>OU744728.1:66047513-66519014 GCA_916613615.1 Steromphala cineraria | reverse complement strand
TCAAATATCAATTCTAAAAAGAAAAGGAGCCTCTCACAATTGGCTATTTTCACTGCAAATCTAGACTTCGAGATAGAATACCATGAACTATAAGTGTGAATGTTCGACTCTAGACATACCTGCTTCTTTGTTTATTCAATACTCAAACACACAAGCATAAAGTTCATTATATAGACTAACATTCAGTCTGTGAAACATAATTCTATAAAACGATTATTTTATTTATAAAAGAAAAGATGCCTCTGACAAATGGCTATTTCACTATAGATCTAGACTTGCTTCTAAAGGGGGTATGTTAAGAACAAATTATTATGAAGTATACATGGGTGTAAGTCTGAACATTAAACAAAGGTACGACATAATAGAATGTTACTTCAATGTTTATATTTAATCATTGTGATTGTTATATCCAACAAAGAAATATTGTGATTCAATTTTATCACTCTGAGCTATTTTCTGATTTTCATGCATGGATGTAAACAAGCGCTGCAAACTTTTTACAAATATTAAATACGTATTCCATTTTGATAGAGAGAAAAGTGATTTATAGGATAATTTAACATTTATAGATCGATAACCTACATTTTGTTGATGCAAATCACTTGTTACTAAAAAGTACGTTTTGCATCTTTGAAATTATAACATGCAGTTTTATTGATCTTGAGAATCGCCAAATTACAAGTTTTGCATCTTTGAAATTATAACGTGCAGTTTTATTGATCTTGAGAATCGCCAAATTACAAGAAGGTCAAGGTCACCATAAAGGTAAAGAATTGTTGGAGCACATTATGGAGTTTAAGATCAATTTATATCTCAGAAATATTGCTTGACAATAGGCGCACTAACCGAGAAAGTTTCGAATTTGATTATTAGTCAATGAGTGTTTTAGAGAAGTTTATACCATTGACTTCGTCGTTTTACTCATTGCTAATTGGCAGCATGATGTCCACAGAAAAGAATACATTTAAACGGCTGAATCACATGTAAGGTTAGTGTAACGTTTTAATATTTTTGACAACTGACAAAACAATTACAATCTGCACATTTGTAAAACACAAAACATCAATTTCTTGAGGGTTAAGCGCTTAGTGGAAACGACATCCTAGTTAGGACATATATATGTTTCTTGTACGTGATATAACAGGATCCAGTTGGAACGTGTTACTTTTGTTTTTAGTTGTTTTGATTCGACAACTATCGAAGACTAAGAATAGCAGAGATTTGATAAAAAAAAACAGCGATGATAAGTGAAGCCATTAAAAGGCATTGTTTATAAGTTTATCAATAATGATTAGTAAATGTGTCGTTAATCTGTCATTGCAAGCAGCTTAGTTTCATCATTTTGTACATTTGTAATAGTACAGCGCTTTTTGGTTGTAATTTTCTCAAAATTTAAAATGGTGGACCGAACACTGATAGATCGGCCACTTTAACAATTAGTGTATTACTGATAATGGACATTCTCAGTAACAAATATCTTCCTTTAGACGGACAAGCAGGACAGTTTTACCACCAATAAAGCTACCCGACTTCAAACACTGCCAATCAACAATCGTTATAATGCTAGCTTTTAGAAGGAAATGACAGACATCATACACAATCTTTCGTCATGGATGTACCCCCCAGTCAGGACGTCAAAATGCCTTCTATAATTCTTCTTAATGCTTTTATAATGCTGACCGATATTGGATGATATTGTTCAATTTAGTTAGACATTACAGTTGACATGAGACGTCGCTACTAAATATTTAAAGAAGACGTGGGCAGTTCGCATCTGGGTTAGATATAAGGATTCATACTATAATTACGTACTAACGAAAACGACGCCACAGTACCAGATTTATTATCATAAGGCGCAGTTAACAATTTTCTGTCATCATGTGAGTTTTGGGCCACGTGCACTTCTTTTTCACACTCCTATCTTAATTCAAAGAATGGATGCATGCTACAAAAACATTACCCATGCGTATATATTTTGAGTAAGTAAATATATTCTTCAAAACAAGAAACGCTTGAGCGAATTTTTCTTTTAATATAAATATATTGCCTTCAGATGAGGAAAAATATATCACATGACATCAATGGAAAGAAAGTGAAATTTCACAGGGCTGTAGTGTTTACGAACACAATAACAGTTTTTGTTCTCTCTGTTCTTGTGTGTTATAAGACCACAATTTGGCGCGAAAGTCCTTTCATGCTTTTGGTATCAAACAATTCTTGATTGGCATCTTTCTCGCAATGAATTGAAAATGTAAACAAATATCGTTTACAAAGTTCTTCTCCACCCTTCTTGCATTGCGATAGCCGATCGTTGACGTGTCTTAAACGTAATGTGATGTTCAGATGCACGTCAATAAAATTCATTACATTTACGTTCTAACGAGGTTAAGATAATGTGTTTGAGGGAGTTTCTTCGCGACTTTTAATACTTAAACGAGTTCAATATGCTTTTCCGCTTTCTACATGTTGTTTTTGTCTTACAGATTTTCTTCAATATATTTCTCCAAATCTGTTTTCAAATGCTTTTAAACAAACCTTTTTTCTCTGTTTGCTATACAATGTACATTGCAACAAATAATGACATACATTCTCATAATAACCACAAGAACAGCTAGCATTTGTTGAAATTCCAACTTTTTACAGATCTTATCTTAATTTTGTATGGAAAATATTTAATTTCCCTTTGCCAAATGAATAGTAATTTGTGGCATAGACATGTCTATTACCAAAACCATTTGTATATGTTGAGACCGTTAATGGCTGCCGATGATTGGTTGGTAGAACATTCTAGGAACTAATTGTTGATGGAAAGTAAGAATTGTTTTAATGTTTGAGTCCGGAGAAGATATATTTTGAGAGCTACGTAAATAATAGTCACATTTAGAGCCGACACTGTTAGGACTTAAATCTGCAAGGTATTGTGGTGCGAATCCATTTTGAATCTTATACATCAATGTACCTCTAATCGTGCTACAACACCTTTAAGAAATGAAAGTCGTTAATGTTTATTTTCCTGTAAGCATTAGGTCATGTCAATCCTTAAAATGAAAAATGGAACCTTTAGTATATGCCATTTAAAAAGGCTATCTTTTTTTCCAGCAATTTGAACATCAAAATTCCAAACTTTTGAAAATTACTTGATAAGGATTTCGACCAGACGGAATCTGGTCACTGAACAAGCCTTTGAAATATAAACCTTGGTGGTAGCTCATGTGGTAGAGTGTCCGCTCTTCACCCGGTTCGATTCCCAGTTGCGTCATAGCAGAAGACGTTTAAAAGACTGGAGTTGTTGTTGCCTTGCTTGACACTCACCATTGCAGAAGACGTTTTAAAGACTGGAGTTGTTGTTGCCTTGCTTGACACTCACCATTGTAAAGCCCGAACAACCCGGTAAATGGAGCTGTTTTATTCTCAGGAAAACTGTGAAACTTAATTAATCATAAAAATAATCCTATATTTTCAACTGCACTCCGTGTTTCAATGGATAAGTCACTTGCCTTGAAATCAACATGTTCGAACCCATGTCTTGAGTGCAAAATTTGTAAATGTCTTGTATTGTTGCAATTTTAGTGAGTGTATTTAATTTGCAAAGCAAACTTTCGAAACTAATTTCCGAAATAAAAAAATCACCGTGACACTATCAGGTGTTCATGGCAATACCGGGTGTTCATGAACACCCACTTTGTCTGATGAACACGTGTCTCGGAACGTGCATTCAACAGACAATATGCGTTGGTTTGAACAATGAATACTCGACCAAAACAAAGGAGCTAGTGTGTAAACGTAAGGCGCACCCCTTTCTCTAAACTTTTTCAGATTTGATTATGAGATTAGAGTTATTTCAAAAAGAAAAATACTTTGAGTTGAAGGCAGAAAGTGAAAAAAAAGCCCAGTTTTTGAGGACGGATTTATGCACAATGATTTTGAGATATTGCTCTGAGCAGAGGGACCTTTTTGATATAACTGCCCGATGAAGCCAGATTGTAACGATAAATAGTATCTTCGAAGAACACAACGTGTCAGATGTCACTGAAGGGTTTAAGTATTTCCCTTTTGGGACAATACAGATTATATCATCTTATCTTATTTTACCCTCCGTTTGAACAGTCGGTCTAAAAAGAGTATTTAAGCGGACACCGAGGGAAACACGAGGTGTATTGAGTGACGCAATTCGGAAAGTGTGGGGATATCTGACTTAAACGTATTCACTTAAACTTGGAATAAACAATACATAGGCATTATAGGAAAAACATATGGACGCGTTCACAACAGAAAGTATCTCTGCTTGTATCAATCCTATGTAGCTGAGTTGGCAGAGTCGATACTGTTTTTGTCCCTGGTTCGAATCCCACTTGTTTATTATCCTAAATATTTAAAATTCTCAATTGTACAAGTCCATTGATTGCGAAATTTGAAGATCTCTTCATTTTACTAAGTAAGTAAAGATGTACAATAAAAAGTAGATGTTTAAACAAAATAGAGGTGTATTAGTAAATCGTAGCTACGAGACCGGAAGTGGGTAAATGAGTGAGGGAAGTAATGCCTAACGCCGCTTGGACAATATTTCAGCAATTATCGGCGGGGCCGTATTACCCAATTTTTTTATCCGAGTGATAAGCATACAACTTATAAGAAGAAGACAAGGTCATAATATCCCCCGCAAAATTAGTTTTCATAAAAATTCTCTCCATTTTCCTTTTTGGGCAATCAATCTGTAAAAGTAATTGCTGCGGCCCGGAAGTTGAGAATAATATGATATGCAAGTCTGTACATGTTGTCCCACTGTTTCTGTTAAAATGATAATATAATTTGTTTTTGTAAAGTTCGATTCATGTTAATTATATTTTTCTAATATATTCCAATGTTTTTCTTGCATGACAGCCCGCAGTGGGTGGCACAATATGTTTTGCATGTTTATTGCTTTAAGATGTAGATCCATTCATTACATTGTTGTACTAGGTGAGACTGGAATTTCTGTCTGCATGTTGATATTGAGTATTAGTTTAATTGGTATTGTATTTGTTGTTTTATGCGTAGTGAAATTGTGTTAAAATGATGTCCTGTGGTTCGCTCAGTTTACTGTCAAAATTCAGACATCACAAGGCTTCAGCACTTAGAGATATTTTGAGAAGGTTTCTCAATTTTCGCAATTTGGGGTTTTCTTTCAAATAAAAGCCATTTCTTTAAACCCCAAACTGTATTATAAATAGCGCGAGGTTTTGCGAGAGCTCACACATATGGATTGATGAAAGCGTCGCGCCGATTGGTGGTTCAGTATAGGATAAACCATCCCTTTCGATCTTGAACTGGCTAGGATGTTTCAGGATTCTTTACATCAGGAGGATTCAAGTTGCTGCCAAAGGACCGATACCAAATAAAATAGGGATTGTATAATCCTCATTAGTCAAGAAATCTGTAATTCTAGTTCAGCTTTCTAGGCCTTATGCTTCTGGAGAAGAAGAAGAAAATAGTTGTTAAAGGGGCAGTAGCACGTATTTAGGGGGAATATAAGGTGATGTCAGGAAAATGAAAATGAAAGGTTCCAATTGAAAAACAATGTATTTAAACTAAATGGAGCAGTACTAATTCAAATAGATAACGTAAAGTTTAGCCATGCGATTCCTTTTTCTTACACAAAATGAATTTAAAGTGTTCAAAAAAAATGGCCGCCAATGCATTTTATGTAAATCCTAATACTTTGTCCTCTGGGTGATTTGTTTGTGTAATGAGATTGTTGACACTGTCAATATAATACATTTAGCATGAACTTACAATTATAAGTGAAAATTTTAAAATATAAAATTTTCAAAAACCGTGCTACTGCCCCTTTAAGGGCACGGCCCCTGTGACCTTTACTAGGGGCCACAGGACCATCAAATCTATGACCTAAATCATAGCTAGTCAAGGAGCCTGTGCTCAAAATTTCAGCTTTCTCGGTCTTATGCATCTGGAGAAGAAGTCGAAAATGCGGAAAGTTTACAGACGGATGGACGGACGGACCGACGCCGGACACCATGCCATGTCATGTCATAAGCCCATCGGGCCTTTTAGGCCTGATGAGCTAAAAACTCATTTCAAAATCTTAACTCGACGAAATAGGATCACCTTGTCAAAGTCGTATTTCACAGACCACATGAGTTTTGCTTTTTCTCCCTTCTGAAAGGCTGGTACCGATTATTCAGCCCCTGAATGTATGACCGATACAGAGAGAAAAGGGTCGGTACATCTCACTTACATCCAAATCTAGTCACATTCACTGTTAATACAACACCAACTTCTAAAAAAACCTCTTTTAATTGTCACTGATGTTCAAAGATTAACATATGGGTTTAAAAGTTAGCAGTGTTACCCTGACAAATAGGTTCTATTGGGAACGTGCCACTGTTAACCTAACATTCTACCATGAAAGTGATGCGTACGGTTTCAATTAAAAATTAAATCGCTATCAATCCGAAAAAACATTTCTATGATTTTCAAAACACACTAGGTTTATTCTCTCAGTACCAAGTCGAAGACATTTCAATATAAGCCGCAGATAAACGATGACATAAAACACTGATTTATTCCAAACGATACATTAACAAATATAAATGTAACAATGGCATTTGCCTGGGTAAATACATATGTTGAGAGTTCAGTTTTTAGTAAAATCTATGATGTGTTTCCGTGAACGAGTTTTCCTAAAACGTGGATATGAACCAGTCATTTGCAAAGTACGGAACACTTAGCAGGTAGGCACATACGGGAGTCTTCCGATAGAGAGATTCAACCCGACTTGAAGAGAAGCACAGCCACTTGTCCGAGGTAGAAGTAGATGAAATGTTTTGTTTCATGGGTCACGTAGCTCCCGAAGTTGCGTCCGACAATACAATGCCATGTTGGGTTGAATTTCTTGTCAAAGTCTTTCTTGATGAAGGCTGCAATGTCCTTCTCGATGTTGTATTTATCAAGAGCTGATGTGGCACAATTAACAGCATCTTGCTGCATGTCTTCCGCCATGTCGGCATTCTTGATGACGGCTTTTCTCTCCGACATCTTGCTGTAAACAAGAAGAACATAGTTAGTTGTCTCCCTGTGACCCCAGTTGATATTGGAATGTCCTTACACCTTCCGCATTAACTTCTGTACCAGCAAATAACCATCAGACGTATATGAAGACATGACTGAAGCCGATGGATCTCTCCACTAGTCTGCTACTTCAATGAACCAAATGGAATAGTTCCAAAGGTGACTGAAGACAGAAGTGTAAGAACATTGAGCCCAAAAGTTGACTGCATCCTGTCTCAGGGTAAAACGTATACGCTGACGTATTCCACTTTCATACCCTGGGTGAAGACCCTACTGAATTATGACCTATGAACTATCTAATAACACTCAACCAATGACAGCGTCTGAAAGGCGAGTCGGTATTAGCAAAAATGCGTTGCTAAGAACGCCTTTGTGCTTTGTCTAACTTTAAAACAAATGATCATTTATGAATCAAGACAGCACTGAAGCTTATAGAGACGACTTACTCCGACAATTATTTTTACATTTTTTGTCAACGAAATTAAACGTTGTCAATAAAAACACCATTTGTTTGATTATAATATTTCACGTTTTAAGATCGTTCTATATAATGTTCCAAAACATACTGTACTTGTGGTGTTAATTATAACCAAGCAAAGGTTGTAAACAATATTTACAAAACAAACATAAAACAAGCTACCTTGGCTGCGGTAGTGCAGATGAGAAGGGTTCTATCAAAACTAAAATGGTTAAAATCAAATTATTTTTTCACATCAAGTGAACAGACACCTAATTTATATAAAACAAATTGTCTCGTATCAATATGAATATTGCAAAAAAGAAATGAAAACTAATCGGTCCTTCCTAAGATGTAAATGTAAGTATAAGGATTGTGAACAGACCAGGGCGTGTAGTCTCATTCATACCTGTTGCTGAACCAGAAGAGACGACTGACGAACTGTAGTCAGCTACTGATATACTGAGACATCAGTCGCTGAACCAGAAGAGACGACTGACGCGATAGTCAGCTACTGATATACTGAGACATCAGTCGCTGAACCAGAAGAGACGACTGACGCGGTAGTCAGCTACTGATATACTGAGACATCAGTCGCTGAACAAGAAGAGACGACTGACGAACTGTAGTCAGCTACTGATATACTGAGACATCAGTCGCTGAACCAGAAGAGACGACTGACGCGGTAGTCAGCTACTGATATACTGAGACATCAGTCGCTGAACAAGAAGAGACGACTGACGAAC
The DNA here is from genome assembly GCA_916613615.1 of Steromphala cineraria. NCBI lineage: Eukaryota > Metazoa > Mollusca > Gastropoda > Trochida > Trochidae > Steromphala > Steromphala cineraria. Next base: position 66,510,743 of record OU744728.1, on the reverse strand, counting down.
TGTAGCCAGCTACTGATATACTGAGACATCAGTCGCTGGACCAGAAGAGACGACTGACGCGGTAGTCAGCTACTGATATACTGAGACATCAGTCGCTGGACCAGAAGAGACGACTGACGCGGTAGTCAGCTACTGATATACTGAGACATCAGTCGCTGAACCAGAAGAGACGACTGACGCGATAGTCAGCTACTGATATACTGAGACATCAGTCGCTGAACCAGAAGAGACGACTGACACTGTAGTCAGCTACTGATATACTGAGACATCAGTCGCTGAACCAGAAGAGACAACTGACGCGATAGTCAGCTACTGATATACTGAGACATCAGTCGCTGAACCAGAAGAGACGACTGACGAACTGTAGTCAGCTACTGATATACTGAGACATCAGTCAGTTATGAAACCTACACTTCTAGACTGCCATTCAATCAGTTACTAGATTCCTATCTTAAGCGTTGAGATGGTTTCGAACAACTGGACATCAACAATCTACTAGGATAACCAATCTCTCTCACCTGTTCGCGGGGTCCCGTTCACGTAAAGGGTGGGAGAATAGTCTTTAAAGATCACTCGATATAGCTCAGATGTCAACTATTTACTTGATATATAGACATCTGGCCGCTTCAACAACACTATTCGAGTGTGAATCGTATTCATTGGTCCGGCTGAGGAATGTGATTGGCTGAGTGTGGATCTCGTCAGGAGAACCTAACACGGGTTGCTGGTTGTGATGATATTGTCATGGGTGAGTGGTTGTAATACTGGCAGTCAGGCATGTTAAGAACCTTATGCGGTAACTTGCATAATTCTTGAACCACCTTTAGCTTTCTGTGAAGGAGTTACCTCAATGAAAGTGAAATCTGAGTTCATTAGTGACATTATATTAAAAAAAACGTTACTCAAAAACCGCCCTTAGTTTTAACTTGTGTAATGTACGAATGTACTATTGTCAAGTAGACATACTCAACGGCTATACAAGTGCTAGAACGTCTCTGCTGGAACCACTCGCATTGTTTTCAACCAAATAAAAAACTGGTGCTTTATTTCGCCAAGAACATGCTCCAGTATTGAATGGGATTGTGTTGTTCATTTCCGCTACACCGAATAGCAAGGCTTTATAAAAGATCTGCTAATAGATGCAGTATATTTTGCATGTATTCTTTAAACATACCTCTAAAGAGGTAAACACACTCCACTCATTAGGGGATTGGACAAAATCTGTTGTACTTGTTCAGCCGTACGACCTTATACAACCAAAATAAGACATATTCACTCTTTAAAGTTAAGTCTAGTTAAGTAGATTCTTAAATGCCGAACTCTGATAAATGATGTAGATATGTGATAATGGTATTTCACACTCTTGGATAAACAGGTTGTATTGTTTCGTTTGCCCGCCAGTTGCTCCTTCCTCAGTTCTGATGTCATAACGCTTTGTATGTTAAAGGTTTGAGCGTACTAGCTAGGACATGATGACACGATATCATGACAGTACCTCAAGGTAACACCTGCATGGCACTACCTGCACGCTGCACCGCTTACATCCACACTGGGCCTGGTTCGATGCCAGGGTCGCGAGCAGTTTCTAATGATATTGCATCTTGTGAAACAGGTTAGAATAATCTATATACAGAACAGCGCTTTCAATATCCACATTTAACATACTGAGAGGCCAATATGAAACTGGGAACACGTGCAGCCAATCAGCGAGGAGATGAGTGGTGAAGTATATCACATACCGCCCAGTCCTTTACACTGATCAGTGGTCTGCTGGTGTCACATTACATAACATCTCAAGCACTTCCGGTGATATAACAAGACCAGGTCAGTAGATTCTACATATCGTATTCATGAACATCACATCTCAGGTGCACACGCTGTAGCTTGCTGTGTTTATGTCAAACTTATTCTATGTTGTTGTTTAAAGTTCCACACGGTGTGTACACCACACCAGCCATCATTGGATATAGACTCTATGAACTATCAAGGATTATTCACTACTCGTTATAACATACAGTATACCAATCAGTCGCACATATTCCGTGTACAGATGTTTCATAACGATCAATAGTCAACATCAGCAGTCTATGACACACTCACACAGTGCCATCTGAACGTCCTACAGTGTTCTACAATTATACACAACATAATTTGCCCGGGGATTCTTTATAAGTAAGTATATATTTCGATATTTCCTAATACTCTTTACATACATATACCAGTTATAACCATACCGTCTAGAGTACATTTAATTATATACACTGCACTTCTCCCCTAGAAGAATCTCACACACCGATTGTTTCTGCATCATACTACGACTGGTAGAGTTAAACTTAGTGTATATTTCATTCCCCTCATCTTATGCTGTCCCGGTGTGCGAAGGTCCTGAAAGCAGGACTATCAACACGTTATCATTCACTCTACAACTCTAGATTCAAACGTTAGTGTACGACATTGATGAAAAGATGTTGAAACCACCAGCTGTATCATTAAAGCGAGCAAGTGTCGTGAAATGAATGACACACTGGCCCTAGTCACAACAATTATCTTTCATGTCGGCCCGACGGACGGGAAATTATGATTCATACTCAATTCCGTGGCGTTGTGAACATGTCATTTACATGCATGTAAGTAGGGCATAAAGAGAAGGAATGCATCGGGGGATGGCGAGATGTTGTTGACATATCTATTGTGACCTAGCGAGCTGACATTCCTTGCACAGATGCGAGTGTTAAGTTAAGTTATTAAGTATAAGTCTTTAGCCCAAGATCAAGGTGTCTCAGATGAATGTGTCTCTACACATGTCGATGTCTGTAGGTTTAGATTTAGAAATCATTGTTACAGATATAGGTGTCGAGAGTTACAGATAGAGGTGTCCCTAGTTGCAAATGAAATTATCGCCAGTTGTTTATGTCGTTGTCTCCAGTTGCATGTGTATGTATTTACGGTTTCAGGTATAGGTGTCTCTAGTTGCAGGTGTAGGTGTCTCTAGTTGCAGGTGTATGTGTCTCCAGTTTCAGGTTAAGGTGTCTCCAGTTGCAGTTGTAGATATTGCCAGTTGCAGATGTAGATGTTGCAAGTTGAAGATGTAGGTGTCTCCAGTTGCAGATGTATGTGTCTCCAGTTGCAGATGTATGTATCTCCAAATGCAGGTGTATGTATCTCCAGTTGCGGTGTATGTGTCTCTAGTTGCAGGTGTATGTTTCTCTAGTTTCAGGTGTATATTTCTCTAGTTGCAGGTGTATGTTTCTCTAGTTTCAATAATATGTGTCTCCAGTTGCAGTTGTAGATGTTGCACGTTGTAGATGTAGATGTTGCAAGTTGAAGATGTAGGTGTCTCCAGTTACAGATGTATGTGTCTCCAGTTGCAGCTGTATGTGTCCCTAGTTTCAGGTGTATGTGTCCCTAGTTGCAGCTGTATGTGTCTTCATTTTCAGGTGTATGTGTCTCTAGTTGCAGGTGTATGTGTTTCCAGTTTCAAGTGTATGTGTCCCTAGTTTCAGGTGTGTGTATCTCTTGTTGCAGGTGTATGTGTCTCCATTTGCAGGTGTATGTGTCTCTAGTTGCAGGTGTAGGTGTCTCTAGTTGCAGGTGTATGTGTCTCTAGTTTCAGGTATATGTGTCTCTAGTTTCAGGTATAGGTGTCTCTTGTTTCAGGTGTAGGTGTCTCTAGTTGCAGGTGTATGTATCTCCAGTTGCAGGTGTATGTGTCTCAAGTTGCAGTTGTAGGTGTCTCTAGTTGCAGTTGTATGTGTCTCAAGTTGCAGCTGTATGTGTCCCCAGTTTCAGGTGTATGTGTCCCTAGTTGCAGCTGTATGTGTCTCCATTTTCAGGTGTATGTGTCTCTAGTTGCAGGTGTATGTGTCTCTAGTTGCAGTTGTAGGTGTCTCTAGTTGAAGGTGTATCTGTCTATAGTTGCAGGTGTATCCGTGTATAGTTGAAGGTGTATGTGTCTCCATTTGCAGGTGTAGGTGTCTCTAGTTGCAGGTGTATGTGTCTCTAGTTGCAGGTGTATGTGTCTCTAGTTGCAGGTGTACGTTTCTCTGTGTATGTGTATGTGCATTTACGGTTTCAGGTATAGGTGTCTCTAGTTGCAGGTGTAGGTGTCTCTAGTTGCAGGTGTATGTGTCTCCAGTTTCAGGTTAAGGTGTCTCCAGTTGCAGTTGTAGATATTGCCAGTTGCAGATGTAGATGTTGCAAGTTGAAGATGTAGGTGTCTCCAGTTGCAGATGTATGTGTCTCCAGTTGCAGATGTATGTATCTCCAAATGCAGGTGTATGTATCTCCAGTTGCGGTGTATGTGTCTCTAGTTGCAGGTGTATGTTTCTCTAGTTTCAGGTGTATATTTCTCTAGTTGCAGGTGTATGTTTCTCTAGTTTCAATAATATGTGTCTCCAGTTGCAGTTGTAGATGTTGCACGTTGTAGATGTAGATGTTGCAAGTTGAAGATGTAGGTGTCTCCAGTTACAGATGTATGTGTCTCCAGTTGCAGCTGTATGTGTCCCTAGTTTCAGGTGTATGTGTCCCTAGTTGCAGCTGTATGTGTCTTCATTTTCAGGTGTATGTGTCTCTAGTTGCAGGTGTATGTGTTTCCAGTTTCAAGTGTATGTGTCCCTAGTTGCAGGTGTATCTGTCTCTAGTTTCAGGTGTATGTGTCTCTAGTTTCAGGTGTATGTATCTCTTGTTGCAGGTGTATGTGTCTCCATTTGCAGGTGTATGTGTCTCAAGTTGCAGGTGTAGGTGTCTCTAGTTGCAGGTGTATGTGTCTCTAGTTTCAGGTATATGTGTCTCTAGTTCCAGGTATAGGTGTCTCTTGTTTCAGGTGTAGGTGTCTCTAGTTGCAGGTGTATGTATCTCCAGTTGCAGGTGTATGTGTCTCTAGTTGCAGTTGTAGGTGTCTCTAGTTGCAGTTGTATGTGTCTCAAGTTGCAGCTGTATGTGTCCCCAGTTTCAGGTGTATGTGTCCCTAGTTGCAGCTGTATGTGTCTCCATTTTCAGGTGTATATGTCTCTAGTTGCAGGTGTATGTGTCTCTAGTTGCAGGTGTAGGTGTCTCTAGTTGAAGGTGTATGTGTCTCTAGTTTCAGGTATATGTGTCTCTAGTTCCAGGTATAGGTGTCTCTTGTTTCAGGTGTAGGTGTCTCTAGTTGCAGGTGTATGTATCTCCAGTTGCAGGTGTATGTGTCTCTAGTTGCAGTTGTAGGTGTCTCTAGTTGCAGTTGTATGTGTCTCAAGTTGCAGCTGTATGTGTCCCCAGTTTCAGGTGTATGTGTCCCTAGTTGCAGCTGTATGTGTCTCCATTTTCAGGTGTATATGTCTCTAGTTGCAGGTGTATGTGTCTCAAGTTGCAGGTGTAGGTGTCTCTAGTTGCAGGTGTATGTGTCTCTAGTTTCAGGTATATGTGTCTCTAGTTCCAGGTATAGGTGTCTCTTGTTTCAGGTGTAGGTGTCTCTAGTTGCAGGTGTATGTATCTCCAGTTGCAGGTGTATGTGTCTCTAGTTGCAGTTGTAGGTGTCTCTAGTTGCAGTTGTATGTGTCTCAAGTTGCAGCTGTATGTGTCCCCAGTTTCAGGTGTATGTGTCCCTAGTTGCAGCTGTATGTGTCTCCATTTTCAGGTGTATATGTCTCTAGTTGCAGGTGTATGTGTCTCTAGTTGCAGGTGTAGGTGTCTATAGTTGCAGGTGTATCCGTGTATAGTTGAAGGTGTATGTGTCTCCATTTGCAGGTGTAGGTGTCTCTAGTTGCAGGTGTATGTGTCTCCAGTTGCAGCTGTATGTGTCCCCAGTTTCAGGTGTATGTGTCCCTAGTTGCAGCTGTATGTGTTTCCATTTTCAGGTGTATGTGTCTCTAGTTGCAGGTGTATGTATCTCTTGTTGCAGGTGTATGTGTCTTCAGTTTCAGATTTATGTGTCTCTTGTTTTAGATGTATGTGTCTTTTGTTAAAGGTGTATGTGTCTCCAGTTTCAGGTGTGTCTCTAGTTTCAGGTATAGGTGTCTCTTATTTCAATGTGTATCTGTCTCTAGTTTCAGGTGTATGTGTCTCTAGTTTCAGGTGTATGTATCTCTTGTTGCAGGTGTATGTGTCTCCATTTGCAGGTGTATGTGTCTCAAGTTGCAGGTGTAGGTGTCTCTAGTTGCAGGTGTATGTGTCTCTAGTTTCAGGTATATGTGTCTCTAGTTCCAGGTATAGGTGTCTCTTGTTTCAGGTGTAGGTGTCTCTAGTTGCAGGTGTATGTATCTCCAGTTGCAGGTGTATGTGTCTCTAGTTGCAGTTGTAGGTGTCTCTAGTTGCAGTTGTATGTGTCTCAAGTTGCAGCTGTATGTGTCCCCAGTTTCAGGTGTATGTGTCCCTAGTTGCAGCTGTATGTGTCTCCATTTTCAGGTGTATATGTCTCTAGTTGCAGGTGTATGTGTCTCTAGTTGCAGGTGTAGGTGTCTCTAGTTGAAGGTGTATCTGTCTATAGTTGCAGGTGTATCCGTGTATAGTTGAAGGTGTATGTGTCTCCATTTGCAGGTGTAGGTGTCTCTAGTTGCAGGTGTATGTGTCTCCAGTTGCAGCTGTATGTGTCCCCAGTTTCAGGTGTATGTGTCCCTAGTTGCAGCTGTATGTGTTTCCATTTTCAGGTGTATGTGTCTCTAGTTGCAGGTGTATGTATCTCTTGTTGCAGGTGTATGTGTCTTCAGTTTCAGATTTATGTGTCTCTTGTTTTAGATGTATGTGTCTTTTGTTAAAGGTGTATGTGTCTCCAGTTTCAGGTGTGTCTCTAGTTTCAGGTATAGGTGTCTCTTATTTCAATGTGTATCTGTCTCTAGTTTCAGGTGTATGTGTCTCCAGGTGCAGGTGTATGTGTCTCTAGTTGCAGTTGTAGGTGTCTCTAGTTGCAGCTGTATGTGTCTCCAGTTGCAGCTGTATGTGTCTCAAGTTGCAGGTGTATGTGTCTCTAGTTGCAGGTGTAGGTGTCTCTCGTTGAAGATGTAGGTGTCTCTAGTTGCAGCTGTATGTGTCTCCAGTTGCAGCTGTATGTGTCTCAAGTTGCAGCTGTATGTGTCTCAAGTTGCAGGTGTATGTGTCTCTAGTTGCAGGTGTAGGTGTCTCTAGTTGCAGTTGTAGGTGTCTCTAGTTGCAGCTGTATGTGTCTCCAGTTGCAGCTGTATGTGTCTCAAGTTGCAGGTGTATGTGTCTCTAGTTGCAGGTGTAGGTGTCTCTAGTTGCAGTTGTAGGTGTCTCTAGTTGAAGATGTATCTGTCTATAGTTGCAGGTGTATCCGTGTATATTTGCAGGTGTATGTGTCTCCATTTGCAGGTGTATGTGTCTCTAGTTGCAGGTGTATGTGTCTCCAGTTGCAGGTATGTGTGTCCCAAATTTGCAGGTGTATGTGTCTCTTGTTGCAAGTGTATGTGTCTCTAGTTTCAGGTGTATGTATCTCTAGTTGCAGGTGTATCTAGTTTCAGGTGTATGTATCTTTAGTTGCAGTTGTATGTATGTGTCCCTAGTTGCAGGAATATGTGTCTCCATTTGCAGGTGCATGTGTCTCTAGTTGCAGGTATAGCTGTCCCTAGTTGCAGGTGTTAATGTCCTTATCTGTGGGTTGAGGTGTTTCTAGTTCTACTTAAACAGCTGATTGTGTCAAACATCACTTACTCAAATTGTTAAAATAACGCCTTAACCGTATAGCATTACTGTAAACGGTAATGCTAAGACCATGTGATTCAATAAATTGGTTTAGAACGATTCATGGTTAACAGTTAATTCTTCATTAATTTGCAGACACTATGTCGGAAAGAAAAGCCGTCATCAAGAACGCCGACATGGTGGATGAGATGCAGAGCGAGTCTGTTAAGATAGCCTGTGAAGCCCTGGAGAAATACAACATCGAGAAGGACATCGCCGCCTTCATCAAGAAAGAGTTCGACAAGAAGTACAACCCAACATGGCACTGTATAGTGGGGCGTAATTTTGGAAGCTATGTGACCCATGAATCGAAACATTTCATCTACTTCTATCTCGGACAAGTGGCTGTGCTACTCTTCAAGTCTGGTTGAATTTACATAATAGTGATCTTCTTGGAAAAGACAATCAACTCCTGACTCCGAGGATGGAAAGCGATTTGAGATCACTATCTAACAAGGCGCGCATTCTGGAAAATTGGTATCTTGTCTATCCTCATCTGCAGGAACCTCGGTGCTTTGCTTCTTGGTCTATCCACGATATACATTCTATAAAATATGAGACGAGCACAATGCCCACTCTCAGCTATTTACGAAAGGGTTACAACTACTTTGTCTATCCACGATATACATTCTATTAAATATGAGACGAGCACAATGCCCACTCACAGCTATTTACGAAAGGTTTACAGTAACTTTGTCTATCCACGACATACATTCTATTAAATACGAGACGAACACAATGACCGCTCTCAGCTATTTACGAAAGGTTACAACTGTATTGTACATGAGCCTATGGTGTCGTGGATTTTTAATGTCATGATTTGCGAACTGCTGTAACAGTAGTTACAAATGAACGTTTTGTGTGTATATAGTTATGATGAAATGCTCCTCTTGTTATATTTTACAGTCGCTTCATCTGCCTTAACTCAATTTTGATGACGTCGCCATTACCTTAGAAATAGGACCGAATATGCCATGTGAAGTTGAACCTTTCAGCTTTATCACATCAGTGTATGTCTTGTCTTCTTCCTGGGACACACGGGCCCAACAATCATGTACTTGCTGTGTTTTATTAGGATCTCTTTATGTTCTCGTGTTCTCGTTAAGGTTATGTTTGATTTATGTATTCCCCAATTGACATGCTTTTTGGTCGTATTTTCAAGATATTCTTGTGATGTTATTGACTGAATATGAAATTATACATAAACATTTCTCGTATCCAGATATCATTATTGGTAAATACCCCTCTGCGTTATTTAACGGCCTCAATTATTTGTTTCTATATTTTCTCCAAAACCAAACAATGAAAGCAGTTAGAACTGTCAAATTCCTACATATGTTTAAAAATGAATCGTTTAATTGCAGTAACAATGTTTTAATCATGCAAACGCTCTCCGAGATTTTACGGCCGCTTTGACGTGATTGGTAAAGGTTACTCCATATTTATAGAGGATATCATATGAGTGTCCATGACATACTTTTTTAACGACACAAGTGGATAAATATTTGTATTGCCCGAGCGAGAGAGAGGGATATACTGTTATTTAGGCACGAGTGTCGTAAACATAGTATTAAATGGGCACGAATATAATGTTCTGTTTATTATCGTTGTCCCAAGATAAAAGAAAATGCTCAAAACCTACTTCTAAGCATAGGCAGACTAGCGGGCGGCGGCCGTATAGTCGTAGGTGAACCGTAATGTCAAATCATGGTTTATTACATGACGTCACAATGAAAATGTGATATTTTACCTAGGGCACCATATGAAAAAATATGAACCTCTATATGACTGCCGTCGTAGGTAATAAAATCAATTACTACTCGCTATATGGGTGGTGTAGTTCTGATATTCTTATGCAGTTTATATATAAAGGTTAAAAGATAAAGAAGCTGGCACGGGAAGTATATGTATATATTAAAAGACGACACTTGCTAAAAGGTATCACGTAAATGATGACTTAAAGAGCCACTCCGTGATGTGTCAAGAATCAAATAAACAAAACTTTACCAATAGTGCCATCCGATCGAGGAGTATCGACTGTTGCAGGAAAGTATCATATAAAGACTTATCGGCGTCGTGTGGAGATACCAGGATGGTTGTAAGTCTCAATGTTGATCGAAAACCGGACAAAGCCGCGCGTCAATCACTGAAACGTAATTTTGGAAAGTTATCATAAGCTGTCAGAAGGACAGTTCCGAGGTGATAATGTTATGATAATGATAGGTTATTTAACTAGTATACTGGAAGTGTGAATTTGTCTTCCTCGAATACATGTCACTGGTTTAAGATTTTAAAAGCAGGCGAGTAATTAATATATAATAGCCCATTTGGGAATTAAATATATGAGGTATTTTGAATTTATATATTGAGTTAAGCAATCTATGCCTTCATATGAGAGCAGAACACGTGAAGAAATCCACGGAGTGGCTCTGTGTCGCATGTAGACCTATGTACAAGTCTTCAACTGTGTTTTACATACCAATTGTGTCTATGAAAATGATTCCGGTTTCTCAAGCCTTAACTTCGACCAATTCCGACGGATTTTCCTACCACATCTATACTTATATTCAAAACTGTATTTTTGTACAAACTTGACAAGATGAGTCATGTTTAACAGATATATTATTAAAGTTTAAAAGTTTAATGCGTTTTATAATTTACTGTTGCTATCACCAATATCACTTTTGTTGTGTTATCTCATTTAAGGAGTAATTAAAAATGAATAACACTATTGCAAACCTTAATTATTCATGTCAATTAATAATCAGAAAAACCTCTTATCGCATGTGATCAGCGACAACAGATTATGAAAGCTTTGTCAATGATGGATGAAGACAGCCCCCGCGACATCAATCGAATCTCGACCACAAGGTAGTACTATAGTATCCACAAGCTTGGAAATATACAGAGACCAAACTAGAACAAAACTTACACAGTTTCAACTGTCAACTTCCGGTCTGCGATCTCGTTAGTTTTTGAAAATGACACACAAAGAGGCCTTCAAGCTCCTGACATCCTGTCTCTGGGTACGGACGTTACGCTAACTTCACTAATCTGTACCAATCAAATCATTTTCCCGCCACCTTCTCGATAAAATTTAAACGAGAAAATGATTTGATTGGCCACATCCCAACTCGCGCCGCGCGAGCGAATCTAGCTTCTGAGCCCAGACTACAGATTAGTGGAGTTAGCGTAACGTTCGTTCCCTGAGACAGGATGTATATGGGTAATTTGTAGCATCATGTTTTGACGGAATTGCTAAAAGTGCGATGAGACAATGCAAACGATTTAAACAATCGTTGATTTTCCACAGGTTACGCAATCTATCTTAGTTTTTTTTCCTGTCGTGAGATGAGCTTGTGGAATCATTGATTATATATGTCACTGCTTTCAAATAATCCTCTTTATTCAACGAACAAGATAACGCCACATGGGGTAATAAAATCGTCAAATAATAATTATATATAGTGGGGCTCTTGATTAAATTTTCACTGTTTACACAATTTTCATTATATATTTCTTAAAACGATGACAAGGGTCATACTTATATATCCATGATATTCAAGGAGAGTGAGAACCATGGCGTGACGGTACAACACAGAGGAAGCGGGCACACAGCCGTGCTTGCAGCCAAAGGGTTAAAACTTATCTGTTAAACCAACCTTAAAGGGACAGTAGCACCTTTTTTTGAAAATTTTATATTTCCAATTTTTCACTGATAATTGTACGTTAATGTAAAGTGTGTTATTGTGACAGTGTCATCATTAAACAAACAAATCATCCATTGTCAGAGAAAAAATTATAAAGATTTAAAAAAAGTCCATTGGTGGCCATTTTTGTGTGAGCACCTTTTATTCATTTTGTGTAAGAAAAAGTAATCGTATGGCTGAACTTTACATTATATATTTGATTTATTACTACTTCATTTAGTTTAAATACATTGTCTTTCAATTTGAACCATTTGTTTTCATTTTCCTGACATCACCTTATATTACCCCTAAAACGTGCTACTGCCCCTTTTAGTTCAAAATTGATTCTTCCTCTATCAAGATCGCTTTGCTGAATTCTTACCAGGACATATTGAACGGTAGATTTCCTGGTGATCGCCTCGGGTCTTATACATGCTTCAAAGATAAAGGTGCTAGTACAGTTGATTACATATTGTGTTCCACAGATCTGTTTACAAATATTGTCGACTTTAATATTTATACAAGAGATGAGTCGGATCATTTCCCTCTCAGTGTAATGTTTTCATGTCCAACTAAACCTGTGAAAGTTGTTGATGACGTACATGTGAGCTGTGATATACCCAGATTTTCATGGAGGGAGGACTGTAAGGAAAACTTCGCCGACTGCTTACGCGGTCTACTACAGGATTTTAGTTTAGATCAGTGTAAAGAATTGATTAACGCGGATATAAACTCTGCAGTGAACAGATTGACAAACACTCTTCAAACTTGTGCGTCTAACTGTGGTCTATTAGCTAAACAGCATAAATCACATCAATCTACACATTGTTCCTGGTATGATAATGACTGTGAAACCATGAAAAAGACTAAAATGTTACACTTGAATGAATTTAGACTTTCTGGGGATAAGGAGAAATTAACAGAATATTGTAAAGCAAGAAACGCCTACATAAGTACTTGTAGAAAGAAGAAAGCAGCATCTGATGAAAACCATATAAACGAACTTGTGACTTTATCATTAAACAAAGACAGTAAAAACTTCTGGTCTAAAGTGAAGTCGTTGACTAGTCTCGCATACACTCCCCCACTATAACGTGTACTCAATGGACTGAGTATTTCAAGGACGTGTGCAACATAACTAATATCGTTGTTGACAATGAGATGTTTTATGATGCTGAACTGCTATTTGATAATACCAACCTAAATGACAATGGTGACGTGGATGTTGATTATGATAATGAAAATGATATTGATTGTATCTTGAATGATGACATTACTCATAAAGAGATTGAAGATGCTTTTAAATGTCTAAAATGTGGAAAAGCAGCAGGCCCAGATGGCATCAAGGCCGAAATGATTATTTCCTGTGTTTGTTTGCTTATACCTTATTTGGTACTGATTTTTAATAGTATTCTTTCGTCTGGCTGGTGTTTACCCACAGGAGTGGTCGAAGGGGATTATTGTTCCTTTGCATAAGAAAGGTAGTGTAAATAATGTAGATAATTATAGGGGTATTTCGTTAATGGACGTTCTTGGCAAGGTGTTTTGCATAGTAATCAATAGTCGTCTTCAAACATTTGCAGAGGTTTATGATAAAATTCCAGAGGCACAAGCAGGGTTTCGTAAAGGGTATTCTACAACAGACAATATATTTACTTTGCAATGTCTTATCCAGAAGTATCTCTCAAAACGTGGTGGTCGTTTTTATTGTTTATTTGTGGAATTTCGAAAGGCTTTCGATTCAGTCAACAGGACATTACTATGGTATTCACTTTTTAGACAAGGTATAAGAGGCAAGTTAATACTAATTTTACGGGATATGTATTCTAAAATATTAGTCGCTGTTCGGCATTCTCATTCTTCAATCGGTGAATTTTTTGAGTCAGTAAGTGGTGTGCGTCAAGGTTGCATTTTAAGTCCGTTTCTTTTTTCGATGTTTATATCAGAGTTTCAGGGCATGTTGCAAAACTCAGGGGTAAGGGGTATTTTTGTTGGGTCAGATTTTTTGGACTTACTTTCATTACTGTATGCTGATGACCTTAATTTATTTGATGACACAGTGATAGGCTTACAAAGAAAGATAGATATTTTACATAAGTTTTGTAGCTCATGGGGTCTTGAGGTTAATATGGATAAAACTGAGGTATTGGTATTTCGCAATGGTGGTTATCTTCGTTTAAATGAAAAGTGGTTTTATAATGGCATTCAAATTAAGACTTCAACGTATTATAACTATCTTGGTATTCTGTTTTCCACTCGGCTCTGCTGGACAAAGTGTGTACAAAACTTAGTTAGTAAGGCGAGTAAGGCTCTTTTTTCTTTGAAAAGGTTATTTCTCAAATACCCCAATATGCCGGTTGGTGTGATGTTCAAATTATTTGATAGTAAGGTTAAACACGTATTATTGTATGGCTCTGAAATTTGGGGATTTGAGGAAAGGAAATCTATTGAAATATTTCACACTAATTTTTGTAAATATGTACTTGGTGTCGGAAAGCATGTCTCTAGTAATGGTATTTTAGCAGATTGTGGCAGATTAAGCATTTATGTGGATTATTACGTTAGGTGCATTAATTATTGGTGTAAATTGTTGAGGATGTCAGAAGATCGTTATCCAAAACAGTCTTATCTTCTTATGAGGAAATTAGATTCAGTTGGCAGAATAACTTGGGCAACGTCGGTTAAATATCTTTTATGTTCCTTTGGTTTCGGATTTGTATGGTACAGTCAGGATGTTGGCGATATTACATGTTTTATTTCTAATTTCAAGAATCGAATTATGGACTGTAATAAACAAAATATTCTTGGTAAAATAAATGAGTCTTTACATCTTAGATATTTCAAAGAAGTTAAATCGTTGTTAAGTATTGAATATTATGTATCTTCTATTAATCATATAGCAATCCGAAGAACTATTTGTTTATTAAGATTACATGCACTTCCCCTGAGATGTAATATTCGAGGTTTTAATGTGAATAGAATCTGTAAAATGTGTGAATGTGGCCTGATTGAAGATGAAATTCACTTTTTGTTTGTATGTGACGCATATGCTTCAATCAGGGAAAACTATTATCAATGTTGTAGACAGGGTAACACATTAGAATATTATCTTAAGTTAATAAGCAGCAAATAAAGTCCATTGGTAGCCATTTTTGTGTGAGCACCTTTAATTCATTTTGTGTAAGAAAAAGTAATCGTATGGCTGAACTTTACATTATATATTTGATTTATTACTACTTCATTTAGTTTAAATACATTGTCTTTCAATTTGAACCATTTGTTTTCATTTTCCTGACATCACCTTATATTCCCCCTAAAACGTGCTACTGCCCCTTTTAGTTCAAAATTGATTCTTCCTCTATCAAGATCGCTTTGCTGAACTCTTACCAGGACGGAAAACAATCGAGAGCAGCATGATTAAGATAGGGATTGCTGTGGTCAAATTGTTTACAGAACGTGCATATCGGATATGTCAGGACAGTACAAACACATACAGTTAACCTAATAGTTTTCAGTCCTAAGCCCTTTTGAGTGGTATAGAAACGTGCCGATACTGAGGAAAGCTGACAAATATACAAAACCCTGATCTCACATAAAATACAACACACGTTACAAGCATTGTTTCAAAGACACCCAGTGAGGTCTCACAAGTGGGACCAAGAAGATGCAATCATATTCAAATATGATCTATTTGCTTCACTACGCTACTATAATCTGCGTAACGTAGTGAAGAAATTATGATATAATTTTAATGAGATTGAAGACGATGGAAACGATTATAGCGAAGGTGTTTGAACTAAACCTTTACATGCCTGATTGCAAGGTGGACAAGGTAGAGTAAGGAGGGCCGGGCCGGGGTATATATGTGGATCATTAGTGGCCTCATGCCGCTGACGGGCACAAGAAACCTCGTGGATACCCCCGCTTATCAGAACTGCTACATCAAAATATTTAGGACAATATTTATTCTTTCGAGATCTGAACAAAAGTTCTCCTTCCGTGTGCAGGTAGTACATCAAGCCAAAGCAGACCTTCCAACTGAACAGTGATAACGAGGACTCCTTTCATCCATCTCACGGATACATGCACCTCATCAATTCTCTTAACATACACAGCATGTTACACTTAGATACTCGTAATTGTAGAATATTTAAAATCGGGACGATGTAAAACTTTATATAGAGTCTACAAGCATGGCTCCTAGTAACCATCAACTGTAACGACTCCATTCCTGTAGCATTTATTCGAATGGATTTCATGGCCGCTATGTTAATTCCGCTCTGAGACAGAGATAGAGTACCTCGGCCCAGTGTTGGTATTCTCATACACTCCTCTCTACCCTCCGTCTTTATTGGTTCCTGGAAATAGAAATATCAAGTATTCGGTAATTACGTTGCAAATACTCAACATGGGTGTCTATTTGATATCATTAATATACTACAATGTATCTGTATGTATTGCCTGACATTGATATAACGCGAGCGGACCCAAGCAGCATACATTGGAATTGTTTTAATGATCCAAAATCTTTGTGGTATGATGGAGCCGGATTCTCCACATCGTCACTTTATTTATCTGTTGTGCAAAATGGCCCCTGTCCTTCTGCCTAACTGCAACGTTGTGGTCATACAAGTATTGGATTGCTAGGCCTTTTCGCAATCAAACACTCAACGTCAACATAAAGGTCTGTAAAGTTCTACATTTTGTATACACTCAAATCAAGGATACTCCGAAACTTACTCTGTTGGTTTTATTCGTCCCTAAGCAGACATGTTGTCGTCTTCTGGAGGTTACCGCTCGGCAGTTTGTCCATAGACACTTCTAGAGGACAGACGGGTATATCAATGATTGTATTTGAAGCCAGTGATTAGGAAATACTCGTTACCGCTCGGCAGTTTGTCCCAAGATACTTTTATAAGGCAGACGGGTATATTCAGTGGTTGTATTTGAAGCCAGAGATTAGGTGCAGGTGAATGTCTTCAGAGTGGCCATTAGTTCTGCTTCGGGAGTATGTTTGAGGCCGTTGGACCGCCAACAGTTTTCACGTGCAATGCTAATGACCAATTACTCACTGCTGTTCGAATGATCCCCGCAACGCAACTAATCACATGAAAAACTAATTGCCACTCATGCTCTATATGTATTTCATGATTCTTACGAGTGTTAGTTTCACAAACTGCCCGGTCAAGTGAAAACATGTAAAGAATAACAGGTATGTCAAGATGAAGTATTGATTTAATGTTTTTTAGATAAATTAATTTCGACATAATCATGTCGTTTTTGCAAAGTTAACATTTACATTACAGATAAGTTTATATAATTATTTTTGTTATAAACCTTTTGTGACGTCACTCCATTGTTCTTTGAGGTCTATATTTTAATTTCCTTCTGACTCGTACGGCAAGGGAATTATTCGAGTAATGGCTCTCAGTGTATGTTATTATAAACATAATCGCAAGGCAGGATATTATTATGATATATCCCTCTTCAAATGATTTTTTCTGAACGATGTAAATGATGATTTTTGTTAATGTCAAAGTGTCAACTGACTTTCACTTTTGAAAAAGTTAAATGTTTTGGGGATAGGCCGTCTCGAACCCGCACGGTTTACACTCCCGAACGTTAAACTCGACGCTCTAACTACTGAGCTATTATGACAGTGCTGACAGGTCCTCTTATTACAAAGGTCTTAGTTTGGGTTTCTTTGATATTTTACGGCCGCCTCTGTTATTTCTCATTCTTTCACGTTATCGGTCATTTCAATGTTATAATATCTAGTTGGCGGTTTATAAAATAGATAAGATATGGTCCCTGGGTATTATCAATAATAAAGGATACGGCTTATGCCAAAACTTTGCAGTGTCATAATTAGACTTGTGATATTTTCAAAAGTGACACTTTGACTTTAACAAAAATCATTAATTACATCGTTCCGAAATAATTATTTGAAGAGGGATATATCATAAAAATATCCTGCCTTGCAGGGCGATTATGTTGATAATAACCTGCATCCGAGGAACATTACTCGAATAATTCAGTCAGAAGGAAAGATATAGTATATAATAAATATATGAAATATATAAAGACCTAAAAGTACAATGGAGTGACGTCACTAAAGGTTTATAATTTTAGGGAACTATTGTTTAGAATAGTTATCTATCCTTCTTAAAATATATTTTACGATCTAGAGATTTTGCGTCGATTCTAAAGTGAAATTAACGTGATTCAACGTACCACTGCAAATAAATTCTGACTGAACGTGCATCACATACCAAGAGGGACACGGATGCGTTTCACAACAGAAAACACATTGGATCTTCTCAGATCTTTTTATTACTTTGTATACTACTTATATTTTACTTACACAAATTGTTTCCCCACTGTTTATGTAGGTTTTATTAGTTAGATAAAACATGACCCGTGGGCATTATTAAAAAGTATATCCTCCTTCTTCGGGAAATACCCGCGGGAATCGGGCATGCTTATCAGTAATGCCCGCAGGTTATGTTTTATCCAATACATAAGATTCATGATCTATGAACCCACATTGAAATAGGTGTTAGTAAAGAAAAACAAACCCAGGTCGTTACAAAAAGACGCTAATAATTTGAATGTAACATTTCCTGCTTTGTCTTATTTTCTCAGTTTCACGAATTCAAATTATTTGGCACAGGATATATTTTTCCATTCTTATTTCAAACAGGGGAACATTTCCGTTAATTTGGCATCCGCAAACATGTTTGGATAAAAAACAATTTATTTTCAAACAATAAATTAATAAATATGTTTTTTTACGTTCAAGCTCTTCCATGTTTCCGATAAAAGATCAATAAAGTGAAATGACTGTAAAAATCATAATTTTGCTTTCGTTCCAAATATCGTTTTTGCTGGGGTTGTTATTTTCGCATTATAGGCATTTTCTTCCATCAAATTTCCCTTCTATTATAATTATCCAACACTTGGCCAGTTTGAGTTGTTATCGTACGATGTTTAGAGACACTAGCACGTTTTTTCCTAAATTTCATATAGCATTTTTATAATTTCATAATTTGCCCTGAAAATTACTTTTTATGCATAAAGTGTTATCTTCATAGGATCATACATCTCCTGAAGTAACCCCATGATCCGTAAAAAAATACTAAGATTTCATTTTTGTGCGAACACCTTTCTTTTCAATGTTTGGTAATTTAAAAGAATATGATAATAATTTTGCAACTGCTTTATTTGTATTTAAGAACATTGTCTTGCAATCTAACCAATTTTGTTTCGTTCTTGTGGGATTAATGTAAGATCTGACGAAATCCCGCAGAGTTCCGTGTCCACCGGAAATAAGGGTTCAACCGGCCATTATCGTGCTTTCAAAAGTAGATCAAAATTTCGAACATAATCGCTTTTCTATGTAATGCGGAACATGCCATGGTTTTCTCAAAATTTGGGTACACTTGATTTGTTACATCATTCCCGGGATACATTAACCAAACTTTGCAGAATTGTTAAACATGTCATTCTTATCAATTCTTGACCATCTGTAGCATTCTGGAATTTTACTTTTTGACCGTTTCCATGGAAACGTAAATTTTTGGACTTAGTTTAATCGGGTTCAATAGGGACTAATTTTCTCAGAAACTATTGGTCCTAGATGAATAAAATTTTGGTTATTGGTTATAGATGCTTCTGATGAAACCCTTGATTGAGTTCGAAAGCCGATTCCGTAAAATTACTTTTTGCGGAGTTATCGCCCTTGAATCTCCAATTTGACTTGGTACAGACAGCGGACTTGGTGCTTCAATGGGGACAAGTTCTCTCAGAAACTATTGTACCTAGATGAATAAAATTGTTGTTATGGATGCGCCTGATGAATGTCCTGATCGAGTTCGAAAGCCGATTTCGTAATATTAATTTTTACGGAGTTATCGCCCTTGAATCTCTGATTTGACTTGGTACAATAGGCGGACTTGGTGCTTCAATGGGGACAAGTTCTCTCAGAAACTGTTGTACCTAGATAAATAATGTTTTTGTTATGGATACACCTGATGATACTCTTGATCGAGTTCGAAAGCCATTTCTGAAATTTTATTTTTGACAGAGTTATGGCCCTTGTTTCTGAAATTGGACTTCAGCCCAGTAACAGGTCTGATGCTCAAATGGGAACAAATTTGCTTTAAAACTATAACACCTAAATGAGTGATTAGTGCTCCTGAGGATACTCTTGATCGAGTTCGAAAGCCATTTTTGAAATTTTAATTTTGACAGAGTTATGGCCCTTGTTTCTGAAATTGAACTTGGAGCGAGTAACAGGTCTGATGCTGCAATGGGGACAGATTTACTCAGGAAGCATAACACCTAGGTAAATGAAATTTTGGTTATGGATACACCTGATGACACTCTTGATCGAGTTCAAAAGCAATTTCCGAAATTTTATTTTTGACAGAGTTATGGCCCTTGATTGCGGAATTTGATTTTGAGCGATTAACAGGTCCGATGCTGCAATTGGGACAGATTTCCGCAGAAACTGTTACACCTAGATGAATGAAATTTTGGTTATGGGTACACCTGATGATACTCTTCATCGAGTTTGAAAGATACTCCCGAAATATTATTTTTCACAGAGTTATTGCCCTTGATTCTGCAATTTGACTGAAAATGGATCCACTTGATGATACTTTTAATTGAGTTTGAAAGCTGTTACCAAATTCGCCCTTGGGTTTGGGTTTGAACTTGGTGCAAATGACTAGTCTGATGCTCCAATTTGGACATGTTTTATCTGAACTTTAACAGTTAGGTAGATGAAATTGTGGTTTTTGTTTCACCTGATGATACTCTTGACTCTTGCAAAGGACCACAGATATGCCCAAATGGGTTTGGAAAGAGGTTTGAAGAAAAATCAGACGGGATGCGGGGGTATGTGAACCATGCTCACTTTTTTCTTGTTCAATAATCATATCACTATATCGATTAGAATTTGATACTATAGAATAAGACAATTACAAAACGATCACCAACCCTTCCATTCCAGGTTGCAGGTAAGGGTGAGAAACCGCAAGACAAGTGTCTTCAATCATAGATAGGGGATGAACAAGAACAGTTACTGTCACAGAGGACTTGACACAGTCTGATGCCCACAGGACCAGATGACACCAGGTATGCAGTGCACATACACAGCAGAGCTAACAGAAAACACATCGTTCGCCCAGCTGAACATTACAAGAAGAACTTTACAATTATACATGAATGTTGGTTGATTACAAGAGTTAATTTTTTAAGTCGCTAAATTAACAATATCATTTTAAATATGTATGCTTGCGATGATATTGTGCATCATTTCATTAATTTTAATGCGTGAAAGATAAGAACGAAAATTAATAAAAGATCTTAATAGTATTTTGATGTTGACGGTGATCGAATAATTTACTTTAATGTATGACTCGATTAAGGCGCATTCACACGGTTTAATTTGTTCCATAGAGCTTATGGCTATTCTGTGAACCCTGTCTCACATACGCTTCATACAAAATAAAAGGAAACAGACAGATTTATTTAGTAAAATACCACAGGACCATAATACAAGCACTTGTCGAATTCATAGGCTGATGCACATGGTGAATGGGAACATTTCTATTATATTTAAGCATATGATAAGGAAAATTACATGTATCATTAATAACATGGTCATTGTCAGATTTTAAAATGTCTATGAAGTTTACACTTGGTTTAAGATCCTTCATATATTTCTTTAAATATCGTAGCCTTAATTCCGAGAAACGCCCACACGTCAAGAAAACACGAAACTCAACATTTATACCATTCAATTTACAAATTAAACACAAGCTAATTAAACATTATTATATCTACCAATTTCAACTGACAAATCAAAGATGCCCCATCTGAATTAGCAAAGAGCGGATCTGAGGTGTCACGTAATGTCACAATTTAGATATCTTTCAACATTTAATAGTGTCTTGAACTGGTAGTAATACAAATATTTAATTCAACTTTGTTTTACCAACATACCAACATTGCTTAAGGTTATCAAAAAGTATTTGCTTAAATAAATATAAGAAATAACAAGTATTGCCAACATCCTGGCTAATCCAGGCATATCCAAAAACATATCTACATATAATTTTGTTCAACACATGTTGCCGAAGTAAAGTGGCCTCAATCATCTAGGGACTTAATCATGCTGTACAATTGTTTGGGTAATCTAGTTTAGGCAAGTGTAACAGATGGCACCATATTTTATTACTTTAGTCATATATAAAATTTGGAGAGGTAATCTGCCAGAACCATATTGTTACAAGTAGATCTACCAATTTCAAGAAATATTTACAACATTTGACCTGAACAAACTCAACAGTAGTACAATATCTAGTACCCCAAACCTCAGACCCATAACACAAGATACGTGTAACTATTGTATCAAATATTGCAAACAAATCTTTACAAATTCCACTTCCAATTATTTTTCTTTGAACTTTGAATATCAATTATAGAGAAATCGAACAGCTTTAAGCTTTACTCCATACAAGTTTGGGTGTAAAAACAAGTCAAGATATATATAAAAGATACAGTTTCAATAACATTGCCATTCAAATACCACTTTGCATAATCCCTCAAAGGTCCACCATTTATAAAAACAAGAATTTGTGTTTTACTAAGACTAACTGACATTCCACTTTGTCTGCCAAATATTTCAAGTGCATTTATTTTTTCTGTAATGCTAAGTTCACACCAACGGCGCTTTGATGGCGCTTTAAAGCGGCATGCAAAGCGGCACCAAAGCGTAACAAAGCTTGATTAAAGCGATCGTGGTAAAGCTTGGAGTAAAGCGGGACATTCGCCAAGAGCGCCAACATTTTTTAAACTGTTTAAAAAGTTTGGGCGCTCTGTCACGAATTGATTAAAGCGCCGAGAGCGTATCAAAGCTTAACAAAGCGTAACAAATCTCAGCAAAGCTTGACTCAATGCGTAGGAAAGCTTAACAGAGCTTGGTTCAAAGCGGGGACCCCAGTCTTCATGGTCTGTCACCACTTGACACGCTTCGTTAAGATGTCTCACGATTTGCTACGATCTGGCATGAAGATCTGACACGAGGTCAGACGCTTTCTTCAAGCTCTGACACGCTTTGTTACGCTTTGATGAAGGACTCTCATGCTTTCCCACGAATTGAGAGGCTTTGTTACGCTTGGCAAGCTTCCTCACGCTCTCTCACGCTCTCCTACGATACCCACGCTCAAGGATGTAGTTATACAGCAGGGATACAAATATCATGTCTTCTTCAGATAGATCATGCTCTGGTACATCTGGAACTTCTGGATCTTGTTGTTCTGCCATCGTGTTCTGGAGCCAAAGATGCAATGATTTTGTGGATCTTCTGCATCTTTTTATAGGCTCTGGATCAAAAGCGGCATGAAATCGGCGATCTCGACATTTTCCAATGCGTAACAAAGCTTAACAGAGCGTAACAATGCACAACATAACTTGATAATCGTATCAGAGCCTGATTTAAAGCGTCATAATCGCATCAAAACGTAAAAACGTTATAAAGCTTATCAAAGCTTATCAAAGCGTGATTTCAAGCGTAACAAAGCCTGATGAAAGCGGGATTAAAGCGCGAGGAACCGTAACAAGTCGGGAAATAATTCGTCCCCAAAGCGGCAACCAATTCGTATCAGAGCGTATCAGAGCTTTTCTGAGCGTAACATTACTTAAGAGATCGTGATATTTTTGGAAAAGTAAACAAAAATGACAGCGCTTTGCTCGCCGATTTTAAGCGCGGCATTCGCCGTTGGTGTGAACTAGGTATAACTGATAATATATGTCGGATAGAGCAGAGACATCATCAGCAAACGTAAGAAAACACAAATTATTATAATCAGATGAAACATTGAAAGTCTACCTCTCTTTTACAAGAATATTTTCTATTTTCATCCAACAAGTTGCAAAAATGTAGCCAATCAAAACGCGTTTACGTGTCACGAGGCAGTCACGACTCGATCGATAAAGAAAACATCACGAAGAACAGAAATTGGTTCGTTTAAAGGATAAAACATCACTGGGAGCAAGCCCCTTATTAGCCAAGATCTTGGGGTTCCGACAGATTGCCCTAGCAGCAAAAAGTTGCAACTCGAGATTTCTCTTTAATTAGAAGCCAATTGAAACAAATCTTTGATACTTTTAACTGGGAGCATATATAACGGTGGCATGGTGACCTTTACAGTGTGAGAGGGAAATATTTGAAAAATCAAATATGGATTGAGTTTTTTTTATACGAAAGTAACTGTTTTATAACTGTGTAAATTATTATTTGTTTTATGATTAATTTTATTTTAATCATTAACCTACAAAAAATATCAAGAAGGTAATAGGATGTTTTGTAAAATCTCCCCTGCATGTTAATTTCATTGACAGCTATGCCGAAGCATACGGATATGACCGAGGCTTTGCGAATGACCCCTCTTGAAACTGCGTCAATAATTGTACAATAATCTTAGATTGCCTCCAATCAGATTGCTACCTTTCTATCCCATGTGTCTAACTTACTAGAACAGATGCTTTCTCGGGTATGAATGAGTTGCCTCTTTGGGAAGAGAATGAGGATATTAGCGTTTGCATGTGTGTTTATGGAATGTTCCCGAAAATAATGAGAAAGGATGGAGGAAATCAGTTCGTAAATTATTGGTAAAAGTGATGCCTTGGTCCTTGAAATTACGAAATCTAACAGTTACACTGAAAGGTGATTTCTCAACGTTTTCTTTTCAGATGAAGGCGACCATGACTCGGCAACTCGTAAATGCTTTAACATTAGTTCGTATATAAAACATAGGAGGACTATTGATTTACTGAGGAATTTCAACAGTCCAACAGTCTTTGAGGTCATAGCTCGACCACCTCGTCTTTTTGAGAGATACACACCGTATGATCACACACAAAAATAGTTAGTTTCAATCATATCACCTGTGGGAAGTGAGTTAATCTCAAGAACTGTAATTGTTGCATATTTAAAACTGGTTCTATACTCTGGATTTCCAAACAAAATATGACCTTGGAACATCTGTTGGTTGTTTGCAGTCTTGGCCTTCATTTGAGGTAGGCTCCGGATTAAAGGGTCAATATTAGTTACACAGTGTTTTGAAGGGGTATTTGGGACTGTAAAACCCTTGTAGGGTTTGTGTTTCCTAGGCGCAGCGTACACAGTGTAAAAAGTTCATTACCATTAAGATAATTTACTTCTGGTTATTTATGTTCGATCAAGGTCATACAAAGGCATCGGTACAAACTCAAATAACGATGTACAAAGTTTACCGTCAGTTGTCAAGGGAGACACATCTGTGTCCAAAAATATTCGAATTTAAGTTGTTTAACAAATAACATACTTTTAATTCTCCAAACTAATGTGTTAGTGAACAATTTGATTCTGAAATAATTCTGCATTACATCTAAGTTGAAGGTTAGACCTGTTTGGCTTGTCATACGGTTTGTACACCCTGCCAAATCTAATTGGCTTCCCATGCATTGGCTATTGACTAATCAGATTTCCTAAAGGTATCTTAAGGGTAATATTTCATCAATCAGGAGGCCAAACAAAAAGAAAAACAAAAAGTGGTTTTTTTTTATGCTTTTTGAATGCAAAACACGAATGGCAAAATAATTTTTGTTATACATACTTTGACACTCATGAAAGTCATTTAACTTATGTTGATTTATAATAGTTAGAATAAGAACTAGACTACATAATCATATAATGGAGGGTGTTATCGATCAGTAAAGCTATCGGATAAACTTGGTATCCGATTTGCTCAAAATCTGATAAAGATGCAAAGTAGATCAAAACCCGAACTATTTTCCCATAACTCCATGCATTTCCTGCGAGTCCTAGTCCACTGACCATTGATAACGTCGTCGGGAGTTTTCAGGTTTTGTGTTTTTTATCGAATAAAATATCGTACAAAAGCCGTCAGGGTAAACTTATCACGCATTCGTATTTAGGAAATTATAGCTTGGTTATCGAAGCATTTCAAGTTGTTTTCATCGTTCGTTTAAAACATATAACAATATGCAGCAAACAATATCGACTATCGAAAATATATGTGCTTCAATTTTCGTGAATAACTTAGCCTTAGGCCTAGATCGCTTTGACGCCTTTGACCATGTCGGTTACCAACCTATCAGCAAAAACAAATCATATTCTAGTGATAGTACAGATTATCTAGTAGCAACAACCTCACCTTCGCAAATTAGTCGGCGTTTGGTCTAAGGATACAGTAACTGAACTGGCGTAACAACAATGACAATGCATATTTTCAAAATGCAGTTAGAGTTACTTCACCTGTTGTAGCGACGTTGACAAGTGGTTCTTACACATTTTGTGTTATAAAAAAATACAATATTTACTCGTGCACTTGGAATAATACTGAAAATGTTGATAGGTTGTAGAAGATGTTTCTAACACTGTGAAAAAAATAATTTAATGAAGGAATATTTCTAGACTGTTCACAACAATACATCTCTGACAAAATGACCTTCACCTTGGTTTATTGTGAAAGCAATTACTCCACGAAATCTAGGTCAAACATATTTTAAGTAGGAATCATATTTTCGTTTAAACCCGTTTATTTCGGGAACCAGTGATTTCGTAGATAAACTAGGTTCGTAGATACCGATTTTTCGTAGAGACACCAGGTTCGTAGATGACAGTTTCGTAGATACCATCGAAAATTCATTTAATAAACTTCTTTTTTATATATGGTGTATTGTGACTATATATTACCTATTTCAAGGAATAAACATATATGTATTATGCTCGCCAAAAGCTCGCATAATACAAATTTTATTCCAATTATATGATTTTAATGATACGGAAACACACCCGGTTAATAATCTCTATTTATAACACTTGTTCCACAAATTCCAACAGAGGAAAAACAGATATAGACTATGTCTGACCTGCCATCTCTACTTCAGTATTTATCAAAAACTAAATATATCCAAATGTGACTATGGTTTTGTATGATAAATTAAGTTCATTAAATGATACGGTGTAGCAGGGGTTAAATGATTTTACAAATTTAATTAAAACAGGTTATAATTTAAATATAAAATAAAAAATAACCGTAAAGAACTTCAAAGTAACAGACATGGCCGTCCCAACTTTGAATTTCTATCGGTTTTGACTGCTAACTCATTAAAGATATAAAATAAAATTTTCACACTAAAATATTATATTACGACAATACAACTTGATTGTTTTATGTAACTAAATACTACTTCATACTTACAGAAAAATAAACTTTACCCAAAATTGACTCAAAACTCTCAGACATGGCCGTCCCAACTTGGAATTTCTATCGGTTTTGACTGCTCACTCATTCAAAATATAAAATAACATTTTGACACTAAGATATGATATTCCTACACTATAACTTGATTGTATTATGTAAATTCATACTATTTCATAAATTTAGAAAAATAAAAAATAACCGTAAAGAACTCTAAAGTAACAGACATGGCCGTCCCAACTTGGAATTTCTATCGGTTTTGACTGCTCACTCATTAAAAATATAAAATAAAATTTTCACACTAAAATATTATATTACGACAATACAACTTGATTGTTTTATGTAACTAAATACTACTTCATACTTACAGAAAAATAAACTTTACCCAAAATTGACTCAAAACTCTCAGACATGGCCGTCCCAACTTGGAATTTCTATCGGTTTTGACTGCTCACTCATTCAAAATATAAAATAACATTTTGACACTAAGATATGATATTCCTACACTATAACTTGATTGTATTATGTAAATTCATACTATTTCATAAATTTAGAAAAATAAAAAATAACCGTAAAGAACTCTAAAGTAACAGACATGGCCGTCCCAACTTTGAATTTCTATCGGTTTTGACTGCTAACTCATTAAAGATATAAAATAAAATTGTGACACTAAGATATGATATTCCTACACTATAACTTGATTGTATTATGTAAGTTTATACTATTTTATACATTAAGAAAAATAAACATTAACTGTAAATGACTCCGAACTCTCAGACATGGCCGTCCCAACTTGGAATTTCTGACGGTTATGACTGCTAACTCATTAAAGATATAAAATATTTTTGACACTGAGATATGATACTACGACAATACAACTTGATTGTTTTATGTAATTTTATACTATTTCATACTTACAGAAAAATAAACTTTACCCAATAATGACTCAAAACTCTCAGACATGGCCGTCCCAACTTGGAATTTCTGACGGTTTTGACTGCTAACTCATTTAAAATATAAAATAAAATTGTGACACTGAGATATGATATTACGACAATACAACTTGATTGTTTTATGTAACTAAATACTATTTCATACTTACAGAAAAATAAACTTTATCCAATAATGACTCAAAACTCTAAGACATGGCCGTCCCAACTTGGAATTTCTATCGCTTTTGACTGTTAACTCATTAAAAATATAAAATATAATTTTGACACTAAAATATTATATTCCTACACTATAATTTGATTGTATTATGTAGATTCATACTATTTCATAAATTTAGAAAAATAAAAAATAACCGTAAAGAACTCCAAAGTAACAGACATGGCCGTCCCAACTTTGAATTTCTATCGGTTTTGACTGCTAACTCATTAAAGATATAAAATAAAATTTTCACACTTAAATATTATATTACGACAATACAACTTGATTGTTTTATGTAACTAAATACTATTTCATACTTACAGAAAAATAAACTTTACCCAAAATTGACTCAAAACTCTCAGACATGGCCGTCCCAACTTGAAATTTCTATCGGTTTTGACTGCTCACTCATTTAAAATATAAAATATAATTTTGACACTAAAATATTATATTCCTACACTATAATTTGATTGTATTATGTAGATTCATACTATTTCATAAATTTAGAAAAATAAAAAATAACCGTAAAGAACTCCAAAGTAACAGACATGGCCGTCCCAACTTTGAATTTCTATCGGTTTTGACTGCTAACTCATTAAAGATATAAAATAAAATTTTCACACTTAAATATTATATTACGACAATACAACTTGATTGTTTTATGTAACTAAATACTATTTCATACTTACAGAAAAATAAACTTTACCCAAAATTGACTCAAAACTCTCAGACATGGCCGTCCCAACTTGAAATTTCTATCGGTTTTGACTGCTCACTCATTTAAAATATAAAATATAATTTTGACACTAAAATATTATATTCCTACACTATAATTTGATTGTATTATGTAGATTCATACTATTTCATAAATTTAGAAAAATAAAAAATAACCGTAAAGAACTCCAAAGTAACAGACATGGCCGTCCCAACTTTGAATTTCTATCGGTTTTGACTGCTAACTCATTAAAGATATAAAATAAAATTTTCACACTTAAATATTATATTACGACAATACAACTTGATTGTTTTATGTAACTAAATACTATTTCATACTTACAGAAAAATAAACTTTACCCAAAATTGACTCAAAACTCTCAGACATGGCCGTCCCAACTTGAAATTTCTATCGGTTTTGACTGCTCACTCATTTAAAATATAAAATAACATTTTGACACTAAGATATGATATTCCTACACTATAACTTGATTTTATTATGTAAATTCGTACTATTTCATAAATTTAGAAAAATTAAAAATAACTGTAAAGAACTCTAAAGTAACAGACATGGCCGTCCCAACTCGGAATTTATATTGGTTTTGACTGCTCACTCATTCAAAACATAAAATAAAATTTTCACACTAAAATATTATATTACGACAATACAACTTGATTGTTTTATGTAACTAAATACTACTTCATACTTACAGAAAAATAAACTTTACCCAAAATTGACTCAAAACTCTCAGACATGGCCGTCCCAACTTGGAATTTCTATCGGTTTTGACTGCTCACTCATTCAAAATATAAAATAACATTTTGACACTAAGATATGATATTCCTACACTATAACTTGATTGTATTATGTAAATTCATACTATTTCATAAATTTAGAAAAATAAAAAATAACCGTAAAGAACTCTAAAGTAACAGACATGGCCGTCCCAACTTTGAATTTCTATCGGTTTTGACTGCTAACTCATTAAAGATATAAAATAAAATTTTCACACTTAAATATTATATTACGACAATACAACTTGATTGTTTTATGTAACTAAATACTATTTCATACTTACAGAAAAATAAACTTTACCCAAAATTGACTCAAAACTCTCAGACATGGCCGTCCCAACTTGAAATTTCTATCGGTTTTGACTGCTCACTCATTTAAAATATAAAATATAATTTTGACACTAAAATATTATATTCCTACACTATAATTTGATTGTATTATGTAGATTCATACTATTTCATAAATTTAGAAAAATAAAAAATAACCGTAAAGAACTCCAAAGTAACAGACATGGCCGTCCCAACTTTGAATTTCTATCGGTTTTGACTGCTAACTCATTAAAGATATAAAATAAAATTTTCACACTTAAATATTATATTACGACAATACAACTTGATTGTTTTATGTAACTCAATACTAGTTCATACTTACAGAAAAATAAACTTTATCCAATAATGACTCAAAACTCTCAGACATGGCCGTCCCAACTTGGAATTTCTATCGCTTTTGACTGTTAACTCATTTAAAATATAAAATAAAATTTTAACACTAAGATATGATATTCCTACACTATTAATTGATTGCATTATGTAAGTTCATACTATTTTTTAAATTAAGAAAAATAAAAAATAACAGTAAAGTACTCCAAAGTAACAGACATGGCCGTCCCAACTTGGAATTTCTATCGTTTTTGACTGCTAACTCATTAAAAATATAAAATAAAATTGTGACACTAAGATGTGATATTCCTACACTATAACTTGATTGTATTATGTAAGTTTATTCAAATTTTATAAATTTAGAAAAATAAAAAATAACCGTAAAGTACTCCAAAGTAACAGTCATGGCCGTCCCAACTTGGAATTTCTATCGGTTTTGACTGCTCACTCATTCAAAATATAAAATAACATTTTGACACTAAGATATGATATTCCTACACTATAACTTGATTGTATTATGTAAATTCATACTATTTCATAAATTTAGAAAAATAAAATATAACCGTAAAGAACTCTAAAGTAACAGACATGGCCGTCCCAACTTGGAATTTCTATCGGTTTTGACTGGTAACTCATTAAAAATATATAATGAAATTTTCCCACTAAAATATTATATTACGACAATACAACTTGATTGTTTTATGTAACTAAATACTATTTCATACTTACAGAAAAATAAACTTCACCCAAAATTAACTCAAAACTCTCAGACATGGCCGTCCCAACTTGGAATTTCTATTGGTTTTGACTGCTCACTCATTTAAAATATAAAATAAAATTTTCGAACTAAGATATGATATTCCTACACCATAACTTGATTGTATTATGTAATTTTATACTATTTTATAAATTAAGAAAAATAAAAATTAACCGTAAAGGACTCCAAAGTAAGAGACATGGCCGTCCCAACTTGGAATTTCTATCGGTTTTGACTGCTAACTCATTAAAGATATAACATAAAATTTTCACACTAAGATATGATATTCCTACACTAAAACTTGATTGTATTATGTAAATTCATACTATTTCATAAATTTAGAAAAATAAAAAATAACCGTAAAGGACTCCAAAGTAACAGACATGGCCGTCCCAACTTGGAATTTCTATCGGTTTTGACTGCTCACTCATTAAAAATATATATTAAAATTTTCACACTAAAATATTATGTAACGACAATACAACTTAATTGTTTTATGTAACTAAATACTATTTCATACTTACAGAAAAATAAACTTTATCGAATAATGACTCAAAACTCTCAGACATGGCCGTCCCAACTTGGAATTTCTATCGGTTTTGACTGCTAACTCATTAAAGATATAAAATAAAATTTTGACACTAAGATATGATATTCCTACACTATAACTTGATTGTATTATGTAACTTTTTACTATTTTATAAATTTAGAAAATTGAAAATTAACCGTAAAGGACTCCAAAGTAACAGACATGGCCGTCCCAACTTGGAATTTCTATCGGTTTTGACTGCTTACTCATTAAAAATATAAAATAAAATTGTGACACTAAGATATGATATTCCTACACTATAACTTGATTGTATTATGTAAGTAAACCTTTCAGCAAACACATACATCAATAAAGTTTTTTAAATGTGTTTATATGTGATTTAATCAAGCTTGTTACATGATAAGTAAACAAACCATTTTACAGCCTGTTTAAAAACAACAAGATTTTTCTTCCCCCAACTCAGTGTTGTTTTAACCATACATTAGTGACAGTTGTCAAATTGGTGCCCATTCATGACTGATTGGAATTGCTTGCTGACATGAATGACTCAATGTCAGTCTCTAATTCTCTAACATGCCAAGCTGTCAGATTAACTTACCCACCGTGCTTAGTTTAGGAATGTATAGCGTTGTAACACACATTGAGAAAAGCCTTTACATTGGATTTCTATGTACATTTGGATTATTAATTTCTTTGTATAAGGTAAGCTGGTTTCACATTTGAAGGCGATATTATCTATAGTAAATAAATAAAGATGGTCTATTTGTTGATTTTCTTAATACATGTATTTCATAGTATATTAAATACAGATAAGTTTATTCACATTTATGTTCATTTTCAAATAAAGGTCGCTTGGTTTGTGCTGTTATGTTGTTTACGTTGTTTCTTAGTTTGTTTACTTTGTTTCAATTCCTATGTTGATGGTTTATGACTGAAAAAGAACAGAAAATGATGTATACTAAATCATCGATGTGTTATAAAGCGTAAATGCAAATAAATATGATCAGTAAAATGATCAGTTGACATCGTGTTTTTACATACTTGTTGTGTTCACTCGCTTGTAGAAGGTGGGAGTTGAATCCAAGCCCGTAAGTCGAGTAAATCAACATTAAGTTTCATTTTTCTTGTACGTGTCAAACGTATATACCGTTAGTATTAATACATATCATTTTTATCACAATTCATGTTTAAATAAGATAATTACATGCATGTTTTAATATTCCCAGTCCCATCTTAAGATGGGACGGGATTCCAAGTTGGGATGATACATAAACAGTTCCCAACATCATGTTGAAGGTAGTGTAAACAGTTCCCAACAGCATGTTGAAGGTAGTGTAAACAGTTCCCAACAGCATGTTGAAGGTAGTGCAAACAGTCCCCAACAGCATGTTGAAGGTAGTGCAAACAGTCCCCAACAGCATGTTGAAGGTAGTGCAAACAGTTCCCAACAGCATGTTGAAGGTATTGCAAACAGTTCCAAACAGCATGTTGAAGGTAGTGCAAACAGTTCCCAACAGCATGTTGAAGGTAGTGCAAACAGTTCCAAACTGCATGTTGAAGGTAGTGCAAACAGTTCCCAACATCATGTTGAAGGTAGTGCAAACAGTCCCCAACAGCATGTTGAAGGTAGTGCAAACAGTCCCCAACAGCATGTTGAAGGTAGTGCAAACAGTTCCCAACTGCATGTTGAAGGTAGTGCAAACAGTCCCCAACAGCATGTTGAAGGTAGTGCAAACAGTCCCCAACAGCATGTTGAAGGTAGTGCAAACAGTCCCCAACTGCATGTTGAAGGTAGTGCAAACAGTTCCCAACAGCATGTTGAAGGTAGTGTAAACAGTCCCCAACAGCATGTTGAAGGTAGTGCAAACAGTCCCCAACAGCATGTTGAAGGTAGTGTAAACAGTTCCCAACTGCATGTTGAAGGTAGTGTAAACAGGTCCAAACAGCATGTTGAAGGTAGTGTAAACAGTTCCCAACAGCATGTTGAAGGTAGTGTAAACAGTCCCCAACTGCATGTTGAAGGTAGTGCAAACAGTTCCCAACATCATGTTGAAGGTAGTGCAAACAGTTCCCAACAGCATGTTGAAGGTAGTGCAAACAGTTCCCAACAGCATGTTGAAGGTAGTGCAAACAGTTCCCAACAGCATGTTGAAGGTAGTGCAAACAGTCCCCAACAGCATGTTGAAGGTAGTGCAAACAGTTCCCAACAGCATGTTGAAGGTAGTGCAAACAGTTCCCAACTGCATGTTGAAGGTAGTGCAAACAGTCCCCAACAGCATGTTGAAGGTAGTGCAAACAGTTCCAAACAGCATGTTGAAGGTAGTGCAAACAGTTCCCAACTGCATGTTGAAGGTAGTGTAAACAGTTCCCAACATCATGTTGAAGGTAGTGCAAACAGTTCCCAACAGCATGTTGAAGGTAGTGCAAACAGTTCCCAACAGCATGTTGAAGGTAGTGCAAACAGTTCCCAACAGCATGTTGAAGGTAGTGCAAACAGTCCCCAACAGCATGTTGAAGGTAGTGCAAACAGTTCCCAACAGCATGTTGAAGGTAGTGCAAACAGTTCCCAACTGCATGTTGAAGGTAGTGCAAACAGTTCCCAACAGCATGTTGAAGGTAGTGCAAACAGTTCCCAACAGCATGTTGAAGGTAGTGCAAACAGTTCCCAACAGCATGTTGAAGGTAGTGCAAACAGTCCCCAACAGCATGTTGAAGGTAGTGCAAACAGTTCCCAACAGCATGTTGAAGGTAGTGCAAACAGTTCCCAACTGCATGTTGAAGGTAGTGCAAACAGTCCCCAACAGCATGTTGAAGGTAGTGCAAACAGTTCCAAACAGCATGTTGAAGGTAGTGCAAACAGTTCCCAACTGCATGTTGAAGGTAGTGTAAACAGTTCCCAACAGCATGTTGAAGGTAGTGTAAACAGTCCCCAACTGCATGTTGAAGGTAGTGCAAACAGTCCCCAACAGCATGTTGAAGGTAGTGCAAACAGTTCCCAACAGCATGTTGAAGGTAGTGTAAACAGTTCCCAACAGCATGTTGAAGGTAGTGCAAACAGTCCCCAACTGCATGTTGAAGGTAGTGCAAACAGTTCCCAACAGCATGTTGAAGGTAGTGCAAACAGTCCCCAACAGCATGTTGAAGGTAGTGTAAACAGTTCCAAACAGCATGTTGAAGGTAGTGCAAACAGTTCCCAACTGCATGTTGAAGGTAGTGCAAACAGTCCCCAACAGCATGTTGAAGGTAGTGCAAACAGTTCCCAACAGCATGTTGAAGGTAGTGCAAACAGTTCCCAACTGCATGTTGAAGGTAGTGCAAACAGTTCCAAACAGCATGTTGAAGGTAGTGTAAACAGTCCCCAACAGCATGTTGAAGGTAGTGTAAACAGTTCCCAACAGCATGTTGAAGGTAGTGCAAACAGTCCCCAACTGCATGTTGAAGGTAGTGTAAACAGTTCCAAACAGCATGTTGAAGGTAGTGTAAACAGTTCCCAACAGCATGTTGAAGGTAGTGCAAACAGTTCCCAACTGCATGTTGAAGGTAGTGCAAACAGTCCCCAACAGCATGTTGAAGGTAGTGCAAACAGTTCCAAACAGCATGTTGAAGGTAGTGTAAACAGTTCCCAACAGCATGTTGAAGGTAGTGTAAACAGTCCCCAACTGCATGTTGAAGGTAGTGTAAACAGTTCCAAACAGCATGTTGAAGGTAGTGTAAACAGTTCCCAACAGCATGTTGAAGGTAGTGCAAACAGTTCCCAACTGCATGTTGAAGGTAGTGCAAACAGTCCCCAACAGCATGTTGAAGGTAGTGCAAACAGTTCCAAACAGCATGTTGAAGGTAGTGCAAACAGTTCCCAACTGCATGTTGAAGGTAGTGTAAACAGTTCCCAACAGCATGTTGAAGGTAGTGCAAACAGTCCCCAACAGCATGTTGAAGGTAGTGCAAACAGTTCCAAACAGCATGTTGAAGGTAGTGCAAACAGTTCCCAACTGCATGTTGAAGGTAGTGTAAACAGTTCCCAACAGCATGTTGAAGGTAGTGCAAACAGTTCCCAACAGCATGTTGAAGGTAGTGTAAACAGTCCCCAACTGCATGTTGAAGGTAGTGTAAACAGTTCCCAACAGCATGTTGAAGGTAGTGCAAACAGTCCCCAACTGCATGTTGAAGGTAGTGCAAACAGTTCCCAACTGCATGTTGAATGTAGTGTAAACAGTTCCCAACATCATGTTGAAGGTAGTGTAAACAGTTCCAAACAGCATGTTGAAGGTAGTGTAAACAGTTCCAAACAGCATGTTGAAGGTATTGCAAACAGTTCCCAACATCATGTTGAAGGTAGTGTAAACAGTTCCCAACAGCATGTTGAAGGTAGTGCAAACAGTTCCCAACTGCATGTTGAATGTAGTGTAAACAGTTCCCAACATCATGTTGAAGGTAGTGTAAACAGTTCCCAACAGCATGTTGAAGGTAGTGCAAACAGTTCCAAACAGCATGTTGAAGGTAGTGCAAACAGTTCCCAACAGCATGTTGAAGGTAGTGTAAACAGTTCCCAACAGCACGTTGAAGGTAGTGCAAACAGTTCCAAACAGCATGTTGAAGGTAGTGTAAACAGTTCCCAACAGCATGTTGAAGGTAGTGCAAATAGTTCCAAACAGCATGTTGAAGGTAGTGCAAACAGTTCCCAACAGCATGTTGAAGGTAGTGCAAACAGTTCCAAACAGCATGTTGAAGGTAGTGTAAACAGTTCCCAACAGCATGTTGAAGGTAGTGCAAACAGTCCCCAACAGCATGTTGAAGGTAGTGCAAACAGTTCCAAACAGCATGTTGAAGGTAGTGCAAACAGTTCCCAACTGCATGTTGAAGGTAGTGTAAACAGTTCCCAACAGCATGTTGAAGGAAGTGCAAACAGTTCCCAACAGCATGTTGAAGGTAGTGTAAACAGTCCCCAACTGCATGTTGAAGGTAGTGTAAACAGTTCCAAACAGCATGTTGAAGGTAGTGTAAACAGTTCCCAACAGCATGTTGAAGGTAGTGTAAACAGTCCCCAACTGCATGTTGAAGGTAGTGCAAACAGTTCCCAACAGCATGTTGAAGGTAGTGCAAACAGTTCCCAACAGCATGTTGAAGGTAGTGCAAACAGTTCCCAACAGCATGTTGAAGGTAGTGCAAACAGTTCCCAACAGCATGTTGAAGGTAGTGTAAACAGTTCCAAACAGCATGTTGAAGGTAGTGCAAACAGTTCCAAACAGCATGTTGAAGGTAGTGTAAACAGTTCCCAACAGCATGTTGAAGGTAGTGTAAACAGTCCCCAACTGCATGTTGAAGGTAGTGCAAACAGTTCCCAACAGCATGTTGAAGGTAGTGTAAACAGTTCCCAACAGCATGTTGAAGGTAGTGTAAACAGTCCCCAACTGCATGTTGAAGGTAGTGCAAACAGTTCCCAACAGCATGTTGAAGGTAGTGCAAACAGTTCCCAACAGCATGTTGAAGGTAGTGCAAACAGTTCCCAACAGCATGTTGAAGGTAGTGCAAACAGTTCCCAACAGCATGTTGAAGGTAGTGTAAACAGTTCCCAACAGCATGTTGAAGGTAGTGCAAACAGTTCCCAACTGCATGTTGAAGGTAGTGCAAACAGTTCCCAACAGCATGTTGAAGGTAGTGTAAACAGTTCCAAACAGCATGTTGAAGGTAGTGCAAACAGTCCCCAACAGCATGTTGAAGGTAGTGCAAACAGTTCCAAACAGCATGTTGAAGGTAGTGCAAACAGTTCCCAACAGCATGTTGAAGGTAGTGCAAACAGTTCCCAACAGCATGTTGAAGGTAGTGTAAACAGTTCCCAACAGCATGTTGAAGGTAGTGCAAACAGTCCCCAACAGCATGTTGAAGGTAGTGCAAACAGTTCCCAACAGCATGTTGAAGGTAGTGCAAACAGTCCCCAACATCATGTTGAAGGTAGTGCAAACAGTTCCAAACTGCATGTTGAAGGTAGTGCAAACAGTTCCCAACAGCATGTTGAAGGTAGTGCAAACAGTTCCCAACAGCATGTTGAAGGTAGTGCAAACAGTTCCCAACAGCATGTTGAAGGTATTGCAAACAGTTCCCAACAGCATGTTGAAGGTAGTGTAAACAGTTCCAAACAGCATGTTGAAGGTAGTGCAAACAGTTCCCAACAGCATGTTGAAGGTAGTGCAAACAGTCCCCAACAGCATGTTGAAGGTAGTGCAAACAGTTCCCAACAGCATGTTGAAGGTAGTGCAAACAGTTCCCAACAGCATGTTGAAGGTAGTGCAAACAGTTCCCAACTGCATGTTGAAGGTAGTGCAAACAGTCCCCAACAGCATGTTGAAGGTAGTGCAAACAGTCCCCAACAGCATGTTGAAGGTAGTGCAAACAGTCCCCAACAGCATGTTGAAGGTAGTGCAAACAGTCCCCAACTGCATGTTGAAGGTAGTGCAAACAGTTCCCAACAGCATGTTGAAGGTAGTGTAAACAGTCCCCAACAGCATGTTGAAGGTAGTGCAAACAGTTCCCAACAGCATGTTGAAGGTAGTGCAAACAGTTCCCAACATCATGTTGAAGGTAGTGCAAACAGTTCCCAACAGCATGTTGAAGGTAGTGCAAACAGTTCCCAACAGCATGTTGAAGGTAGTGTAAACAGTTCCCAACAGCATGTTGAAGGTAGTGCAAACAGTTCCCAACAGCATGTTGAAGGTAGTGCAAACAGTTCCCAACAGCATGTTGAAGGTAGTGCAAACAGTTCCCAACAGCATGTTGAAGGTAGTGCAAACAGTTCCCAACAGCATGTTGAAGGTAGTGCAAACAGTTCCCAACAGCATGTTGAAGGTAGTGCAAACAGTTCCCAACAGCATGTTGAAGGTAGTGCAAACAGTTCCCAACAGCATGTTGAAGGTAGTGCAAACAGTTCCCAACAGCATGTTGAAGGTAGTGCAAACAGTTCCCAACAGCATGTTGAAGGTAGTGCAAACAGTTCCCAACAGCATGTTGAAGGTAGTGCAAACAGTTCCCAACAGCATGTTGAAGGTAGTGCAAACAGTTCCCAACAGCATGTTGAAGGTAGTGCAAACAGTTCCCAACAGCATGTTGAAGGTAGTGCAAACAGTTCCCAACAGCATGTTGAAGGTAGTGCAAACAGTTCCCAACAGCATGTTGAAGGTAGTGCAAACAGTTCCCAACAGCATGTTGAAGGTAGTGCAAACAGTCCCCAACAGCATGTTGAAGGTAGTGCAAACAGTTCCCAACAGCATGTTGAAGGTAGTGCAAACAGTTCCCAACTGCATGTTGAAGGTAGTGCAAACAGTCCCCAACAGCATGTTGAAGGTAGTGCAAACAGTTCCAAACAGCATGTTGAAGGTAGTGCAAACAGTTCCCAACTGCATGTTGAAGGTAGTGTAAACAGTTCCCAACAGCATGTTGAAGGTAGTGTAAACAGTCCCCAACTGCATGTTGAAGGTAGTGCAAACAGTCCCCAACAGCATGTTGAAGGTAGTGCAAACAGTTCCCAACAGCATGTTGAAGGTAGTGTAAACAGTTCCCAACAGCATGTTGAAGGTAGTGCAAACAGTCCCCAACTGCATGTTGAAGGTAGTGCAAACAGTTCCCAACAGCATGTTGAAGGTAGTGCAAACAGTCCCCAACAGCATGTTGAAGGTAGTGTAAACAGTTCCAAACAGCATGTTGAAGGTAGTGTAAACAGTTCCCAACAGCATGTTGAAGTAGTGCAAACAGTTCCAAACAGCATGTTGAAGGTAGTGCAAACAGTTCCCAACTGCATGTTGAAGGTAGTGCAAACAGTTCCCAACATCATGTTGAAGGTAGTGCAAACAGTTCCAAACAGCATGTTGAAGGTAGTGCAAACAGTTCCCAACTGCATGTTGAAGGTAGTGTAAACAGTTCCCAACAGCATGTTGAAGGTAGTGTAAACAGTTCCCAACAGCATGTTGAAGGTAGTGCAAACAGTTCCCAACTGCATGTTGAAGGTAGTGCAAACAGTTCCCAACAGCATGTTGAAGGTAGTGTAAACAGTCCCCAACTGCATGTTGAAGGTAGTGTAAACAGTCCCCAACAGCATGTTGAAGGTAGTGTAAACAGTTCCCAACAGCATGTTGAAGGTAGTGTAAACAGTCCCCAACAGCATGTTGAAGGTAGTGTAAACAGTTCCCAACAGCATGTTGAAGGTAGTGCAAACAGTTCCCAACTGCATGTTGAAGGTAGTGCAAACAGTTCCCAACAGCATGTTGAAGGTAGTGTAAACAGTCCCCAACTGCATGTTGAAGGTAATGTAAACAGTCCCCAACAGCATGTTGAAGGTAGTGTAAACAGTTCCCAACAGCATGTTGAAGGTAGTGTAAACAGTTCCCAACTGCATGTTGAAGGTAGTGCAAACAGTCCCCAACAGCATGTTGAAGGTAGTGTAAACAGTTCCCAACAGCATGTTGAAGGTAGTGTAAACAGTTCCCAACAGCATGTTGAAGGTAGTGTAAACAGTCCCCAACTGCATGTTGAAGGTAGTGTAAACAGTTCCAAACAGCATGTTGAAGGTAGTGTAAACAGTTCCCAACAGCATGTTGAAGGTAGTGCAAACAGTTCCCAACTGCATGTTGAAGGTAGTGCAAACAGTCCCCAACAGCATGTTGAAGGTAGTGCAAACAGTTCCAAACAGCATGTTGAAGGTAGTGCAAACAGTTCCCAACTGCATGTTGAAGGTAGTGTAAACAGTTCCCAACAGCATGTTGAAGGTAGTGTAAACAGTCCCCAACTGCATGTTGAAGGTAGTGTAAACAGTTCCAAACAGCATGTTGAAGGTAGTGCAAACAGTTCCCAACAGCATGTTGAAGGTAGTGTAAACAGTTCCCAACTGCATGTTGAAGGTAGTGCAAACAGTTCCCAACAGCATGTTGAAGGTAGTGTAAACAGTTCCCAACTGCATGTTGAAGGTAGTGCAAACAGTTCCCAACAGCATGTTGAAGGTAGTGTAAACAGTCCCCAACTGCATGTTGAAGGTAGTGTAAACAGTTCCAAACAGCATGTTGAAGGTAGTGTAAACAGTTCCCAACAGCATGTTGAAGGTAGTGTAAACAGTCCCCAACTGCATGTTGAAGGTAGTGCAAACAGTTCCAAACAGCATGTTGAAGGTAGTGCAAACAGTTCCCAACATCATGTTGAAGGTAGTGCAAACAGTTCCCAACAGCATGTTGAAGGTAGTGTAAACAGTTCCCAA
Organism: Steromphala cineraria; assembly: GCA_916613615.1. Classification (NCBI taxonomy): domain Eukaryota; kingdom Metazoa; phylum Mollusca; class Gastropoda; order Trochida; family Trochidae; genus Steromphala; species Steromphala cineraria. The sequence goes on along the minus strand of OU744728.1, from coordinate 66,470,245 downwards.
CAGCATGTTGAAGGTAGTGCAAACAGTCCCCAACAGCATGTTGAAGGTAGTGCAAACAGTTCCCAACAGCATGTTGAAGGTAGTGCAAACAGTCCCCAACAGCATGTTGAAGGTAGTGCAAACAGTTCCCAACTGCATGTTGAAGGTAGTGCAAACAGTTCCCAACAGCATGTTGAAGGTAGTGGAAACAGTTCCCAACAGCATGTTGAAGGTAGTGCAAACAGTTCCCAACAGCATGTTGAAGGTAGTGCAAACAGTTCCCAACAGCATGTTGAAGGTAGTGCAAACAGTCCCCAACAGCATGTTGAAGGTAGTGCAAACAGTTCCAAACAGCATGTTGAAGGTAGTGCAAACAGTTCCCAACAGCATGTTGAAGGTAGTGCAAACAGTTCCCAACTGCATGTTGAAGGTAGTGCAAACAGTTCCCAACTGCATGTTGAAGGTAGTGCAAACAGTTCCCAACAGCATGTTGAAGGTAGTGTAAACAGTTCCCAACAGCATGTTGAAGGTAGTGCAAACAGTTCCCAACAGCATGTTGAAGGTAGTGCAAACAGTTCCCAACAGCATGTTGAAGGTAGTGCAAACAGTTCCCAACAGCATGTTGAAGGTAGTGCAAACAGTTCCCAACAGCATGTTGAAGGTAGTGCAAACAGTTCCCAACAGCATGTTGAAGGAAGTGCAAACAGTTCCCAACAGCATGTTGAAGGTAGTGCAAACAGTCCCCAACAGCATGTTGAAGGTAGTGCAAACAGTTCCCAACAGCATGTTGAAGGTAGTGCAAACAGTTCCCAACTGCATGTTGAAGGTAGTGCAAACAGTTCCCAACTGCATGTTGAAGGTAGTGCAAACAGTTCCCAACTGCATGTTGAAGGTAGTGCAAACAGTTCCAAACAGCATGTTGAAGGTAGTGCAAACAGTTCCCAACAGAATGTTGAAGGTAGTGCAAACAGTTCCCAACAGCATGTTGAAGGTAGTGCAAACAGTTCCTAACAGCATGTTGAAGGTAGTGCAAACAGTTCCCAACAGCATGTTGAAGGTAGTGCAAACAGTTCCCAACAGCATGTTGAAGGTAGTGTAAACAGTTCCCAACAGCATGTTGAAGGTAGTGTAAACAGTTCCAAACAGCATGTTGAAGGTAGTGCAAACAGTTCCCAACAGCATGTTGAAGGTAGTGCAAACAGTCCCCAACAGCATGTTGAAGGTAGTGCAAACAGTTCCCAACAGAATGTTGAAGGTAGTGCAAACAGTTCCCAACAGCATGTTGAAGGTAGTGCAAACAGTCCCCAACTGCATGTTGAAGGTAGTGTAAACAGTTCCCAACAGCATGTTGAAGGTAGTGTAAACAGTTCCCAACAGCATGTTGAAGGTAGTGCAAACAGTCCCCAACAGCATGTTGAAGGTAGTGCAAACAGTTCCCAACAGCATGTTGAAGGTAGTGCAAACAGTCCCCAACAGCATGTTGAAGGTAGTGCAAACAGTCACCAACAGCATGTTGAAGGTAGTGCAAACAGTTCCCAACAGCATGTTGAAGGTAGTGCAAACAGTCCCCAACAGCATGTTGAAGGTAGTGCAAACAGTCCCCAACAGCATGTTGAAGGTAGTGCAAACAGTTCCCAACAGAATGTTGAAGGTAGTGCAAACAGTTCCCAACAGCATGTTGAAGGTAGTGCAAACAGTTCCCAACATCATGTTGAAGGTAGTGCAAACAGTCCCCAACTGCATGTTGAAGGTAGTGCAAACAGTTCCCAACAGCACGTTGAAGGTAGTGCAAACAGTCCCCAACAGCATGTTGAAGGTAATGTAAACAGTTCCCAACAGCATGTTGAAGGTAGTGTAAACAGTTCCCAACAGCATGTTGAAGGTAGTGCAAACAGTTCCCAACAGCATGTTGAAGGTAGTGCAAACAGTTCCCAACAGCATGTTGAAGGTAGTGCAAACAGTTCCCAACTGCATGTTGAAGGTAGTGCAAACAGTCCCCAACAGCATGTTGAAGGTAGTGCAAACAGTTCCAAACAGCATGTTGAAGGTAGTGCAAACAGTTCCCAACAGCATGTTGAAGGTAGTGCAAACAGTTCCCAACTGCATGTTGAAGGTAGTGCAAACAGTTCCCAACTGCATGTTGAAGGTAGTGCAAACAGTTCCCAACAGCATGTTGAAGGTAGTGTAAACAGTTCCCAACAGCATGTTGAAGGTAGTGCAAACAGTTCCCAACAGCATGTTGAAGGTAGTGCAAACAGTTCCCAACAGCATGTTGAAGGTAGTGCAAACAGTCCCCAACTGCATGTTGAAGGTAGTGTAAACAGTTCCAAACAGCATGTTGAAGGTAGTGCAAACAGTTCCAAACAGCATGTTGAAGGTAGTGCAAACAGTTCCCAACAGCATGTTGAAGGTAGTGCAAACAGTCCCCAACAGCATGTTGAAGGTAGTGCAAACAGTTCCCAACAGCATGTTGAAGGTAGTGTAAACAGTTCCCAACAGCATGTTGAAGGTATTGCAAACAGTTCCCAACAGAATGTTGAAGGTAGTGCAAACAGTTCCCAACAGCATGTTGAAGGTAGTGCAAACAGTTCCCAACATCATGTTGAAGGTAGTGCAAACAGTCCCCAACTGCATGTTGAAGGTAGTGCAAACAGTTCCCAACAGCACGTTGAAGGTAGTGCAAACAGTCCCCAACAGCATGTTGAAGGTAGTGCAAACAGTCCCCAACAGCATGTTGAAGGTAGTGCAAACAGTTCCCAACAGAATGTTGAAGGTAGTGCAAACAGTTCCCAACAGCATGTTGAAGGTAGTGCAAACAGTTCCCAACATCATGTTGAAGGTAGTGCAAACAGTCCCCAACTGCATGTTGAAGGTAGTGCAAACAGTTCCCAACAGCACGTTGAAGGTAGTGCAAACAGTCCCCAACAGCATGTTGAAGGTAATGTAAACAGTTCCCAACAGCATGTTGAAGGTAGTGTAAACAGTTCCCAACAGCATGTTGAAGGTAGTGCAAACAGTTCCCAACAGCATGTTGAAGGTAGTGCAAACAGTTCCCAACTGCATGTTGAAGGTAGTGCAAACAGTCCCCAACAGCATGTTGAAGGTAGTGCAAACAGTTCCCAACAGCATGTTGAAGGTAGTGCAAACAGTTCCCAACAGCATGTTGAAGGTAGTGCAAACAGTCCCCAACAGCATGTTGAAGGTAGTGCAAACAGTTCCCAACAGCATGTTGAAGGTAGTGTAAACAGTTCCCAACAGCATGTTGAAGGTAGTGCAAACAGTTCCCAACAGCATGTTGAAGGTAGTGTAAACAGTTCCAAACAGCATGTTGAAGGTAGTGCAAACAGTTCCCAACAGCATGTTGAAGGTAGTGCAAACAGTTCCCAACTGCATGTTGAAGGTAGTGCAAACAGTCCCCAACAGCATGTTGAAGGTAGTGCAAACAGTCCCCAACAGCATGTTGAAGGTAGTGCAAACAGTTCCCAACAGCATGTTGAAGGTATTGCAAACAGTTCCAAACAGCATGTTGAAGGTAGTGCAAACAGTTCCCAACAGCATGTTGAAGGTAGTGTAAACAGTTCCCAACTGCATGTTGAAGGTAGTGTAAACAGTCCCCAACAGCATGTTGAAGGTAGTGCAAACAGTTCCCAACAGCATGTTGAAGGTAGTGCAAACAGTTCCCAACAGCATGTTGAAGGTATTGCAAACAGTTCCAAACAGCATGTTGAAGGTAGTGTAAACAGTTCCAAACAGTTCCCAACAGCACGTTGAAGGTAGTGCAAACAGTTCCCAACAGCATGTTGAAGGTATTGCAAACAGTTCCAAACAGCATGTTGAAGGTAGTGTAAACAGTTCCCAACAGCATGTTGAAGGTAGTGCAAACAGTCCCCAACAGCATGTTGAAGGTATTGCAAACAGTTCCCAACAGCATGTTGAAGGTATTGCAAACAGTCCCCAACAGCATGTTGAAGGTATTGCAAACAGTCCCCAACAGCACGTTGAAGGTAGTGTAAACAGTTCCAAACAGCATGTTGAAGGTAGTGCAAACAGTTCCCAACAGCATGTTGAAGGTAGTGCAAACAGTCCCCAACTGCATGTTGAAGGTAGTGTAAACAGGTCCAAACAGCATGTTGAAGGTATTGCAAACAGTTCCCAACAGCATGTTGAAGGTATTGCAAACAGTCCCCAACAGCATGTTGAAGGTAGTGTAAACAGTTCCCAACAGCATGTTGAAGGTAGCAAACAGTTCCCAACAGCATGTTGAAGGTAGTGTAAACAGTTCCAAACAGCATGTTGAAGGTAGTGCAAACAGTTCCCAACAGCATGTTGAAGGTAGTGCAAACAGTTCCCAACTGCATGTTGAAGGTAGTGCAAACAGTTCCCAACAGAATGTTGAAGGTAGTGCAAACAGTCCCCAACAGCATGTTGAAGGTAGTGCAAACAGTCCCCAACAGCATGTTGAAGGTAGTGTAAACAGTTCCCAACAGCATGTTGAAGGTAGTGTAAACAGTCCCCAACAGCATGTTGAAGGTAGTGTAAACAGTTCCCAACAGCATGTTGAAGGTAGTGTAAACAGTTCCCAACAGCATGTTGAAGGTAGTGCAAACAGTTCCCAACAGCATGTTGAAGGTAGTGCAAACAGTTCCAAACTGCATGTTACAATTCGCTTTACACAAATATTTCTTGTATGATATTCCTGTCGGACCTTAAAGCCCCTTTGCCATAGTTGCATGTGGTTAGTGATGAAATCTATCTATTGAGAAAAGAAATACAATCCTCGGTTGAAAAATCTTTCGTCGATGGTTTGACATGATATCTACATGTTTTAATCAACAATAAAAATATAAAAAAATACCCTCTTCAAAAGTTCCGTGAACGAACCTCATCATTATGTGTAAAGGATTCACAGTTACCGCAATTGCGCCCGATGGGTAACAACTTGGGCATCAACCAGTACCTGATTCGGAGAAGAAAAAAAGCTTAGTCGTGCTCCACAAGGACGCCTTTCATTAGTTAGGAAACGCAAATTGTAGGATGGCCACACTTGGTTCACCTTCATGTCGGCTGCCATTCGGTTACTTAAGAAAATTGTCTCATTTTTAATGAATTTTGGTTTGAGTTTCTCCCGATCGCAAAATTTGACTAAAATAAAATTAATACAGTCAAAATATTTTAATAACTTTTCACTTCACTACAGTTTGAAAATGGGTCTTTAATGAACAATTGAAAAGATAAAAGAAAAGTGAAGACAAAAATTAACCTACTCTGTTTGAAAATCAGTGTCATAAAACGGCAGAATAACAACACAACATGTCGCGCATTTAGCGCTTCCAGACCGACATCAACATTTGGAATAATTTCGGGAAGTCAACATGGATTTTATGGCAATGTTGTTATAATGAAAGATTGATATGTGTGTAATTAAAACTTCACACCTTCTGGTTTGAATCCTTAATTCTCACGGATCTCAAGAGTATGTAAGTAGGCTTTATACCAGGAAAGTGAATGATACCAGAGCATGTCAAAAGTAAAATAAACTGCGTGCAACATTTGCATACTTTGATTAAACTGGATTGATAACGTGCCATGTTTATCAAAACAATAGCTTACTAGTATTTTGTGAGAATGATTGTCACACGAACGTTTGGATAACAAGTGTGCCTGGGCAACAAGTCAGTTCACGAGACGAAGTTGCTAGAGCAGTGGATAATCAAATTATACACCCTCTGATTTTTACAGTAGCCAATCAGAGTCGGACAATGCGCACTGTTTAACACAATACATCACGAGTGTCTTTTTAAGTATACTCGTTGAGTATTACTCTAATGTAATATTAAGTTCTTCTTCCAGATCAGAATAAACATACTCTTTTCCACACCATAAACTATAATATCTTCAAATTGGCCGTCCGTATGTAGGGTGTGACTCGTCCTAGAGCAACCTTCTACCTCAGCTGATATGTAGACTAGTCCTTTGATCCAACTAATGAATATATTCACCTCATCAATGCTCTTTAGATACACTTTTTTCTTTTTCATAGGTCCGTCACATCTAGTTATTTGTGATATTAGAATATTTAAAATCGGGACGATGTAAAACTTTATATAGAGTCTACAAGCATGGCTCCTGGTAACCATCAGCTGTAACGACCCCATTCCTGTAGCATTTATTCGGATCGATGTCATGGCCGCTATGTTAATTCCGCTCTGAGACAGAGATAGAGTACCTCGGCCCAGTGTTGGTATTCTCATACACTTCTCTATACCCTCCTTCTTTATTGCTTCCTGGAAATAGAAGTATCAAGTATTCAGTAATTAATCAAGTTTCCTTGGTCGGAAGAGAAACGTGGTGGACACAGTTTAAAGGATCCATGAGCGTAAAGGCATTGGAGGAGATAATCTTTACAAAAAACTTAATTAAGCACACCCTAATTTGTAAAATGAAATCTCGTGATCTTGGAATATTTTTATTCCTTCATTAAACAATTGCTTTTTTACTGATTATTTAATTCAATTATATGTCTCTAATATGCAAATACAAAGATAGATTTGGAAACATGTTCTAAACCTGAATTTTGGCGATACATAACTTTTTGCACTTGGAAGAAGCTACACAAATAACTTTTGATTTTTTAATTGTCAACAAGGCACTCCATGTCAACATAAAGGTCTATAAAGTTCTTCATTTTGTATACACTCAAATCAAGGACACTATGTAAGCTTACTCTGTTGGTATGAGTCGTCCCCAAGCAGACATGGCGTCCTCTTCTACTGGTTACGTCTCGGCAGTTAGTCCATAGACACTTCTAGAGGACAGACGGATATAGCAGTGATTGTATTTGAAGCCAGTGATTAGGAAATACTCGTTGAAATTAGCTAAAGTTATTAGGTGTGGTAAAATATGACATGGAATAGCAATTAACAAGACGACTTCAGACTACACTTCGATTATGATGAGTCATCCTTTGCTAGAAATGAAGAAAGAAGTAAAAATACATGACCGTTTAATAGTGAACACATGTATCGTTGTTCTATATTAGATTTCACAATCTCCTTTGAGTCGAGATGTTGGTTCTAACACTCTGCAATAGCACAAGCCATTGTACCTGATAAGTGGACTATAAGAGGGAACGAGGCTTAGGGGAGGAGAACTGATATCGTAATCATACCACTAAATGGATTAGGATTAAATACAGTAGAACACGGATATGTGGAACAACCGGATATAGCGAACAAGCGGATATAGAGCCTAAATATTCGAGTTCTGTCCCTATATAATACCATTATTATACATTACAATAGAATATAAAACATTACAAAAAAATTACCTACCCTCCCATTCCATGTTGCAGGTGAGGACAAAGAGTGTGTTGAGAAGCCGCAAGTCATGTGTCTTGTATCATAGATAGGGGATGAACAAGAACAGTCTCTGTCACAGAAGACATGACACAGTCTGATCCCCACAGGACCAGATGACACGAGGTATGCAGTGCACATACACAGCAGAGCTAACAGAAAACACATCATTATTCCAACTAAACAATCGAAATGAATTTTCGTTGATTCAAAAGTAAACTTATTAAGCTATTCAGGTTCGCTGAATTAACAATAACAATTTAAATATGTATGCATTCGATAGTATTGTGTATCATTTAATTAATGTTAATGAATTCAAGATAAGAAAAGATTTCATAGTTGATCTTCATAGTATTTTTATAGTGATGGTTATCAAATTGACTTAAAATTTGTGATTTTTTTCGCAAAGATTTGATTAACTGACCTTAGGCCAGTTAGACCTGTAATTAGGCATATTAATATAAATGTTGCTGTTTATTATTTTTTCATATACCTCGTTAATACTTTATCTAGTTAGTTTCAAATTAATTGTTACGCTTAAGTTAATGGTGAAACATTTTCTGCAAATCAGTTGATACCACCGATAACTTGATGAGACAACTCCAGCTTCACGATATTCAATTGCTACAAACTATTTATTGTTTAAAACTTTTTATTTTGTGATTGAGGGTGAAATTCTCTGTTCTATCATTGAAATAAACCCTCTATCTGGCTATAGTGGCGATAACCTTTATTGTCACTCTACTGAGTGGTGATTAACTTTATCACCACTCGAGTGACGTCAAATTCAAGAGTTTGACGTCATGTAACAATGGTCTGACGTCGTGAATTCTCTTATGACGTTACACTGTTACCGCGGTGACGGGCTCTTCCAAGCGGCCGCTCAACATGAAATCTGCCTTTTTTGACGTAATTAGAAGGATTTCATCAAATAATAAATAGAATATCTGTTCATTCTTGACAAATACCATGTTTATCTCATCTCGCTGCGCCGCTCGTGAAAATATAAACTTTCTACTTCACTCGATGAGATAAACATGGTATTTGCCAAGAATCCTCTATATCTTATAACATTGATAAACTACAAAGTTTCCGGGCTGTTCTGTATTTCCTGAGCAGCATTGTATGATTATAACACCAAAATGGAAAATATATCACGTAATATCATGTAAGCTTACACTGACTCGGTCGAAGTTCTCAGATAGGTACCACATTTCACTCAAGTTAGTTTACAATTACTAACATGGCTTTAATACGAGGATTGCCAGTAGTAGTATTGATTACATTTGAGAAGTTTTACTAACTATACAAAAATACAAACAACCCCATCTGATTCGTTTTGACCTTACCTTAGCTCTGTGCTTCCTATCAAATATATGACCCTAATAGGCGACCAGATGACACAGAACGTTCATGTCGTGTCTGACTGACCAACTCCTGATATACTCGGGTATGATTCTGACTGACCAACTCCTGATACACTCGGGTATGATTCTGACTTACCAACTCCTGATATACTCGGGTATGATTCTGACTGACCAACTCCTGATATACTCGGGTATGATTCTGGCTGACCAACTCCTGATATACTCGGGTATGTTTCTGACTGACCAACTCCTGATATACTCAGGTATGATTCTGACTGACCACCTGATATACTCAGGTATGTTTCTGACTGACCAACTCCTGATATACTCAGGTATTTTCTGACTGACCAACTCCTGATATACTCAGGTATGATTCTGACTGACCACCTGATATACTCAGGTATGTTTCTGACTGACCAACTCCTGATATACTCAGGTATGATTCTGACTGACCACCTGATATACTCAGGTGTGATTCTGACTGACCAACTCCTGATATACTCAGGTATGTTTCTTACTGACCAACTCCTGATATACTCAGGTATGATTCTGACTGACCACCTGATATACTCAGGTATGTTTCTGACTGACCAACTCCTGATTTCTCAGGTATGATTCTGACTGACCACCTGATATACTCAGGTGTGATTCTGACTGACCAACTCCTGATATACTCAGGTATGTTTCTGACTGACCAACTCCTGATATACTCAGGTATGATTCTGACTGACCACCTGATATACTCAGGTATGTTTCTGACTGACCAACTCCTGATATACTCAGGTATTTTCTGACTGACCAACTCCTGATATACTCAGGTATGATTCTGACTGACCACCTGATATACTCAGGTATGTTTCTGACTGACCAACTCCTGATATACTCAGGTATGATTCTGACTGACCAACTCCTGATATACCTAGGTATGATTCTGACTGACCACCTGATATACTCAGGTATGATTCTGACTGACCAACTCCTGATATACTCGGGTATGTTTCTGACTGACCAACTCCTGATTTCTCAGGTATGATTCTGACTGACCACCTGATATACTCTTGTATGTTTCTGACTGACCAACTCCTGATATACTCAGGTATTTTCTGACTGACCAACTCCTGATATACTCAGGTATGATTCTGACTGACCACCTGATATACTCAGGTATGATTCTGACTGACCAACTCCTGATATACTCGGGTAAGTTTCTGACTGACCACCTGATATACTCAGGTATGATTCTGACTGACCAACTCCTGATATACTCAGGTATGATTCTGACTGACCACCTGATATACTCAGGTATGATTCTGACTGACAAACTCCTGATATACTCGGGTAAGTTTCTGACTGACCAACTCCTGATATACTCGGGTATGATTCTGACTGACCAACTCCTGATATACTCGGGTATGATTCTGACTGACCACCTGATATACTCAGGTATTTTCTGACTGACCAACTCCTGATTTCTCAGGTATGATTCTGACTGACCACCTGATATACTCAGGTATGTTTCTGACTGACCAACTCCTGATATACTCAGGTATTTTCTGACTGACCAACTCCTGATATACTCAGGTATGATTCTGACTGACCACCTGATATACTCAGGTATGTTTCTGACTGACCAACTCTTGATATACTCAGGTATGATTCTGACTGACCAACTCCTGATATACCTAGGTATGATTCTGACTGACCACCTGATATACTCAGGTATGATTCTGACTGACCAACTCCTGATATACTCGGGTATGATTCTGACTGACCAACTCCTGATATACTCGGGTATGATTCTGACTGACCACCTGATATACTCAGGTATTTTCTGACTGACCAACTCCTGATTTCTCAGGTATGATTCTGACTGACCACCTGATATACTCAGGTATGTTTCTGACTGACCAACTCCTGATATACTCAGGTATTTTCTGACTGACCAACTCCTGATATACTCAGGTATGATTCTGACTGACCACCTGATATACTCAGGTATGTTTCTGACTGACCAACTCCTGATATACTCGGGTATGTTTCTGACTGACCAACTCCTGATTTCTCAGGTATGATTCTGACTGACCACCTGATATACTCTTGTATGTTTCTCACTGACCAACTCCTGATATACTCAGGTATGATTCTGACTGACCACCTGATATACTCAGGTATGATTCTGACTGACCAACTCCTGATATACTCGGGTAAGTTTCTGACTGACCACCTGATATACTCAGGTATGATTCTGACTGACCAACTCCTGATATACTCAGGTATGATTCTGACTGACCACCTGATATACTCAGGTATGATTCTGACTGACCAACTCCTGATATACTCGGGTAAGTTTCTGACTGACCAACTCCTGATATACTCGGGTATGATTCTGACTGACCAACTCCTGATATACTCGGGTATGATTCTGACTGACCACCTGATATACTCAGGTATTTTCTGACTGACCAACTCCTGATTTCTCAGGTATGATTCTGACTGACCAACTCCTGATATACTCAGGTATGATTCTGACTGACCAACTCCTGATATACTCGGGTATGTTTCTGACTGACCACCTGATATACTCAGGTATTTTCTGACTGACCAACTCCTGATTTCTCAGGTATGATTCTGACTGACCAACTCCTGATATACTCAGGTATGATTCTGACTGACCAACTCCTGATATACTCGGGTATGTTTCTGGCCGATTGACTCCTGATATACTCAGGTATGATCCTGACTGACCAACTCCTGATATACTCTGGTATGAGTCTGACTGACCAACTCCTGATATACTCGGGTATGATTCTGACTGACCAACTCCTGATATACTCGGGTATGATTCTGACTGGCCAACTCCTGATATACTCGGGCATGTTTCTGACTGACCAACTCCTGATATACTCGGGTATGTTTCTAGCCGATTGACTCCTGATATACTCTGGTATGATTCTAACCTACCAGCTCGTTATATACTTGGGTATGATTCTGACTAACCCAGTCACAATATAATTTGATATGATTCTGACTTACCAGATCGTTATATACTCGGGTATGATTCTGACTGATCCACTCGTGATATAGCCGGTTATGATTGTGATCGACCCACTCGCCATCCATCCACTCTGACTGACCCACTCTTGATATATTTGAGTGTGATTGTGACTGGCCCACTCTTCATATACTCCGGTGTGATTCTTACACTCGCCATACAGCTGCGTATCTTAAGTTTGTTCACTTACCTTCGTATTCTAGTGAAAATATCATGTAATTTATAACGTCTTTAAAACATCATATCATTGTAAAAATGAATCCGATAATGATGAAATTTCACTGCATAAGTTAAGGTTCAGTTTGAGTTGACATATTCGTATGTAATACCTAGCAAATAGCTGTAACAAATTTGCCAGGTCATTGAAGTGACCAGGTGTCAAAATTGCGAAAACATTTATTTCTATTTTGCTCTACAAAATCCTTCATAAGTGATTAACAGCTTTAGATCTTATTCATGGGTGTTCCTTTGTGCTAGTGCAACGTATTTGTGCTGATTCTTTTCCTACAAAGTTTACATGGATGCTTTTAATCGAAATTTAAGAAAATTCGAATTTCACAAATATGACCCAATCTGTCATTTCAACAATGCCAAATATCGACATTCAGCATCAATGACAAGACGATCCCGAAATATGGTTTGGGAATGGTTACCTTACACATGGACAATTGTTGATCTTCTGTAAGTGGTCCTGGAGTTATTCTATGAACGTCAAAGCGAAACCCAAATTACATGATATTTGCACTAAGATCACAAGCAGGTGAACAAACTTATGGTATGCAGCTGTATACTCGGATATCGTTAAGGGATGTTGACATGACTGTATATTGGTTAAGTGTTGACTGCAAGAAGTCAGAATAGTGTCAAATAAAATGACCTCTAAAAGAAACTTTACACCCTTTTTGATAAGCTCTAGGTCAAAAACAACAAAAGATAGATGGACGAAATAAAGCGTATCAAAACGATCAACATGTCAACATACTAACCTCAAAAGATGGTCGTCACAAAGCCTCTGGTCATGACGTCACAGCTGCTTATGTGGAGGTGGGGTCACAAAACTGCATTTTCAACATCATGTGAAAGATGCAGTACACTAAGAAAAGCCTTCAAGTTCAATAACGTGGTGCATTAATACCGTGTGTGACCACCTCGTGCCTAAATACAAGCATAGACCTGTCTGATGACGTCACGTGGTATACGCTGCCATTCCTCTTGAAGTGTCCGGATCAGTTCTTGTCGGTTAGCTGGTGGGTGTGGTGCTCAATAAGCGACATGTCTGGGGAATATGTGACAGTGCCAAAATTTGACATTTATCAAACTAATCATTATTTCAAAACTGACTCTCACAAAGTGAAATATAATCAAAGAACGCCAAACAAGATGGCGTCCACAGGCGAGAGCAGTCGGGGAGTATGTCCTGCCGTAGCTGGACTCCGTGCCTGTCTGCCAGTTAGGGAACATGAATGAATATTTAGGGATTGCAAATAGATGGACACTGAGGGTCAAAATAGAGAAAGATTACATAATTGATGTCAGGGAATGTCCAGATAAAGAAAGGCAGATGGGGCGGCCTAGTGTTTTCATATGCATGGCGAGGGATGCTGAGAACGCCGTCCTTATTATATTTTACTTTGTGAGAGTCAGTTTTGAAATAATATTAGTTTGATAAATGTCAAATGTTGGCACTGTCACATATATAAGAAAGGAAATCAATTCCAACAACACTTAAAACCAAGATGAGTCTTTTGCTTTACTCAAAATGACATTGACATATTAGTTTTAAAGTGCTATTAGTTTTAAAGTGCTATTGGATGTGCCAAAAGAAGTAATGATAGAAGTTTGACTAACAATGTTACCCATCCGACCATCCATGTTCTTTACCATCAACAACCGGCATCCAAGTGCTAGGAATTGTTAATGTAAAATAAAATATCATGATATTCTACATACAACTATTAACGTGTTTGTTTGTATGTCTGTTAGTTTGTCACGATGACAACATGTATTAGAATATTCTAGATACAGGTTGTCATCGTGACAGACTTTCAAGAATCTTAAAAACTTTTACAAAGAGTTTGCAAAATCTGAAAGTTTTGTCGAATTCATCACACTGAAACTATGAGAGTTAATTAAACCAGCTGATATATAGTTGTTGACTGCGCAGAATGCTGTATGAGATTGAATTATGTAGCAGGTTTACCTATAGATATATTTTGTCTAAGTGACAACATGTAGCTAGAATATAAAGGGCATGCTCCGCCTCTTCCTTACACATTGGGCTGCTAACCATGTCTTAAAACCTACTTTCCTCTACTGTAAGCTTCTAAACTTGCATAACAGTTGACGAGAACTATCTATAAGATCAAGGTTTTGTTACCTTTGTGAAACAGAGCAAAGACTGACAGAATGGTGAGACAGGTTTAGTGCAATATGTGTTCATTACGATCAATGTGTCACGGTCAACGCTTATTCATTGTGTCTGGAATGTTATCATTAATTTGAATACTTCAGTGTTATTGTGTATCGACTTAAAGGAGCAATCCGGCATATTTTTGAAATTTGTCTCTTTGAATTATTTTAAATGACGAAATATATACATTACCAAACGGTAGCAAGTAAAAACCATCTTATTCTTTAAAAAGGTGGTTGTTCTTGGAAATGTTCTTGTTGTGTGGTCCGCAAACGTATATACGACTTCCGATACACACGTGTTACATCACACCATTACGTCCTTAGTATTGACATTTTCGGATTGTAATTGTATAGATTTGTCATCTTGGCATGTGATATATGGATCGTAGATCAGAAGCAGACCATAACGATCTGTCCAGCTTAATTTGATAAGACCAGTAGCTTCCAACAAAACTGCCAAAGTGTATAAGTGAGATTTTCTGGATACATTTGTTGTCATTCCGAAACAGAATTGTAGCCACACTACCTAGCATTATCAATAACAACATTAACAGAAAAGCGAAAATACTGTGGCGATCTTAATTAATCTTTATCAAATACATTATGTTAAGCTTAAAAACACTCGAACTCGAGGTTTTGTAAAACCCAAGTCTAAACGAGTTGGAGTGTTTTAATTTACTTAGATACAGTAATCAAACATCTATTAACAGAAATTGAAAAAAAATATCAAGGATTCATGTCTGTTTGTCTGTTTGTTTAAACATTTATTATTGTATTGCATTACTTATTACTGTCGCTTTAATTCTGAATAAAGAACGAAAAAATTAGTTTCCTTCAAAATAAGCAGTTTGTTCAAAAGGCTATTTGACATTGACATGACACAAAATGCAGGCGCAAAGCATTCATCGAGGTGTAAGGTTTTACAAACGACAATCGACAAGTAACGCGGGTAATACCGTATTTGGATCCTATACATTTGTCACAAGCAAACAGGTGTGACGTACGTACACTGTTAGTATCTATTATGAATGTTTGTATGCATTTGAAATTTGAATTAAAGTGCAATTGGGTATCATAATGATCTAGGACCGAATTTATTTTACTGAAATCTGAACATCAATCAATAGATTGTTAAACTTAGCCTTCACTTCTATCTGTCCAGTTAGAGTAGTGGTTATAGTGCTTACGGTCAAGAGCATTGAGGGTTCGAATCCCGCACATGTAACTTTGTATTTTTTTTCAAGACAGTATGGATTTTGGTCTTAAGTAATACATATAAAACCCTTTGACTTGAAATATAAAAACTCTCCAACCTCCGAGTAGGTCTTACATATGAATATAATTCCTTGACTTCCCTTCCCTGAGAAAACAAATGACCTCCAAAACGAAATGTTTCGAAGTAGTAATAAAGTTCTTTTCGGTGAATTAATTTTGTATTATTGACGCGAATGAATAAATTATCCATGAATTGTTCATGTGTCAGTATTGTATACCTACAGAATGTCATGGATCTTTTTTTGTTATTGTGCCAGGAATATGTGAACGAAACACTATTATTATAGTATTTCATGTTAATTTTTTTTTAAATTTATGATTTACATGCATTTCTATTTCTGTTCATTATTGCATATATAATCCTCAGGCTTAAAGTTGAAAGCTGAAATTAATAAACAAAATACTGATATAGATATAGAATAAATGAGAAACTAATGGTGTAAATCCTTCCAAACCTTATTTAGTTATTTAGAGAATTATTTTATTAACCATTTATTACCATATTTTAAACCATACATATCCGCAAGGAGAAAGATAATATTGTTACATCCATGGTCAAAACAACATAAACAAATTAAGAACCTCAAGTTGAAAGTCAAAGTATATTTGTTCAAAGTACAGTAAGTCCATTGCATTGGATTAATTTTTGCTCTTAATTTATTTTGTCTCCTCATGTAACTGGACATGGTTAAATGTGAATCAACATACCAGTATACATGACTGTAAATCGAAACTAAAATTAAGATTTTGAAACAAGCGGATTGCAAAGATTACTAGCACGGTGGCATCAGCTTATCCCATATATTTTATAATTGAGCAACAAAAAAAGAATTATCAAGATTGTATTGAAAACAAATGCTGATTTGTCAAAGTGCGTAAACTTTCCTACTAAAACCGTGTCACAGCAACTTAATTTGCATTGTCTTTGGATTTAATTTTTCACGCGTTCTTATTAATGTATGTATAAACTGAAATTATTTTTGACTTGTGATCCTTCCTTTGTGTTTATTATTCAGAAGTCACCACATTGATTGTGCCATTCGCCATGTGTGTCATATCAAATCAAATCCATTAAAATACAGAACTACTTTCAAGATTGGAAGGAGCTCAAAATGTCATGTTTAGATATTCCACAATCAAAATCTGTGACCTTTAGTAAATTTCAGTTTTAACACTATAAGTGCTACGAACCGATATGACAAGATATAGTCTTTTGATACTGTTATTGTTTTCTTATTATCATTCCATACTGTATCAATTGCTGTTTCTCTCTATATTACTCTTGGAAACTTCAAAGAGATGTTTCAGCCAATGATATTTGTTTAAAGCATATCCTGGTATTTCGAACGTCCAATTGACAGAGCTGTAGCAAATTTATACCCATGTGACCATGTGGGTGGTACGAAATAATTGGCAAGCTTTAATTTGGAAATCGATTATTATAATAATGCTATGATGTAAAATATATTGTAAATTTTCAAAAATATATGGATGAGCGTTTACACCCTTAATAAATATTAATTTTGCATGTGCATGGGAGCTGTTTTGTAGTTACTCTGTGTATTTTTTTGCATTCCACATTCGAAAACGACATTCCATTTTTGTATCAACTAAGAATTCGGTTCCTTCATTTTTTTCTATAACGCGAGCAATGAATGTCCCACCTTGTCAATGACTGATCGTTCACTCAATGTATCTCATCGCTTCACGGAATAAATGGTACTGAACAGGCCATTTTTCAATTTCGTGTTTCAAAACATAACCTTATTGATGATATATTTACGTGTGTCTTTCGAAGAAAGTATCGACATGTAGAGCCTAAAGTATGATCAAACATTCTAAAATGCCATCCTATAACATAATAAAAATTATGAACTTGAAGCTGAGATCGTTTCTCAATTTATCAGCAACTTTCGGCTGTTATTCGATCAACACTCAATTAAGGAAAATTATTCTTGCAACATGTAATTTACCTGAAAGTCAATGAGAAATTCGTCGGGTTTAAACTAAATTTGCGGGTATTGGAAAGCAATTGATACCGCAAAGTTTACTGGCACAACTATTTATCTTCTAATATATCATAATTAAGATAGGAGACGTATCTATCATTGTTGAAATTTAAGCGGAACGAACGAGATGTTTTACTATGTACATTGTTTAGGCCTAATGATAACTAGCAAAGAGCAAAAAACATGAGTCTCCGATTGGTACAATTGACGTGTGACATGGCATGTTTTTCGCTCTGACAAAAACTTAAACTTTCTACCCTATAAAGTGAGTAACTAAAATCCTTTCACGATGGGAGTCACAGCTGAACAACATAGAAGCAGTATCGGATGCTTCAAGTCAGTTCTGATAAGTATTTTGTGCAGAAAAAGTCGGAACGCGGTTGCCTCTCGCATACCCCGAATGACGGCCATGACAAGCATATCCACCCGACTCACCGTGCTCAACCTCATACTGATGTTGCTGCTCCGCGCTGGGGTAGAGTCTAACCCGGGACCCACAGACAGCAGGGATGAGGATCAGAGGGTCACTAGAAGCACTGGGGCTACCAAACAACAACGTTTGACAGGATTTACTTCGACTCAGTCTAAGGAGGACCACGTTTTCGAGGCAATTCAAACACTGACGCTGAAGTTTGAGGACGTGATAACATCCAACAAGGACATACACAGTAAGTTAGAGTCTGTCGATTCCTCGCTACAAAATATTAAATCTAAACTGTCTGAAGTAGAAAGAAAATGTGACAAACTAGAAAATGAAAATAAACTTTTGAAAAGCTGTATTACGAAGATAGAGGGTAAACTTGACTATCTAGAAAATAACAGCAGACGCTCAAATGTGATATTTTATGGAATACCCAAAACTCAGCGTAATGAATCGTGGGATGATTGTGAATCGGCAGTAAGAGAAGTGATCAGGGACAAACTCGAGATCGATTCATCAATATCGATCAATCGAGCACACAGGATAATGGGTGGCAAAGCCATCATAGCCCTCATACCCGACGATAAACATCGACGTAGTATTTTCGCGTCTTCAAAGAAACTCAAGGGTTCTGACATATGGATCGGCGAAGACTTCTCTCGAACTGTTCGGGAGATACGGAGGAAGCTTAAACCCTTGATGATGGATGCTAGGAGACAGGATCGTCGTGCCTATCTACGTTTCGACAAACTGATCATCGACAATTCCCTGTACACGTGGGATCTGCAAAGTGACAGTGTTGTTGTTTTGAAGGATCAGCCAATCACAGGACCGCATCCTTACACACGTGACCACAGTAACGACGGTGCGACTGCCTAGGGGCGTGGCCCGGCCCTGATTGACACTGAAATCAACACTCCAGATGACAACGTAAACACATTCTCCACGCTTTGCTGGAACGTAAACGGATTGTCAAATAAACTGAAAGATGACGACTTTTTATCATTTGTGACAGGTTTTGATATATTTGGTTTTTTAGAAGTTTGGAGTAATTGTACCTTATCTGATATAGAAGAAAAGTTTCCAGATTACCTGATCTACGCAAACTATAGAGATTTTAACCATAGAGGTGGTGTAGCTGTTGGACTACACCGATCACTTGAACAGGGTGTTATTCGTGTGATTTCTCAATTTACAGACATGATATTTATAGTCCTAAACAAATCAGTTTTTAATCTACAAAAAAATCTTCTCCTTTGTTTCGTGTATGTTCATCCTAGTCATTCATCCATTGCTACAGATACAAGATCGTGTAGAGGAATAGATTATTTAGAAGATTGTCTTGTGGAGGTAATGACTGACTATCCTAACTGTGACGTCATACTTCCCGGTGACCTCAACGCAAGGACGGGTAATTTACATGATTTTATCATAGATGATGATAATAAATATATTCCCGTTATTGAAGATATGGACTACGTTACAGACCACTTCAACAAGCCGAGGAGAAATAAAGATGATATTATTAACGCATATGGCGAGGATGTTGTAAAGTTGTGTTGTACATTCGGTATACACATATTAAACGGTAGATTTCCTGGTGATCGCCTCGGGTCTTATACATGCTTCAAAGATAAAGGTGCTAGTACAGTTGATTACATATTGTGTTCCACAGATCTGTTTACAAATATTGTCGACTTTAATATTTATACAAGAGATGAGTCGGATCATTTCCCTCTCAGTGTAATGTTTTCATGTCCTACTAAACCTGTGAAAGTTGTTGATGACGTACATGTGAGCTGTGATATACCCAGATTTTCATGGAGGGAGGACTGTAAGGAAAACTTCGCCGACTGCTTACGCGGTCTACTACATAATTTTAGTTTAGATCAGTGTAAAGAATTGATTAACGCGGATATAAACTCTGCAGTGAACAGATTGACAAACACTCTTCAAACTTGTGCGTCTAACTGTGGTCTATTAGCTAAACAGCATAAATCACATCAATCTACACATTGTTCCTGGTATGATAATGACTGTGAAACCATGAAAAAGACTAAAATGTTATACTTGAATGAATTTAGACTTTCTGGGGATAAGGAGAAATTAACAGAATATTGTAAAGCAAGAAACGCCTACAGAAGAACTTGTAGAAAGAAGAAAGCAGCATCTGATGAAAACCATATAAACGAACTTGTGACTTTATCATTAAACAAAGACAGTAAAAACTTCTGGTCTAAAGTGAAGTCGTTGACTAGCTCTCGTATACACTCCACCACTATAACGTGTGCTCAATGGACTGAGTATTTCAAGGACGTGTGCAACATAACTAATAACCTTTTTGACAATGAGATGTTTTATGATGCTGATCTGCTATTTGATAATACCAACCTAAATGACAATGGTGACGTGGATGTTGATTATGATAATGAAAATGATATTGATTGTATCTTGAATGATGACATTACTCATAAAGAGATTGAAGATGCTTTAAAATGTCTCAAATGTGGAAAAGCAGCAGGCCCAGATGGCATCAAGGCCGAAATGATTATTTCCTGTGTTTGTTTGCTTATACCTTATTTGGTACTGATTTTTAATAGTATTCTTTCGTCTGGTGTTTATCCACAGGAGTGGTCGAAGGGGATTATTGTTCCTTTGCATAAGAAAGGTAGTGTAAATAATGTAGATAATTATAGGGGTATTTCGTTAATGGACGTTCTTGGCAAGGTGTTTTGCATAGTAATCAATAGTCGTCTTCAAACATTTGCAGAGGTTTATGATAAAATTCCAGAGGCACAAGCAGGGTTTCGTAAAGGGTATTCTACAACAGACAATATATTTACTTTGCAATGTCTTATCCAGAAGTATCTTTCAAAAAGTGGTGGTCGTTTTTATTGTTTATTTGTGGATTTTCGAAAGGCTTTCGATTCAGTCAACAGGACATTACTATGGTATTCACTTTTTAGACAAGGTATAAGAGGCAAGTTAATACTAATTTTACGGGATATGTATTCTAAAATATTAGTCGCTGTTCGGCATTCTCATTCTTCAATCGGTGAATATTTTGAGTCAGTAAGTGGTGTGCGTCAAGGTTGCATTTTAAGTCCGCTTCTTTTTTCGATGTTTATTTCAGAGTTTCAGGGTATGTTGCAAAACTCAGGGGTTAGGGGTATTTTTGTTGGGTCAGAATTTTCGGACTTACTTTCATTACTGTATGCTGATGACCTTAATTTATTTGATGACACAGTGATAGGCTTACAAAGAAAGATAGATATTTTACATAAGTTTTGCAGCTCATGGGGTCTTGAGGTTAATATGGATAAAACTGAGGTATTGGTATTTCGCAATGGTGGTTATCTTCGTTTAAATGAAAAGTGGTTTTATAATGGCATTCAAATTAAGACTTCAACGTATTATAACTATCTTGGTATTCTGTTTTCCACTCGGCTCTGCTGGACAAAGTGTGTACAAAACTTAGTTAGCAAGGCGAGTAAGGCTCTTTTTTCTTTGAAAAGGTTATTTCTCAAATACCCCAATATGCCGGTTGGTGTGATGTTCAAATTATTTGATAGTAAGGTTAAACCCGTATTATTGTATGGCTCTGAAATTTGGGGATTTGAGGAAAGGAAATCTATTGAAATATTTCACACTAATTTTTGTAAATATGTACTTGGTGTCGGAAAGCATGTCTCTAGTAATGGTATTTTAGCAGATTGTGGCAGATTAAGCATTTATGTGGATTATTACGTGAGGTGCATTAATTATTGGTGTAAATTGTTGAGGATGTCAGAAGATCGTTATCCAAAACAGTCTTATCTTCTTATGAGGAAATTAGATTCAGTTGGCAGAATAACTTGGGCAACGTCGGTTAAATATCTTTTATGTTCCTTTGGTTTCGGATTTGTATGGTACAGTCAGGATGTTGGCGATATTAAATGTTTTATTTCTAATTTCAAGAATCGAATTATGGACTGTAATAAACAAAATATTCTTGGTAAAATAAATGAGTCTTTACATCTTAGATATTTCAAAGAAGTTAAACCGTTGTTAAGTATTGAACATTATGTATCTTCTATTAACCATATAGCAATCCGAAGAACTATTTGTTTATTAAGACTACATGCACTTCCCCTGAGATGTAATATTCGAGGTTTTAATGTGAATAGAATCTGTAAAATGTGTGAATGTGGCCTGATTGAAGATGAAATTCACTTTTTGTTTGTATGTGACGCATATGCTTCAATCAGGGAAAACTATTATCAATGTTGTAGACAGGGTAACACATTACAATATTACCTTAAGTTAATAAGCAGCAAATGTAGTAATTCATTATTTAAATGTGCAAATTATTGTAAGGAAGCTCTTGCTCTTAGAAAGCGTGCTATGTCTTCTGTAATAACTTAACTATTGTTTTATACTTTGATTTGCTACTCTTATTTTGTGAATTATATTGCAATTGTACATGGGCCAATGGCCTACAAAACCGAAATAAAATGAATTGAATTGAATTGAATTGAATTTATTCTTGTAAAAGTCCCCGTCCTCCCAAAACTAAATATCCTGGTTCTATATCATGAGTGATACATAACCGGGTGCCCCAAAACTTCCCCTTTTAAAGGCTTTCTTTGTCTACTCAGCACCTTCTTAACGGAAGAGGCCTGATCATAGAAGGACAAACTATTCAACATCATGCTAGACTCCTTTGTAGTTGACTATTACATCGAGTGTCCCTTTGGGTTCGTCTGGTTGGTGTGTGTATGTCTTCAGAATCATAGCAGTCCTCCTCAGATGAATTATGTCAATGAATGTCAATGTTCCGTACATCTAAAATTAGAATTCATTAGAATTTCTTGTGATCATGATCATCTCCTGCAATAATACAGTCCATGAACCTGACGTCTCTTTCTCTGGTTGCCATGCTGTTTCTGTTTATTTTTGCATATCTATACTTGTTATCCTTGTGAGGCATAAGCCATATTTCCAATATCAAAGTATGCAGTTGTAGTTTTTTAGCTGGGTAATAAACAGTAAATGAGTGAGTCTGTCACACTGTGCTCTCTCATAGATTAGTTACATATGAGTGAGTAAAAAGTCTGTTCAGCTCATACTTTCTAAATGAATAATCTACTTCAAATCTCATTTGATAAGAAATGAAATTGAAATATATCAGATATTTCTAAGGTCTTAAATGAAATAGGAAATGTTATTATTACAAGAAATTATTACACTCGGCAGTGTGCATTATAGATTTTATGAAACTCATGCAAATTTATGTATAACCAACTATCACTTTTGCTGGGGCAATAAAATAATTTTTACTCCTTTCTTAAAAGTTATCTGTCATATTTCTCCGATAATAATCTTGATAAGAAGTAGTTCTTTTTTTAATTTTTTTTTATTTTTATTTTTTATTTTCCATATTTTGTGATACAGGCATTTACATCGTTCAAAAGAAACATATGACATATATTTTCACATATATACATTCATAGTTAACATGTACAATTTCAGAAGGTGGCCGATTTATTTTCCAAGTAGTAAATGTAATGTTGACCAATATTTAAAAAACATTTCTTCAGATTCTGTTTACAAAAATACATATTTTGACATATCAAAATCATATATTTATGTATTCTAACTTGGGTATAAATCCCTTCGTGCTGCATCTATAAATATATTGTTTGACGAGTAAAATGATTGCATATAAGGATTATTGTTTTTTCCTTTCATTCCCAAAATGATTATTTTGTTTGTAAATTTTAGTTTCAATTGTACTGAGTTCAGCCATGATTCTATTTCGTTCCATAATCTATAAATAGGTTCACACTCCCATAAAATGTGATTAATTGTTTCAACTTCAATTTTACAAAATGAACATAATGGTGATGGTTCATATCCAATTTTATAAAGAAACTGTTTTGTTGGAAGGATATTATGTATAATTCTGAATTGCAAGAAGTAGTTCTGTTCAGCTTGCTATTGGTCAACTTCATCACTGAGACCCAGAAGTACCAGGAGGTTGTTCATTAGAAACTTCTTTTCTTGTCAGTAAATCTTGTGAACAAGACGTCTCTCACTCGTACATTTTTCTCTTTTACCTTGATATTCCACGAAATTAAATCAGTTGAAGATTAGTAAAGTTGTATAACAATGGTTTCATATAATTCTTTTTGTAATTAAACGAGTTTCTACATTCTTAAAAAGTATTAAAATAAACACATTTTAAGCTCAAAATCATAGATGTATCCCCATACATACACATACATTAACAATGAACTACCTGCAATCCTAACTTCCGTCTAATCGGTCTAATATACAAACTACTCACAGAGAATGAAACAGCTGAGGAAAATGTAATAACGATCATCATTTATTGAAGCATGTTCGCTGATAGTTTAATAAAACTGAACTATTTCCTTTGTTACAAATGGTAATGATATAAACAATTGATTGGTTCATCTATTTGTCATCGTTTTCTCGACCCTTTATCTAAGTATTATTCGGCGAGTAATAGATAAAATCTCTAACTTGGTCTTTTCTGATAACATTTTTATGAATATGTTTAGATAGTTAACCACATTAGCTTCAACAAAATGTTATGAAACGGGATGTTGTTGGGTAAACATATGTATGACAGGTGTGTTGTTCTATCTGCAGGTGACGTCCTGTATTGGAGTGAAACATCAGGATTGATCCAGTCAGTCTCTTCAGATGGGTCCAACAGAAGAGTTATCTACAGCGATACAACAAAGATTCTCTATGATTTGTCCCTGCTGGACACAACTCTTTACTTCACAGCATATAAAGACTAGTGAGTGATCTGTAAACAGTCTTTACTAGTCATACCTTTATACTATCCTTGAGTTGTTCCTCTTAGACGCAACTCTTTACTCCACAGAACAGAACAACTAGTGAGTGATCTGCAAACAGTTGTCGTCTTCATTCTAACCGAGTTCTAGTCCAGTTGTTGAAGTCATGTTGAATAGAACTGTCTGATAACAAATTGTGTTTTGTAAGAAATCTCTCAAGTTTATCAACATTATTTCGAAATGTTGCATCAGCTACTAAGAATGAATGTGTTTCTAAATCTATATCACATACAGCTCTTAATCTATCTGTTGACAACTACATGGTGTCTTACATGAATCTATGCCCTCAAACAAGCTTTGTGTAGGTTATGTGTAAGTTTTGAATACATTTCAGTTTTGGTTTTGGTCTTAATAATATTGTGCTGACAAATCTAACATGCAGGTTTCATTTCATTTCTTAACAGTTATAGCATCCATGCATCCTTGATGGTAGTGGGGAGGTGATCTAAATCGCCCAGTGTTTTACCACAAATAAGTTTTATTTGTAAGGTATTGATAGTATCCAACACATTGTTCTTGATTATATAATTATAAAGGCTCTTTATGACCTTGACATGATCATGAGGGTCATTGTCATTTTATTCTCATCCTGGTTAACCAATGTGCAAAACATAAGATATTTCCAGAAAATGGGTTTTGAGTAGTCAATGTTGTACTCACGTACGGATGACCACTATTAGATACAAGACATATCTACCCTGTCCTATTGTCCTATTGGTCCCAGATTTATATTTCTTGGTAGGGACATGCAGGAACTATCTTTAATATGCATGTTGATTTGTCTGTTTTTGTCTGTCTGTCAGTCAAACTATCTAAAATGTAGTAGAGCACATGTATGTTCCATCATGATATCGTTCTAACTTTGTACTCTATAAGCAACTTAATAGAATCCTTTATCTTTATTGTATTTTTTTCCTCCTAGACACGTTTCATACTACTTTAAAGAAACACAATTATCTTATAACATTTTGCTTAAATATATAAACAGCAGGGTTGCTCATAAACCTGTTCATCAAATAGTTAACATTTGTTTTATCAAAATGCTCGACTTGTGAAGTGTTATCTGATCCTGTTTCCAAAATGCTGTAAGTGTTGTTGTTGCAGAAACACAACTTTCTAATTCCATTTTACTAAAATGCATAATGTACATCAATATTCAAAAAGCAGAGCTACTGTAAAACCTGTTCAAATAACATATTTAGAAGAATGAACTTTTTTATCAAACAGCTCAAGTTGTGAAGTGTCATATTATTCCTGTTTTCAAAGAGCTTTATGTGTTCACATTTTATGACACTGCTGATAAGATATGCTCTATTTCACTTTCAGTGTGTATCGTGTATCAGTGGATGGAGGAGCAGCAGAGGCTATCTCAGATACCAGGTTTAGTGTTTCCCTTGGACTATATGTTCTGTCAGGCAATGCTAGAGGTGAGTGCTATCTCAGATACCAGGTTTATCTACCCCTACGGACTATATGTTCTGTCAGATAATGCTAGAGGATGGTGCTATCTCAGATACCAGGTTTATTTATCCCTACGGACTGTATGTTCTGTCAGACAATGCTAGAGGTGAGTGCTATCTCAGATACCAGGTTTATCTACCCCTACGGACTGTATGTTCTGTCAGACAATGCTAGAGGTGAGTGCTATCTCAGATACCAGGTTTATCTATCCCTACGGTCTGTATGTTCTGTCAGGCAATGCTAGAGGTGAGTGCTATCTCAGATACCAGGTTTATCTATCCCTACGGACTGTATGTTCTGTCAGACAATGCTAGAGGTGAGTGCTATCTCAGATACCAGGTTTATCTATCCCTACAGACTATATGTTCTGTCAGACAATGCTAGAGGTGAGTGCTATCTCAGATACCAGGTTTAACTATTTCTAAAACTATATGTTCTATCGAACAATGCTAAAGGTAAGTGCTATCTCAGATAACAGGTTTAACTATCCCCATTACTATTTGTTTTATTAGATAATGCTAGAGGTGAGTGTTATCGCAGATTCCATGTTTATCCTTTGGACTATATGTACTTTCAGACAAGGTAAGAGATGATAGCTATCACAAATACCTTGTGTTTTTTTTCAGTCCCCAAGGAATTGTTTTAATAGACAATGCTAGAGGTTAATGACAGAGGTTGAGGAAGAATTGAATAGTTACATGTTTGCTTAGTTAATTGTTGGTGGCCTATGACAATAGATAAGTAAAGAGGATTTTTATAATTGCAGACGTAAGGTGCAAATTGGTACTATGGTTACCTGATGGAACATATTTAATCGTCAATTCAAGCCAATCGTTTTCCTCAAAGGAATATAATGTAGCCCTACGAACTGTTTGTGGCACTAATTGCCTCATTGTTTTAGACAACATTACCATCGATAATCTACATTCAAATCAATCTCTATTTTAACTTGTTCAGAAAAATGTAACAGCACATACACATTTAAAACATATATTAAGGATTATTGAATTAAGTAGATTGAATTTTCAAATTATATTGTAAAATTTTCTGAGACATTTTCAATTCTTTAAATCTTACATGTACACCGTCGAGATGATGGTTGCAGTTATTGGATCTATTTTATGTGATCGTTAATAAAATCAAATGTTTTTTATATAATAAAGTAATCGAGCCATTTTGTAAATCTGTAAATGATAAACCCTCGAGATGAAGGTATATGTTATTGGATCTAATGTGTTTCGATGTTAATTGATAACGTGACTAATCATTGGCTATTGCGTTGTCATTTGTAGGTGCAGATTCACCTTGATAAAACCTTGCATTGTTTACTTTTAACCTATTTTAGATTTCTTCCTCATTAATTTAGTTTAACTGCAATGTGGTGTTGATGGAATAACTGAGAATGTATCTTTACAGAATTTAAATATATCACATAACCTGTCTTGTCAAATGCCTGTACAAGAAGCTTTTCGAGTGTTTTCTGTATTAAGGTCTTGTTTATTTTCAGCTGAAGCTCAAAACAAAGAGCTCTCCACATCAAATATCGCACCTTTTATTTACGCCGTTGTTGGTGCTGTCGGAACTCTTCTTCTTGTCTTGCTGGTGTTGCTGTGTCTTCACAGACAGGGCAGGTGAGTTAATGTCCTGATACATATATATCATCACATAGGGAAAGTTGATAGATGTCTTGTTGAACATGAGTCCTAAATATTGATACAAGGATCATTTTAAAGGGCCAAAATGAGCAAACATATCACAGGCTTCGTGAAGGTTGGATCCAGATGTTTATTTAAGACGCATTGGTTGAAATGAAAAGTTAATTTCAAACTGAGTCCCTATTTACAGCATCACACATTAAGAAAGGACAATGGCTCTGCCATTACACACGTCAAGGTCGGTCTTGTAAGGTCATTATAAGGTCTATGCAATACAGTTTTTATGGTAGTATTCTAGAAGACTATCTCGTCATCCAACATTTTGTACTTGATCAAATTCTTTAAACGATGCTACACCATGCTGTTGCTTTCATTTATTTTTATGTCTGTCAATCATGAGAACTCTGGCGTAAATTTACCAAAGTTTACCAAAGCAACTGCGATGGTGATCGTTTCTCGTGGTCTGATATTGCAGCTCTTTAACATGGAACCATGATTGTGAAAAACATATCATTTACACGGAGAGTGAAATGTTCCTACATGTCCTGTTAAACAGGATTCCTAATACTGATACAAGGATCGTTATAAAGCTAAAACAGCAACATATTAAAGTCTTCAAGTTTGTTTAAATGATAAATTTATGAAAGAAGCGATCGCGAGGGTCAGTCACATTCAGTACATCCAATTTTCATGTGATACGTGTATGTCTTTCTAGACAAGAGGTGAGTTAAATAATTTGGTGTCAATGTTAAGGGAAGATAAGTGAATTGTTTTCGGTATAATTAGACAGGAGATGAGTTAAATGTCTATTTGGTGTCAATATAAAGGGGAGATGAGTAAAGAGTTTAGGTATAATTAGACAGGAGTTGAGTTAAATGTCTATTTGGTCTCAATATAAAGGGGGAGATGACTGAAATGTATGTATGTATGAAAAGGTATGATTAGACAGGAGTTTAGTAAAGTGGTTACTTCGTCTCAATATAAGGGAAGACAGGTAAAGTGTTTATGTCTGATTAGACAGGAGGTGAGTAAACGAGAAGGAAATGTAGTAAGATGCTGATATAACCAAACCTTGCTTACATGGCAAATCCTTGCTTGTCAGGCTAACATTATGAAAACATATTGTTAAAATTCTTGAACTTGAATAGGCAAAACAAACCTGGCAATAACTTAAGAGTTCATTATCTTCACACTTTCCCTAATATTTAATCAAAGACAAATTCTTATGTCAGATTTTAAAAAAAAACTGATTGACAAAACAAAAGCTGTAGATGCGCTAAGGTAACTTTACTTTGCAGACTGCAGTGTCTAAACCCAGCCCCAGCCACAGTAGACAACATGCAGACGGACAACATGGATGGACAACAACCAGCCAATGATGCTCAACAAGCAGTCGATGTTTCTAGACAAGCTCCAGCACATCCAACAACATCTATGATGTCCTGGGCACTGAAACAAAGGCTAGCGCTAAAGAATATGATTCCATTGAATCAATACCTTACCAGAATGTCTAGTCCTTGGGGGAGAGGGTTGGGGGGTCGTGAGTATAAAATCATGTCCCCTTAGTTTGACACTTGATTCCTGTAGGACACCCATACAGAAGATCAACTTGGTCAATATTCTGAGTCTGGGGCAGAAAGCTGTTATTCAAGATGGCATCAAGGATGTCCGCCACACTCTTATAAACCATTTAACTTAATCTTGATCTGTTCTGGAGTGTTGAATTTACTGTCTTTAACTATTTGTTTTTTCCAAAGAGTAACAAGTAGCAGACAATCAATAATTCGAAAATGGCCGCCCAAAGAGCCGACAAAGCCAGTATATCAAGGTTCATAATTGACCTAGGCGAGTAAACTTGGTGTCCTTTCTGGGGTTTTAGAGGTCAGTGATTTCACTCAGACCAATCACTTTATTGATTATTGTTTAATGTAATATAGAACATCTATTTTATCAGTATATCTGTATGTTGAAGTGCCTAGAATGCAACATGGTACCAACGAAGGAATGTAATATTACTATTTAAACATGTTTACATTGAATAGTAATATTATCACATGGGGATTATTGCTAAAGAATGCTGAAAGAGTAAACCTGCATCTTGTACAACAATGACAGGCTTTATAACATTGTGTGATGTTGACCACTTTGTTTGATATAAGGGCTTATATTTGAGCTAAGGATAGCAGTCAATGAACTTGTAAGAATTGTTTTACGTAACAAGCGCTGAAGTCATCTCCTGTTAACATCTTCAAAACAACTTTGTACTGGGCCTTCGCAAAACATTTTGTCCCTTTCACTTTCTGACGTTAATCAATTGCAATTGCAAACATGTTCATAAACTCAATCGTGTTGAACAAAAACATGCAAAAATAAACAAAATACACAAGTAACGTTGACGTTAATGGTTTGTTTTAGGAAAAGGCAAGTTTCATTGGTGCTTTAGGTCAAAATTGATCTTAAGTGCTTTGTCATTGACCAAAATTCAGTTTTTGTAAAGTTTTGTCCAACCAAACTGAATAGATGGATACGAAAAAATTGATTAGGACGTTTACATGGATGCAACTCTGTGTATGTATTTTATTTTTCCCTTTCATAACTAACACACCATTTGGTGAGCAATTCTGCTTTACAGTTCGCCTGATCTTGTTTTCAAAGCGTTGGTGTTGCTGAATGATGACGAGTTTCAGTGCAACAACAGGCAATTTGAACCTTTTTTTGTTTTAGAAAAAAATAACGAAAAACGTGTAAACTGATAATCACGTGAGAGTTAGATATGAGTATGTAATACCTATAACAAAATAAGGCAACAACTGTTTGAAGTTACTTTGATTTGTTTGCATAGAAATTGAGTACAATCTGAAGTTGATCAACATAAGAAAGTTAAACTGAACATCATATCCAATTTGCACAACAATTCAGCCCTAAATTGCCCAATATGTTTACATCTCTGAGTTACCATTGAAGCCAAGATTCTTTTTATCCCGTTGATTTAATTGTGTCACCATCTTGTCACAGTCGATTTAGTAAACACCCCTTTAAAGTGAAACTTTTCAGAGATTTGTCTGACAAATGAACAATTTGCTGATAAATGCATCCTAAACGTCAAAGAATGAAACAAGCTGGTTATGTGAGATCTTCTTTATTGGATCCCTCTGGGGTTTTGTTTAAAAGGGTTATTATCATATTATTGCTGGGTATCAACTTATCGTTTTTTAAAAATTTTCCAACTATTTGGCAAGATATGTTTGTATTACGTGTCGCCGCTAATGGTTGAAATATTTCCAAAGCGGCGTTAAACAATAACTCACTATTGTGAATTGTACTCTAGCACTGTTCCTCTGATGCTATACACATGACTTTACGTTTTAAAGGATAAACCAGACATGCCAATGCTGTCTTTATTAGATTGTGTTCATGAATCAGTCCAATGTGTAGAGGTGTGTATCTCTGAAAATGTCATATAACCAGAAAGGTTGGGTATGAAAATCAACAATGTAATCACTATCCACTTCAGTCTTTTATTCTTGTATATCCCTTAGAACATCCAGTCAATATGAACTCTTGATCTAAAATGATGGGTATATAAGCTCAAAGTTCTGAAAAAAGCTTCTTTTTGCGATAGCTAAATAAATCATTACTGAGAAAGAAGTTGCAAGGCCATATCGGTTAATTGACAATCACATTCAGAAGTATCTACCTCAAGACTATTTGTTATTTTTCTGTTGTGATTCTACTTTAATGACTTTTTGTATAAGGCTAAAGTATAAATTGTCTTTTGACAGTTAGTTGAATGTTCAAAGTATATGATAATAAGACTTTATTTCATTGTACTATAAACATAGAATCTATAACTAAGCCTTATGGCTGACAGTTTTATATATTATAGAAAACATTCATTCCATTTGCTTCAAGATTCATTTTTGTGTGCCAATGTAACAATGTACTTAGTGTGTAAAGATGAAATTCAAGAATTCGCCGATGAACTTTATATATGTGTTCTTATAAGAACTTGCAATGAGTAAAAACACTTTTTTTTTCAATTTGTTATTTTTTGTTTTCTTTTAAAGGGGCAGTAGCACGTTTTTTGAAAATTGTAAAGTAATGCTAAATGTATTATTTTGATAGTGTCAAAAATCTCATTACCCAAACCAATCATCCATAGTAATAGAACAAATTATGAGCTTTCACATGAAGACCATTGGTTGCCATTTTTGTGTGAACACCTTTAATTCATTTTGTGTAAGAAGCATGAATCACATGTCTTAACTAAACATTATATATTTGATTTATTACTGCTTCATTCAGTTTTAATACATTGTCTTTCAATTAGAACAATTTATTTTCATTTTCCTGACATCACATTATATTCCCTCAAAAACGTGCTACTGCCCCTTTAAGGACGATCTTAAATATCATAGTATGGTGATATTAACAATGAATTTATGAGATACTTTCAAATAATATAAGCATAAAATAAATGTTGGCAAAAGTCACTGATTGTCTTTCTAAGTCGTTGGTTTACTGTGGCAAACCCTGTTAATGTAAATTTATCAATTTGATATTAATGTTAGTATCTCTATAATATATGTTCCATAAGTTATTGAATATTTGAGAATGAAACTGAACCCATGTGGAAAATGCAGAGAAATAATGAAATGCTATCCTTAAGAGTAGATTAACAGAAAACGAAGAACTCCTTTCAATTTACTATAAATTGGATTGTATAATTCAGCCTTATGTTTGACACATTTTAATAGAAATTATTACCCAGTACATACTGGTACACAACATGTACGCTTGTATTTCAGGGATACTGTGTTTATTATTGAACTCCCAGAAAGATTAGTTCTTTTCTACAAATGTGATTCCATAATTTAACATAATCCGTCCTTGAAAGGAGATGTAACGAGTTGTTATACTTTGGTTCACACTTTCTGTAAAAGTACAAAGTCATGTACTTCTTCGGGCCGAGTTTCTAACGTGATTCAAACCCACAACTTTGAGTCAGGCAACACCGAGGCCTTGTGAGATAATCCAGTTTGTCACGGGATTCAAACCCACATCCTTAGAATCAGGCAACACCGAGGCCAGGTGAGATAATCCAGTTTGTCACGGGAGTCAAACCAACATCCTTAGAGTCAGGCAACACCGAGGCAAGGTGAGATAATCCAGTTTGTCACGGGATTCAAACCAACATCCTCAGAGTCAGGCAACACCGAGGCCTGGTGAGATAATCCAGTTTGTCACGGGATTCAAACCCACATCCTTAGAATCAGGCAACACCGAGGCCAGGTGAGATAATCCAGTTTGTCACGGGATTCAAACCCACATCCTTAGAATCAGGCAACACCGAGGCCAGGTGAGATAATCCAGTTTGTCACGGGATTCAAACCAACATCCTTAGAGTCAGGCAACACCGAGGCCAGGTGAGATAATCCAGTTTGTCACGGGAGTCAAACCAACATCCTTAGAGTCAGGCAACACCGAGGCCAGGTGAGATAATCCAGTTTGTCACGGGATTCAAACCCACATCCTTAGAATCAGGCAACACCTGTGCAGGTGAGATAATCCAGTTTTTTCACGGGATTCAAACCCACATCCTTAGAATCAGGCAACAACGAGGCCAGGTGAGATAATCCGGTTTGTCACGGGATTCAAACCAACATCCATAGAGTCAGGCAACACCGAGGCCAGGTGAGATAATCCAGTTTGTCACGGGATTCAAACCCACATCCTTAGAATCAGGCAACACCGAGGCCAGGTGAGATAATCCAGTTTGTCACGGGATTCAAACCCACATCCTTAGAATCAGGCAACACCGAGGCCAGGTGAGATAATCCAGTTTGTCACGGGATTCAAACCAACATCCTTAGAGTCAGGCAACACCGAGGCCAGGTGAGATAATCCAGTTTGTCACGGGAGTCAAACCAACATCCTTAGAGTCAGGCAACACCGAGGCCAGGTGAGATAATCCAGTTTGTCACGGGATTCAAACCCACATCCTTAGAATCAGGCAACACCTGTGCAGGTGAGATAATCCAGTTTTTTCACGGGATTCAAACCCACATCCTTAGAATCAGGCAACAACGAGGCCAGGTGAGATAATCCGGTTTGTCACGGGATTCAAACCAACATCCATAGAGTCAGGCAACACCGAGGCCAGGTGAGATAATCCAGTTTGTCACGGGATTCAAACCCACATCCTTAGAATCAGGCAACACCGAGGCCAGGTGAGATAATCCAGTTTTTTCACGGGATTCAAACCCACATCCATAGAATCAGGCAACACCGAGGCTGTGTGAGATAATCCAGTTTGTCACGGGATTCAAACCCACATCCTTAGAATCAGGCAACACCGGGGCCAGGTGAGATAATCCAGTTTGTCACGGGATTCAAACCAACATCCTTAGAGTCAGGCAACACCGAGGCCAGGTGAGATAATCCAGTTTGTCACGGGATTCAAACCCACATCCTTAGAATCAGGCAACACCGAGGCCAGGTGAGATAATCCAGTTTGTCACGGGATTCAAACCCACATCCATAGAATCAGGCAACACCGAGGCTGTGTGAGATAATCCAGTTTGTCACGGGATTCAAACCCACATCCTTAGAATCAGGCAACACCGGGGCCAGGTGAGATAATCCAGTTTGTCACGGGATTCAAACCCACATCCTTAGAATCAGGCAACACCGAGGCCAGGTGAGATAATCCAGTTTGTCACGGGATTCAAACCAACATCCTTAGAATCAGGCAACACCGAGGCCAGGTGAGATAATCCAGTTTGTCACGGGATTCAAACCCACATCTTTAGAGTCAGGCAACACCGAGGCCAGGTGAGATAATCCAGTTTGTCACGGGATTCAAACCAACATCCTTAGAGTCAGGCAACACCGAGGCCAGGTGAGATAATCCAGTTTGTCACGGGATTCAAACCAACATCTTTAGAGTCAGGCAACACCGAGGCCAGGTGAGATAATCCAGTTTGTCACGGGATTCAAACCCACATCCATAGAATCAGGCAACACCGAGGCCAGGTGAGATAATTCAGTTTGTCATGGGATTCAAACCCACATCCTTAGAATCAGGCAACACCGAGGCCATGTGAGATAATCCAGTTTGTCATGGGATTCAAACCAACATCCTTAGAATCAGGCAACACCGAGGCCATGTGAGATAATCCAGTTTGTCACGGGATTCAAACCCACATCCATAGAATCAGGCAACACCGAGGCCAGGTGAGATAATTCAGTTTGTCATGGGATTCAAACCCACATCCTTAGAATCAGGCAACACCGAGGCCAGGTGAGATAATCCAGTTTGTCACGGGATTCAAACCAACATCCTTAGAATCAGGCAACACCGAGGCCAGGTGAGATAATCCAGTTTGTCACGGGATTCAAACCCACATCTTTAGAGTCAGGCAACACCGAGGCCAGGTGAGATAATCCAGTTTGTCACGGGATTCAAACCAACATCCTTAGAGTCAGGCAACACCGAGGCCAGGTGAGATAATCCAGTTTGTCACGGGATTCAAACCAACATCTTTAGAGTCAGGCAACACCGAGGCCAGGTGAGATAATCCAGTTTGTCACGGGATTCAAACCCACATCCATAGAATCAGGCAACACCGAGGCCAGGTGAGATAATTCAGTTTGTCATGGGATTCAAACCCACATCCTTAGAATCAGGCAACACCGAGGCCATGTGAGATAATTCAGTTTGTCATGGGATTCAAACCAACATCCTTAGAGTCAGGCAACACCGAGGCCAGGTGAGATAATCCAGTTTGTCACGGGATTCAAACCAACATCTTTAGAGTCAGGCAACACCGAGGCCAGGTGAGATAATCCAGTTTGTCACGGGATTCAAACCCACATCCATAGAATCAGGCAACACCGAGGCCAGGTGAGATAATCCAGTTTGTCACGGGATTCAAACCCACATCCTTAGAATCAGGCAACACCGAGGCCAGGTGAGATAATCCAGTTTGTCACGGGATTCAAACCAACATCCTTAGAATCAGGCAACACCGAGGCCAGGTGAGATAATCCAGTTTGTCACGGGATTCAAACCCACATCTTTAGAGTCAGGCAACACCGAGGCCAGGTGAGATAATCCAGTTTGTCACGGGATTCAAACCAACATCCTTAGAGTCAGGCAACACCGAGGCCAGGTGAGATAATCCAGTTTGTCACGGGATTCAAACCAACATCTTTAGAGTCAGGCAACACCGAGGCCAGGTGAGATAATCCAGTTTGTCACGGGATTCAAACCCACATCCATAGAATCAGGCAACACCGAGGCCAGGTGAGATAATTCAGTTTGTCATGGGATTCAAACCCACATCCTTAGAATCAGGCAACAACGAGGCCATGTGAGATAATCCAGTTTGGCACGGAGGCCGTGTGAGATAAGGTGGAACGGTGATGCTCCTTTGTATATAGAATAAAATCCTCTAGTACAGCAGTCTTCTCCTTCAGCAAGTCTCAATTGATTTAGAAATGAAACACCAAAACACTAATTTGAATGGTGATACTCAATCCAAATACATATTATAATAATTTGAGCCTACTGGTAAATTAAATGCAATCACTGCTGATTCTGACGGTGTGAGTTTGAATCCCAAAACCCCATTAGACTCAAAATTCCCTCCAAGCATTACTGACAAAATTTTGAAATCAACATAAGTTTCAACAGCGAGACGATGAATGAGATGTGAGAAAATCGGTTTCTGTTTTGCCGATGTTTCTAACCCTGAAACAACACATGACAGCTATAATCATCAGAATGACTTCACGGAGTAAACAAGCTTTTGAGATTATGTTTTGAGATGACATCGAATTGCAAAAAGTATATGTTCTTCTAATAAGTTTAGATTTGTTAAACCTTGAAATTTTAAGCGAATAAAAAATATGTATCTAAATTAGTGTCTGTCCAAAAGTCAAACATATTTCTAAAGTAGGAAAGCTGACCACAATTAAAAGGTTTTGTATTGAATTGGGTCGGGTTTGTAAAGCAGTCCAAACAAGGGGTATGAGAGTGTGAGAGATTACATTGCCAGCAAGTCAAACAATAAGTTCACACAGAAATGCAAACATGAACAATATAAACTCTGACATGAAGAGTCAAAACGTTTACAATCAAATACTTATTGAGAACCTCATGATTAGAAGCGATATCTACAATTACTTGATAATGACATAACATGCAAAATCATTGCAGGGTCCATTAATTCATAGATGAATAATTACCCTAGCAGCTCCAAATACCCCGTTGATTATGTGATAAACGAAACTGGGGAATGGTGATAAATTCAACAAGGGAGACAATCCCTCATATCTACACAATGTAAACAGTCACTTGTACTTTATGGTAAATGATACACACGTTGTTGAATTGCCACACATACATAGGTATCTTGCTACGTGTATGATAAGCATTTCTATGAAATAGTATAATACATACCATGTGTGGTCACGATGATACCTGACATGTCTAAAGAATATTCCTCGATTGAGGGATAGAATAAATAACTAAAAGGAGGACAACACACATTAGAAGTATAAAGGTAAAAGGTGCTTATGCACTTCATCAATAAGCAACCATGAAAATACAACTAGCAACAATACTAGCAATTTATGGATATATATTCAAATCATGTATATAAAGAAAGCAAAGACGGTAATGTTAAACAAAATAATTAAAGGGACAGTTGTATCGGGATATTTTCTTTGGAAACGATAGTAAATGGAACATTTCAGTTTATTACATATGATATCAGTACATGGTTATTATTCAACCCATTTGAAACATGTTATTAGAGGTAACATATTTTGTTGATTTATATTTGACAAATTTATTTGGAAGAACGTACACTCGGTGAACAACAACAACAGAGAAGTGAAGTCATTCACTGGCGCTGCAAGTGTGAAAAGCCTTGCTACGTCACAACAGGATGTTGATGTAAATACTACACATCCTGCACATTGCACATACTATCAATACAACTAGCTTGTTTTCACTAAAAAATTAAATTCATCAAACCAGGGCCTTTAATTGTGACATGTTCCAGATGGACACGATCTCCGAACGGAAATGAGTTAAAAATAATACTAGTAACACCAAATCATCTTAGATAAATCTAAACATACAAAATATTTACGATGTCATATCTCATTCATTATTGGTATGTTTTACTTTCATTAATACAAAAAATACATGCAAAGGTTAGCAACTCTAGCATTAAATAGCACTCAACTTATTTATTCTGTTTCAATGATATTTTGGCATATATATATATATGTACATGGGACTTCTTAACTGCAACAAATACATGTAGCACAGAAGACTGATTTCTGCTACTGCATGTCTTGGGGTAAACAACAAGACTGATTTCTGCTACTGCATGTCTTGGGGTAAACAACAAGACTGATTTCTGCTACTGCATGTCTTGGGGTAAACAACAAGTTCAGCTAGGACTGCACAAGCTAAAGTGTATATGTAGGAAGGTATGATGTGGCTTATCACTCTTCGTTCTGTCGCAGAGTCTTGAAAATCCTTGCTCAATCCATTCTGTCTCAGGTTGCTGAAGAATTACAGCCGTTTCAATTTTGTCTCATGGCAACTTATCACTTACTTATTGTGATGGTATATACGTTATTCCTGGTAGAACACTGAGTGAGAGTACAAGATTACTATAATATATGATCTTATTCATGGAGAATGTATTAATTTTAGGTTTATTTATTCATTATTTTATCAGGTTCAGTTATAAATTTGTTTGATAACTTTTGGTGGCAATGTTACTCTATCACACACAATTGTTTTCAAGACAACCAAGTGATGTTATTTATTGCAACGGATAACACTAAAAAATACATAACTCTCCTATTAGAGATAAAAGTATGTCATACAATAGACTTGTCCAAACTATTTCTTGTAATACATTTCTATTAATCTACAGTCTATGGATGAGTGTACATTGTTGTGTGTAAGAAATATTCACTGCTACTTATGAAACTTGAGTATTTCTTCTAAATGTAAATTTAACCAAATACCAAAATTAAGACATATTTTGTCATTGCAAAAGTGACATAAAGACACTGTATAACGCGAATGTATTCTGAAAGGAATCGATAACATTCAAAAGAACATGCAATATAACTGTATTACTATTATAAATATTGATCGACGATCATGAATAGCACATGGTTCTCTTATACGTTCCTCACTTTCAGCGCGCCTCTGTGTAGAAAGCTTCTATAGAACGTTGTTCACGAATGGGTGCTATGAAAGGTCGATAATACCTGAAGCATATACTATGAGCAGATTTATTTTCAAATAGATCCGTGTGATTCATAACAAAAGCCAAAGTGTTTTCAGCATAAAGACTTACTCAAACAAAGACAGCTGGATACATTCAGTGTGATAAAATCTGAATGAACCATGTTGACACTGAAAGCCTCTATAGAAGCCGTTTAAAGAAAGGGTGCTTCAAGAGGTCGTGTGACTAGAACAAAACTGACTGAGAGACACTCTATGCAGAAAGAGAAGATTTCAAACTAAACTGAGACTAATAAAGAACACTACTTGAGGGACGTCTAGACATGCTTGTACGATTCTATCTATTATGTTAATGCAGTAGCCAGGGTGATATTCTGATGTACAAAAGAAAGAATACGCAACAGTTTATTTCGAGTTATTCAATATCTGATAGGCATTAGATGTACTTGTTGTCTCAAGATGATAACAACATAAGATTGAAGTAGCTTTAAGGAATATATTGGTGTTTTGTTATATTTCAATTTTAGATTGGTTTTAACAGCAAACAGTTACTGTTATACATTGATAGAGGCACAAATCATGTAAGATAATCCTTATAATCACAAAATATGATTCTTACAGGAACAAATACAATTTAAGCAAAAAATCTGTATTCCTCTTTAACAATTTTTTTAGTCATAATTAATCAATCTATATAAGTGAAAGGCTTTTCTGATTTTCAAACACTTAGTTTATCTCACAAATAGTCTCTATACATGTTACAAAATGTTATACAATAAACAGCCCATGGTTTGTAGCAACTCGTCGACATGTATTATCTATGTGATATGCACACTTAACCTTACATATTGTAAGTACATGAGTGACTATTATGGTTACCATTATTGAATAAGATTTGTATATCATCTGGGCTGGCTGTCAATTCGTTCATTATAACTGCATTTGTCACTCTCAATCGGATTACTTACAGCCTAAGACGCCCTCTGAAAGTTTTCTCACAGATTGTGATTTTTATTCTGTAAAATGGTAAGTCACTTTCCTTTCTTTTAATTTTATTCAAATGATTTTGTCCAAAAAGGTGAAAGTAAGTTTATGAAAACAGGTTAACATAAGCTACAATTCCTGTGAAGGGCAGATCTTCCTGTTTTCCTTGTTATATTATGTGTATATTTGGGACGTCTCGTCACCATTTAAAGTACATTCAAGGTAGTTATTGATATTATTAAGACAAGTACTCAAAAACTTTAATTCCTACCTAATATTCTTCTGTATCTTCCTTCTTTACTTTGACTTTTTCAAAGAAACACAACTTAGGATTTGGTTTCCAAATTAGAACCATAAGCAACCAAGCCAAGCTCATCAGAACTAGTGTCCAAAGTAACGATACCATACAAATCACTAGTTAAATAAATCCACTGGTGATTGATAGGACTAAAACACATTTTGTATCATTTGTAAAGTTAACTTACCTATGTGTTTAATACTGAAACAGTTTCTTTTGTGTCTGCAAGAAATGCACTTTAAAAAAATAATCTATTCAGAATCTTCTTAGCTAGGAGAAATATCAGAAAGAAATTGAACAAGTTTCCTATTTCTGAGACGATCTAGAGCAATGATGGGTCTATGGAATTTATGTCAAATAAAATGCATTATATTGACAACATAAACACTTGTCTAGTGAACTGGTGCCTTTTGAGATTTTTCATTTCTTCTTTCTTTTATTTGTTTTAGAAAAACACAACCTACACATTTGTTTCAAGATGAGAAAATGGAGTTGTCTATAGACAATATATTTAACATTAAACAATAAAGCTTTATTGGTCTTTTAAAGATGATGAACATAGATTTCAAGGGCTAAGCAAGTGATAACTAATTTTAAAAGGGGTTTCTTTTAGAAACATTTAATTTGTTAAATAGAATTCTGTTCCAGATATGGACAGACTAACAGGCAGATAGACACATTTTGTTATTGATATGTTGCAGTCTGTTAGATGTAATAATTACATTCCTGCAAAGGCCATATCATTTTACAGTGTGACGTTGAATTATTCCGAGTCTCTCCTCTTCCAGAGATGACTAACAAATATTTGACGGGTGTTTAGGATCAAGTGAATTTAGGGGTAAAAGTTGTTGTTGGAGTGGTCATGGTGAATACATTCACAATCATCTGTTTCAATTGAGGTAACATTTCAATTTCTTATCATTATATAGGTAAAACAACAAACTTTTTCTTTTTACCTTTTCACTTAAAAGGGTGGGAAGTACCATTGTTGACATTTTTATAAATTTAATCTCCCCCAACCCCTGTCGTTATGACTATAAACTAAAATCATTCGTATTGTAGGTAGTTGTCTTTGATCACAGGATTAACTTAAAGTTTCATTTTGAGCAACACAATGTCCCTGTGGTTTGAAATGAGTTTTTGGTTTACAGAGAAACAATAGATTGTAAATACATAATGGTCATGTGAAAAATATGTGAACATTGTAAGATCCTTTGTTCACATTTCTTTAAACCTCCATTCCCCTTAAAATGAAAAAAAACAATGGGTTTGACAGGTTTTGTATAACTAAGAATATTGAGAAAGAAGCTTTGTTTTCTTTATTATGCATTACGAATATGTGACGTTTATTATCATATTTACATCATTCATAAAAAATAAAGACAGAGCTTTACTCATGATTTGGTTTAACATGTCCATAGTATAATTAAGAAAAGAAGACAAGTCGGTGTGCAACTATCATTGAATAAAACAAAGCAGGGAGCATAAAACACGAAGTGAGCAGCCGTGAGTGTTTTCAACCTGTCTCAGAGTACGAACGTTACAGTAACTCCAGTAATTTGTACCCTGGCCTCAGAAGCTAGTTTCGCTCACGCGGCCCGACTGGATTAAGCTAAGCAAATCCTTCTCGATACAATTTCATCAAGTAAATGATTTGATTTACCATACCATTTCATTTCGAAGGTATCTCAAGCGTAACAGAAACATGGCCACAGATCACAATTAATTTATAGTAATATTATCATAATTTTCTCTAATGCGGCCTTTTCCCTATATATCGTTGGGGATTCAGATTTTGCATATTGACTTATCTGCCATAAATCACTTTTCAGTCAAAAAATGAGCGCACCTTTTGCGGCATTGAAGTCCGGTAGCGAGTGTAGATATGACTTCTTCGTCAAGGATGTCAGACTCGACCTTCAACTTGGGGTCACTTTGCCTGCTCACACCAACAACCTAACAGTAATTACAAGATCCATAACAATTTACATACATACTAGAAAGTCAAACTTTTAACATGTCACAAAAAAGTATAAGTATTTTTTTTAAATTATCCACTAGAGACTACTTTGTCTCTGAATTGCTTCCGGGTTTTAGTAAAGGGTAGTCAATGTAAATGTGGGTTATGTCCACATTACAAGTGTTCTCAGAGACCCACTTTCAAACAATTTCGTAGACACTGACGAGATTTGCTTTCACATTATTCTGTGGGATTTAATGCAAACGGCAACGAACAATAAACATAAAGACATATTGTTACATTGTAACAGAGATATAGGTTATTTGAGGTTATTCCTTAATAACCTAAATGTATTCTTATCCTGAATAAAGAAAATGTATTCTGAAAGGTATTGATACTAACATTCACAAGAACATGCAATCTAACTGTTACTATTATTGATCATGTGTAGCAGATGATTCCCCAATAGGGTTCTCACTTTCAGCGTACCTCTTTGTAGAAAGCTTCTATAGAAAGTGGTTCACAATTTGGTGCTACAAAAGGTCAGGTAAATCGAACATACCTGAATTCGAAGCATATACTTTGAGCAGATTTATTTTCAAATAGATCTTTGTGATTCATAGCAAAAGCTATAGTGTCATAAGCATAAAGATTTATTCAAACAAAGACAGCTTGATACATTCAGTGTGATAAAGTTTGAATGAACCACGTTGACACTGAAAGGCTCTATAGAAGCGGTTTAAAGAAAGGGTGCTACAAGAGGTCGTGTGACTTGAACATACCTGACTGAGAGACTGTATGCAGGGAGAGAATATTTCAAACTAAACTGAGACTAAAGAACACTACTTGAGGGACGTCTAGACATGCGTGTACGATTCTTGTCTGTTAATTCAGTAGACATGATTGTACGATTATTGTCTGTTAATGCAGTAGTCATGCTTGTATGATTCTTGTCTGCAATGCAGTAGACATGATTGTACGATTCTTGTCTGTTAATGCAGTAGACATGCTTGTACGATTCTTGTCTGCAATGCAGTAGACATGATTGTACGATTCTTGTCTGCAATGCAGTAGACGTGATTGTACGATTCTTGTCTGTTAATGAAGTAGACATGCTTGTACGATTCCTGTCTGTTAATGCAGTAGACATGCTTGTATGATTCTTGTCTGTCAATGCAGTAGACATGCTTGTATGATTCTTGTCTGTTAATGCAGTAGACATGATTGTACGATTCTTGTCTGTTAATGCAGTAGACATGCTTGTACGATTCTTGTCTGCAATGCAGTAGACATGATTGTATGATTCTTGTATGTTAATGCAGTAGACATGCTTGTACGATTCTTGTCTGTTAATGCAATAGACATGATTGTACGATTCTTGTCTGTCAATGCAGTAGACATGCTTGTACGATTCTTGTCTGTTAAAGAGGTTCCAACCAATAATCAAAATAAATGACAAATTGCTGTAAATTGACATGATGAAAGCTGATAATGTATTATATCAGGTTCTAGATTAAAAAAGGCATGTCACGGACCTACTTTTCAAGAAAAATGGCGTTTTTTTCAGCTTTTGACCCAAAATGTGGGGAATATTCATTTTTTTCCGAATTTATTTTTTTTCTAAAAATTAACAACTTTTTCAGAGCTGATATGATTTTTTTAAACAAATGCATTATTATTGTAATAAAAAAGTTACTTCTATTAAATTATTTTTTAATTTTTAAATTTTTATTCAATATGAAAATGAAATGTTCAACAGCACTAAGTCCATACAGAACTCCAAAAGACCTGTTTTAATAAAAAAATAAATGAAAAAATTTCTAATTATGGGAATTATCGAAGCTAACATAATGTTGAACAATAATCTTTTAAAAAAAAGATATGTCACGGACCCATTTTCTGAGTTATTTGAAGCCGTAGTCCAACAACCATGAAATTTCTTTTCTGTAAGGGGAGGTAACTCTTCAAAAAATTTGAATTATAATTGTAGT
This sequence comes from Steromphala cineraria, assembly GCA_916613615.1. NCBI lineage: Eukaryota > Metazoa > Mollusca > Gastropoda > Trochida > Trochidae > Steromphala > Steromphala cineraria. The sequence continues at coordinate 66,425,873 of OU744728.1, read as the reverse complement.
GAATAAATGAAAATACATTTGAACCCATTTCAAAGCTTTAATGGGAAAAAATCAAACATAAAGTCATACAGTGATGTCCAATTTTGTTAATTGATAAAATGTCATTCATGAAATCAAAATCATCATTTTTTAATGATTCCTGAGTATGGGGTGAATTGCGGTGTATTGAAAAAGCTTTTTCAAATGCACATCACAGCTTATATTCAACAATCAAATTCTTTTTGTGTCAAAGTTCAGTTTTGGAGGACACGGCATTTTAATATTTAAAAAAAAATCTTGAATATTGAAGTTATTATCTACATAATAATTACATTTATGATCAGTAAATTACATTGCATAACCTAAATGTTTTATGGTCAGTTTGCCAAGTTTCTCTCTCTATCTTTTCTTCATCTTCATGTTAGTAATTACATATCAAAATTTAGTGATAATAATTCTTGACAATATCAACAATATTTTAGAAGGAACATTGTTTGTTAACGTTGGTTATTTGTCAACATACAAGTTCAAGGTATGTTGTTTGTTTATTATTAACCAATCACAATAAACAAAACAAAAATAGAGCCATTGGCTGTTGAACAGATGCATCCTCGTCGAAGCGATTGTCAAAAGTCGAGTTTGTCAGTCCAACTTCCGTGACAGACCTAGATGAAGCACATGATTTCCGAACTTCTGAAACTCGCTTTCGCCTTTCTGCCTCTGATTTCTTTGTGAACTGTCCATTTCTTTTCCGCGTTGAATGTTTACTGTCGTACGACGCCATGATCTTGTCAGGGACGCGCACTAAGGGAGGTAATTCGTGCCGATCTAAAAGAACGTTTCGGATGCGCGAAAAATCTGCGCGTCAACAAACGTTCGGAACGTCTTTAATGCAGTAGCCAGGGAAATATTCTGATGTCCAAAATAAAGAACACGCAACAGTTGATATCGAGTTAATCAAAATCTGAAAGGCATGAGATGCACTTATTGTCTCAAGATGATAACAACATAACTCTGAAGTAGCTTTAACAAATATATTGGTGTCTTGTAATATGAAAATTTTAGATTGGTTTTAACAGCAGCAAATTGTATATAATCGTATAGCAAAGCGGTAAGTTACTGGTATACATCGATAGAGGCACATATCATGTAAGATAATCCTTATAATCACAAGATATGATTCTTTCAGGAACAAATACAATATATGCAACAATAAAGTTTGTTTCCGCTTCAACAATTGTTTTACTCGTAATTAATCAATCAAGTGAAAGACTTATCTGATTTTCAAACACTTAGTTTATCTCCCAAATCGTCTCTGTACATTTAACAAAATGTTATACAATAAACAGCCAATGGTTTACAGTAACTCGTCAACAACTCGTATTATTCATGTTATATGGACACAAAGCTATACATATTGTATGTACATAAGTTACTATTATGGTTACCACTATTGAATAGGGTTTGTATATCATCTGGGGTAGCTGTCAATTCGTTCATAATAACTGCAGTTGTCACTCTCAATCGGACTATTAACAGCCTAAGACGCCCTCTCAAAGTTGTCTAACAGTTTGTGATTTTTATTCTGTAAAATGGTAAGTCACTTTTCTTTCTTTCAATTTTATTCAAACTTTGTCCGAAAAGGTGAAAGCAAGTTTATGAAAATAGAGCCATTGGCTCTGTAGCTCATCAGGCTTCATCATCAATTATGCTGTAGAGTGTGGCCAATGATACCCCCTTTGTAGAGGCCACAGGGGCACCAATCATAAAATTAAGTATGTATAGGCGACAAGTTTCAGTTTTCTAGGCCTTATACTTCAGGAGAAGAAGATGAAAATAGATTTGAAGGACGTTCCTGTTGCCTTTATTAGGGGTCACAGGGCAACCAAAGCTACAATTTATAATCCTCACTAGCCAAGGAGTCTGTACACAAAGTTTCAGCTTTCTAGGCCTTATGGTTCTGGAAAAGACGATGAAAATAGGATTTTAGGGCGTGGCCGCTGTGGCCCTTATTAGGGGTCACAGGGCCACCAAAGATACAATTTATAATCTTCACTAGCCAAGGAGTCTGTACAAAAAGTTTCAGCTTTCTAGGCCTTATGGTTCTGGAGAAGAAGATGAAAATAGGTTTTTAGGGCGTGGCCCCTGTGGCCCTTATTAGGGGTCACAGGGCCACCAAAGCTACAATTTATATTCCTCACTCTTCAAAGAGGCAATACACAAAGTTTCAGCTTTCTAGGCCTTATGGTTCTGGAGAAGAAGATGAAAATAGGTTTTTAGGGTGGGGCCCCTGTGGCCCTTATTAGGGGTCACAGCGCTACCAAAGCTACAATTTATAATCCTCACTAGCTAAGGAGTCTGTACAAAAAGTTTCAGCTTTCTAGGCCTCATGGTTCTGGAGAAGAAGATGAAAATAGGTTTTTAGGGTGTGGCCCCTGTGACCCCTATTAGGGGTCACAGGGCCACCAAAGCTACAATTTATAATCCTCACTAGCTAAGGAGTCTGTACACAAAGTTTCAGCTTTCTAGGCCTCCTGGTTCTGGAGAAGAAGATGAAAATAGGTTTTTAGGGCGTGGCCCCTGTGGCCCTTATTAGGGGTCACAGGGCCACCAAAGCTACAATTTATAATCCTCACTCTTCAAAGAGGCTATACACAAAGTTTCAGCTTTCTAGGCCTTATGGTTCTGGAGGAGAAGATGAAAATAGGTTTTTAGGCTGTGGCCCCTGTGACCCCTATTAGGGGTCACAGGGCCACCAAAGCTACAATTTATAATCCTCACTAGCTAAGGAGTCTGTACACAAAGTTTCAGCTTTCTAGGCCTTATGTTTCTGGAGAAGAAGATGAGAATAGGTTTTTAGGGCGTGGCCCCTGTGGCCCTTATTAGGGATCACAGGGCTACCAAAGCTACAATTTATAATCCTCACTAGCCAAGGAGTCTGTACACAAGGTTTCAGCTTTCTAGGCATTATGGTTCTGGAGAAGAAGATGAAAATAGGTGTTTAGGGTGTGGCCCCTGTGGCCCTTATTAGGGGTCACAGGGCCACCAAAGATACAATTCATAATCCTCACTAGCTAAGGAGTCTGTACACAAAGTTTCAGCTTTCTAGGCCTTATGGTTCTGGAAAAGACGATGAAAATAGGATTTTAGGGCGTGGCCGCTGTGGCGGTCAAAATTCCACAAAGTTTACGGACGGATGGACGGACGACGGATGGACGGACGGACGGACGGACGCCGGACACCATGCCATGCCATAAGCCCATCGGGCCTTACAGGCCAGATGAGCTAAAAATGGGTTAACATACGCTACAAGTCCTGTGAAGGGCAGATCTTCCTATTAAACCATCGCCCAAGATATTTGGTGAATATTTGTGGCGTCTAGTCGCAATTGAAAGTAAATTCAAACATATATTTTTCATAAAAGAACATTTTCGAAAACGAGGTAGTTATTGATATCATCATATAATCATATCAAAAGCTGATGGAAGACAATTTCTAAATCATCCAGAAATTTAAAATATCCTTTGTCTTTCTTTGAAACTACTTTCTCTAATGCTACTGAAGCTTTGTTTGATCTATTTAGGGAACTAAACAAAGCCCTAGTTTCGTATCTAACAATGTATTTAATGCATAAAATCATCCTTCAATCAATCCTCGAAAAACAAAAGCACTCTATCTATCTAACATGGATTTCAGTGAATAAAGTTCATTTAGAAATTTATTAGTTGACGTAATCAAACTAAATAGTAGCAATATTGTTCCTTAACAGTTACAAGACATTAATCTTTTCTCATATGGTTATCAGGGTTACCTTGATAACCTCCTCCTATTGGATATAGGGTTTGAAAAGTGATTTTACCATGCTGACCATCTGTCTGTAAATTCACTGGATGTTTACAAGACCAGAACCTAAAAACTAAACTTCCTTCCTAATTGCAACATTCATCTTGACCTTCCTTCCTTCCTTTTGGTCGTTTCAAAGGATACACAGCTTAGGATTTGGTTTCTAGATCAGAACTAAAACAATCATACCTAGCTCATTGAAACTTAAAATAGATGATCAATATGGATGAGATTGACTATTCATTTCAACTTATTATTGTTGTTTCTGTCGCAATACCTCTAAGAATATTGTTTGAAGATCACAACTAAGAAACCATAACCTTGTTCTTTTTAACTGTCGAAGTGGAAGAATCATCATTCAGTGTGTTGCCCCTGTGGCTTTTCACTTTGTTCCTTTATTTTAAAAAAAAGTTTCCATGGAGATTTGTATTGGGTTTCCGGAAAAGAACTTGGTGAAGCCCAGCTCATGTGTGCTACCTTTTAGATTGAAAAGCAACTCATTGAATATGAGAAATGGAGCAATCAAAATTAGAGTTTGCTTTTTGAGGGGATCAATATATTGCTACCTTTTAGATTGAAAAGCAACTCAAAACTTTGTGTTCGCTCTGGAATTATAAGGCCTATTAAAACACTACAACTTGGTCTAGGCACACTTATCTAGTGAACTGGTTCCTTCTTAGATTGTTCATTTATTTGTTTTTTTCCTTTTTACTTCTTTATACTATTTAAACGGTTTGGAAGATCCATTGTCACAATTTCATGGATCTCCATCACCCTAAAAATGGGGTTGGCAGGTTTCATGCCTTTAACAATAAATTGTACATACATAATGGTCAAGTAAAAACTATGTGAAAACCGTAAGATTTAGACAAAACGTTGCACCAGAATGTCCTCTTGGAAAAAGTATTTAGATTTTTCAATTATAATTTTATTAAGTTAAGATATCAATTTGTGTGACAACTTTTGTTGCAAAGTTACTTTATAACACATTTAATTGTTCTCAAAACAACTAAGTTATGTTAATTATTGCAACGGATAATACCAAGAATTAAAATACAGCAGTGACGTCACTCTATTTTTTCAATCGTACATTATCCTTCAAGAATCTACTGGGACTAAATGGGAAGAAAAGCTTTTTGTTATTATGTTGAGTGTTAAACTCTCAATCCATCTTTCACGGTATATCGTAGTGCCTCTGATATCCGTCATCAGCCTTAATTGTCAACATTGCAATCGTGCAAACGATTTAAAGAAGATTCAACAGTGTTTGCAGTATCTTCTAAGGATTCTCACTCACAAGTAAATTCCTGGTCACCATAATAGTTTCCTTATTTGAGAAGAAAACTGAAACTTGATATCTTGAGATACCCAATCGATCAACACTTCACACAATGTCAAAAGGCCAGGATATTGTTCACAACTTGGATGAATATCCCGATAGCAATATTCATCTCCTCTGAAGTATTTAATTTCAAAAACTTTCCTCGAAAAAAGGTCTTTTTGTATGACATCGCGTACAGTGTTCTAATTTTGGCCAAGTTTTGCATGTTTTTAAGAGTCCAGTGTCTAAGCACTCAAGGATAATCTGGAAAACAAACAACATTAATATCAACTCTTGTTCAGTAAACGTTTGTCAGCTCTGCACTAACCTTGTTGAGTTTGATTGACAATTTAACAACAATTAACACCATTTATGTAGTTCAATCCTAAATACATGTTGAAACACTTAAAATAAAAAAAATGGAAAACGAAAATAGAAACAATCTCTTTCTTGTAACATGAAGTATAAACCTACCGTCTTCTACAGGTCATTTTGGTTTCACGTTTTTGCAAATCAAACCATCCATGGCTTCCCTCATATTAACTTTGATCCTATGATTAAATTCAGTCGTCATTCGAAGAAATTATTTAGCTTTGGTCGTACTCATCCATGAAAACGTTTCTTCCCTTTCTGTGTGGCTTGTGTACAATAACATCGTCTGGTGAAATCAAGATGCACCAAGAATGTCCTGGTTTACCTCAAAGGGTCTAAAGGAATGTATTTTGTGTTATTGTAAGTTATGTAATTAAACTGGAGTGTTTATCACACAAAACCAAAGCTGAATGTTGTACAAAATCATTTTTAAACCAGGCTGTATTTTATGTCAAATAACATACACGTAAACGTCAATTCAAGAAAAACAATGAAAGCTTCGGGGCTTGTACATTCTTTTTCACAAAGGGATGGTAACTTGTATGTTATCCTTAACATATAACCGTCATATCACTTGTAAGGCTATGTCATAGAAACTTGTTGTCTAAAACAAATTTAGTAATAACTGTCTATTAAACTATGGTCCTTGGAAGAGTGTATATCACTGTGTATAAACCAATTATGCAACTTTGAAAACTCTAGTACGTCTTCCAAATGTCATTTATAACAAAGAGTCTTTTTAGAGAATGTAGTTGGTTTATTCATTCATATTTCTTCAAATTAAGTGATAAATTTTTCTGATAATGTTTAGTTGCAAAGTGACTTTTTTACACATGAAATTGTTTTAAATAACTAAGCAATGTTGATAATTGCAACGGATAGTACCAACAAATTATGACTTATAAGGTTATTGCATACAAACTTGTTGTCCAACAAACATTTTGAAATAAGTTTGAATTAAAGCACATTCCATTGGCAAGTGTATACAGTTGTGTATAACCAAATAAGTAATTACTCATACAACTTTAAGAACTGTATACGTATTCTACATATAATTCTAAATTGAGTTTAAAGTTGTTATATACAATGTAGAGCAATGTAACCTAGAGTTGTATCTCTTAAGGTATACAGGCGTCGTTCAAAGGTAACTGAAGCGTAACAGAGATATTACCAGTGTTCTTAATGGCCCATTTTTCAAACACTTTCTCAGACACTGACAAGATTTGCCGTATTTTTTATCTGTTCGCTTTAAAGCTGAAGGCAATGAGCAGTCAACATAAATACATTTTGTTACATTGAAACCAGGATATATAGAATAAGTTAAATGAAGCCTGAATAAAGCGAATGTATTCTAAAAGGTTTTGATACTGACATTCAGAAGAACATACAATATGACTGTATTGCTATTATGAATATCGATCACTGAATTGTAACAGGGAATTAATGTCCAGTAATGCCTGAATAAAGCAAATGTATTCTAAAATGTATTGATACTAATATTCACAAGAACATGCAATCCAACTCTTACTATTATAAATATTGGTCACGGATCATGAATAGCAGATGGTTCCCCTATAGGTTTCTCACATTCAGCGTGCCTCTGTGTTGAAAGCTTTTATAGAAAGTGGTTCACAAATTGGTGCTACAAAAGGTCACGTGAATCGACCATACCTCAAGCATATACTATGAGCTGATTTATTTCCAAATAGATCCGTGTGATTCATGACAAAAGATAAAGCGTTTTCAGCATAAAGACTTACTCAAACACAGACAGTTGGATACATACTTAGTTAAAGCCCTTTATAGTTAGTTAAATGAACCACAATTAACCTATCGCCACCTGTCAATCAAATTTATTTTCCGACCAATCATAGAGCGTTATATATTCACTGCGCCATTGGGCGCATTGCCGACGCCATTTTATCCGTCAAACAATGAAACGTGTTTTACTTCCTTGTTTGATTTCCTCTGCATCCGAACTCAGGATATGCCTTATGAACTCGAAATGTGTTCAGCTGTTTTTTTGAGTACCGTCTTGATACGCAGACAAATATTATAAGATGTGTCATCTTCGGAAGAGGTTGCGTCACATGGTGCAAATAGACGTTAAAACGGGAAAATTAGAAGCGGTGACGGACCAGGAATTAATTTCCTATTATTATACAACAAATACATCTGAATAAGATATGAACAAAAGGGATCGTAAGTATTTATAATTGTTGCTGTTGATTAATTTTGGGGCATTTTGTAGATTTATTTTCCCCTTTCTTATTTCGTGGTTTGAATGCATTGAAGGCATAAACAATTATAAAAGACATATTACCTAACTGATTTCAAGCAATTTTATTTGGTTATTTACCATTTGATAACCTTCGTAGATATATTTATCAGACATTTTGAATTATCATATGGCATTTGCTTTTACAACATTTGCCCCGATACACATGAAAGTATCGCTCAAAAAGCAATATAAAATGATTAAATATATCAATGAAATTATGAATTAGGTCATACACATTTCACATTTAAAACAATTGCTTATTTTTAAAACTTTTTATCAAGGGTTTATATAAAATTAATCAAATAGAAAATTAATCTGAATGCAACAATAAAGAACATTAAAAATATAAAAATTAAATGTTGTACTCATCATAATAAAATTACTTTCAATAGTTTGATATTACTTTTTTACATTTATGTTTTTTATGAAAAATGAACAAACAGTTTGAATATATATTACAAATCATGTCAACTCTTATGATATTATCAAAGTAGAAAGTATCATAGATATATGATAATTATTATTTTGGATAATATATCCACATACGATTCATCAATAATTTAACAAATCCTCAATTGTTTGTCAAGTTATTCACTTGAAATATAATAAATGTTTGACCATAACAATGCTTATTATAAATTTGAAATTTCTGGATATTATTGGGGATAGTATTGGCACTCTTACAATTGCTTTGAAGAGGTAGGACCATGGGTCATTTTGCACAATTGATAAAAAATCTGGACCTTTAAAATGTTTAGGCTTGTTATTGATATATAAAGAAAATTTGCCAATTTGATATGCAGATAAATTATTAAAAGTCTGAAAATGGGTCATTGTAAAAGCTGTCTTTCCCAATGCCTGATCGCTCTTTAGCAAAACATGTTTTTCATTTGTCATAGTGCATGATTGCAGTTTGATATTGAATTACCTAATATCTATTGACAAAGCAGAATAGATCTACTTTAAAGGGGCAGTAGCACGTTTTTAGGGGGAATATAAGGTGATGTCTGGAAAATGAAAATGAATGGTTCCAATTGGAAGGCAATGTATTTAAACTAATTGGAGCAGTGATAATTCAAATATATTACGTAAAGTTTAGCAATGCCATTCCTTTTCTTACACAAAATGAATTAAAGGTGTTCACAAAAAAATGGCCGCCAATGGATTTTATGTGAATCTTTATACTTTGTCCTCTGTCTATGGATGATTGGTTTGTGTTATGAGATTTTTGACACTGTCAAAATAATACATTTAACATTAACTTACAATTATCAGTGAAAAATTTAAAATATAAAATTCTCAAAAAACGTGCTACTGCCCCTTTAAGAGCAATTTTGTTTTTATCTTTATGATTTACAGCTTTCAAAGATACAATATACAGTCACCCTTACCAATTTCCAATAATTTTGACATCTAATCTCAATACTTGGCATATATCCATGATCTTAAGTGAATAATTGATAAAAAGTCGATAAAAAAGTAAATATTTGAAATAATGTAAATAAATTGTAAATATGATTAAAGGAAGATTCAAAAATGAACTTTGTAATAGATATTTCCTTTAATTTAGATTTATTTAAGAATGAGAAGTAAAAAAGTGTAAAAAGTATTTACACCAGTCCATAGCAATGGCAATAATAAAATATTAAAGAAAATATTTTTAGTTATCTTGTTATCTGAATATCACGTTCATGGAAGGTCCCTACGTGCTCCTAAAGTTATTAGCTGTTTGGTCGATATAAAATATTTCTGAATAGATGGTAATTGGTATACATTGGCTATACATTTATAAACTATTGATTTTGAGAATTTCCTAACAATATATATTTTTTCTTTTTCAAAACACAATATGTACTGTTGATATATATTCGAAGCGAAAATTCACAGGAACCCACGTTTTGCCTACATTTTATTTACGAAAGGGCTAAGGGGTTCCTGTGATCTCTATTGTACTGTTTGTTTTGTTTGTTATTTTTCACGGGAGAAATCGCAGGGTCGTGGGACCTATATATGTAAGATTAATTTACGAAAGGGCAATGGGCTGGTACACCAAATAATATGAGTAATTCTATATGTATATGTTCATAAATGACCTATTTCCTCATAAATCTTTGCGATCCCGTATGTCCGTCATACCACATAATCAGCACTTCCGCATTCGTTTTCTGTTGCACATGAAATAAATATTCGTCATTTGTGTTTGAAATTTGTTAAATTAGGATAATAAACAGTACAGAAACATTATCAATTGATCGTTTCGTTTAATATTAAAAAATAAGGCAGTTATTACACACGGAATATCAATGTCCGTAACGCTCACGTCAATGACAACGTGCGTTTGTTTGTCGGACACAACATGAGTTACCTCCCTTGATTTCAAGGGGCGTGGTTATCTTTCATCTGGCTATAGGTTAATTAATACCGAGTGCCAGTGAAAAATTGTTTAGAAGCTGATTAAAAAACGGGTACTACAAGAGGTAGTGTGACTAAAACATAACTGACTAATGAGATAATAAAACATATATGACAGTGAGTAGATAAGGTAAGAAAAAAATTTGTCTCGTTATTATTTGATCTATATAAGTCAAATACTTTTCTGATTTTCGACCATTTGCTTTATCACCTTAATAGTCCCTAGACATGTAACATAACTTTATACAATAAACAGCTAAATGTTTTGCAGCAACTAGACAACATGTATTATACATGTTCACATTGAACCTTCTAGGGACTATTATGGTTACCACTATTGAATTAGAATTGTATACCATTGGGGTAGCTGTCAATTCCTTTCAGAGGCATTTTAGAAGTTGGAATGACAATAATGCTGAGAAATATATGGATGACAACTTCTTTGTTCGTTGTATGCGACGTTTCGACACAGATCCTTGTGTCGTTCTCAAGCAGAGGAAGAGTATTGAAGTAGGGACATATATATAAGTAAATAGTATTTCCAACTAGGCAAGGATACACTTTCTAGACTCTCAATCTTCATTTTGTATGATCGGAAATAAGGATCAGTGTGTACAACAAACTATTTGAAACTTGAAATCTGACAAAATGTCGATTAGAATTGTTGCTTGTTTTCTCACATTTCAAGACATTTTAATGTATAAGAAGTTGTCATTGGCAAGACGTTTGACATATCAGTTTAAGCAATGCAAGTCTCTGACATTTTAAATATGACAGGAGCGAGCAAACCGAGTGCATGAAGAAGTGGTTAAGTTCATTTAGCACAATCCAAAGTACTTATAGCAGAGAAACACTACAACAGTCTCAAACTTGCTAAATGGTTGTTTTTCCTTATGAGTAACATATGACAAGCGTATTCATAACGTACAAAGGGTACATCATGAATTTCATATATATACCATAACGAAAGGGTTGTTTAGCATAATACCTCCGTATACTATTTGGTAGTTTTTATTTTGTCCCTTTCTTTAATAGAGCACTATGATATTGTAGCTTTAAAGAATTAAGAGTCGAAACTATCCAACTATGATAACAACTGCATGGAAATACACATTTTTCAGAATTGCATTCAATCATCTGAATTTTGAATGAATGAAATAATTGTATTACTTATTCTAGTCAATCAAATATGAGAAGAGAAAAAACATAGCATTACATATCAATGTTAACAAAATCATAAAAAACCTAATGCTTTGTTTTTCACGATTTCATTGTAATCTTCTCATTTCGGTGGTGTCCCAAATCTGATTAACTATTATTTCTTGAAAACTATGAAACAAAGATATTAATGTCATTGATATCAGTGATTGAAAATATTTCCAATATTTTTTTTATGTTTTGTAATTGTTAAAGTATTTATTCTCTTTTCAGGAAATGATGAAATCTATCCTTTTGTTTTTCGTCCTACTCATAACCTTCCTACAATTTGGCCATACACAAGGTAAACACGTCATTGTATACTCTTTTGATAATGAATGCAACCTTGTTGTCACTTGTCTCCCAACATCTAGTCGTGATAATATCAATCCATCTGCGTCAGATACATATCCACTATGTTGTTTTATAACTTGATTGTTAAATCGTATACTTTTGTATGCTTTTCAATTTGTATGATGAAATAATAGCGTTAACGGTTACTTATTCCTTTTGACAGCTAAGTATACCTATTATGAATACTGATAAGAAGTATATTAACTGTCAGATATCTTGTTGTTTACAGGAAACGAGGACAAAGTCACAGTCCTTGTAGCGGACTATTGGAATCGTCAGCTGGTGAAACTACTCCTTAATGGCTCTACAACATTAGAGGGTACACTAAAGACACCGGGTTCCCCATTTGGAGTAGACTACGACCCAGTGGACAGACACATCTACTGGACTGAGTATGATCCTCCTGCTATAAAACGATCAGACATCAACCTAGAGCATGTTACCACCGTAGCGAGTCTTCCTTCAGGTAAGTGTGGTTTCAAAAAAACACAATTAGATTGTACAGCATTGCTTGATGACAACTCGTCCTAGAATTATTTTTCAGAACTTGGAACTTATTTAGGATATGCAAATATATTGCCTGATATTTGTTTAAAAGTATTCTAAAACGTCATAATAACGTATGTTTATTTTTCATATAAAAGATAGATTTTAACAGAACTACATTTAGATCTTTGTTTCATACTATGCATATTTTAAAGCATGAACGATATTTTCTTAAACTTTTATGAAGAAAATTAGGTAAACTTTTGACTTACTCCGGCAAATATTATTGTTACATATTTAAAAAAAAATAAAACAAAGGGTTAAGTAAGTGTACTTACTGTAAATAAGCTTTGTTTTACTTTTGAAACAAAACAAAACAACGGGTTAATGACAATTTACTGTTATTGAACCAAGTTTCTACATCAAATTATGTGTACCTGTTTAACTCCTACAATGCCCTGATACCAATAACATGAAATACCTAATAAGCTGTAAGTGGTAATGTTTCTGTCTGTTAGGGTGAAACCCATCCCTAAGCTTGATCAGTGGACGTCATTCTGCAATGGACAGATTTTATATACAGATAATCAATGTTCATCAATTTTCAAAAAATGCAAACTCAAAATTCGGACACTGAAGTAATATAAGAATTGAATATATTTATCCAAAAAAGTCCTCAGGGTCAAGTATTGTTATATGCTGACCTTCTTCAATATTGTAAGTAGAATTTGACATCTTCAAATAAGGAATTTCCTGTGTGTTTCTTCAGTTGTTAATAATGGGAAATTATTCAAATGTAGGACGCCTTTCCAAAGCTATATTTCCAAAATTGACAAATCATTGAAGCGCTAGTAAAATCCACATACAGAACACATACATTAATGTTCAGCAATTGATATATCTGTTGTGTCATTTCAATGAAGTAAGCAGTCATAATATGTTTTTTTAAAAGCTTGCATATATTTTGATGAGTAAGTTGAACCACTAATAAAATCATATTTCATATTTTTTTATTGATAGTATTCAGGATTCTAGAATCTTGTTGAGTTCTTAGTTGTTGTGTTTGTTGTTGATTAATGAATAGAGATATATAATTGATAATTTGTGTTGTGTTATTTGAGTGGAAATAAGGATCAAATACATACTTTCTTATACTGGGAGTCCGTCATGTTATGAACAACAAATCTTGAGTGTGTTCTGTCACTTGTTTTCAAAGCTGACTTATTACTGAATCGTTTTTAAAAATGCAATTAAATTTTTTTAATCGAGGATTGGAGAATTTTGTTGAGTTTGAGTTCTGTTTCTTAAAGATGAATATTGTTGAAGTTAAAGATAAGTTGAAGATAAAGTTTTTCAGGTCGGGTATCTAATATCTGTCTTCTATTTTGAATATATAGAGTTTTTGTCGTTAACTACTTTAGTTCAATATATATTTTATCAAAATAATAAGAAAAGACAATAACAGTAACAGGTTTATTTATATACAATCATAAATTCATGCAATATTCACTTTTCATTCATTTAGTCATTTACAATAATAAATTCATGCAATATTTACTATTCATTCAATCGTTTAGTTATTTACAATAATCAGTGACCTGATTGTGAAAATAAATCTTACATTCTAACATGTATATATGTTGTAATAATTGTAATAGTTCAGTTCTTGAATCGGTCACATTATCATTTTCCTACTGACATTTATTGCAACACGATTCATAATAAAAATGAATTGTTTCCGTGTTACTCACTAACTATCAGTAGTACATGAATCTGTCTCCTGGACAACCACAAACATGCTTGGTCCCATATGGCTAATTCCTCTTCAAACTTTGTCTTGATGCACTGACCTCGCATAAAGGATGAGGTCTTCTCCTTCTTGCCAACTGTTATCGTAAGCATTGTGTAAAGACATCACCTTGACATGAGAGAGACTCCAAGTTGATCTTACCCTCGTTTTCAGTCCAGTAGTCCTTCTGCTTTGTTCTTATCCTCCCTGCTGACTGATGCAATTCATGGTCAGGATCATACATTTTCTTGTACAGGTTTCTTTCTTCAAGATATTCGCATGGAAAAAAAGTTAGAAAATTATAAAGTATTCATCAATATTCATAAGTAAATATTAACCCATTATTATCCATACAAATTTACATATAATACCTTTATCCTGCCGCTTTTTCAACAATGAATTCAATAGCAGTTATTTTTTACCAAAAAGACTCGTTCAAGTAATCAGTTGCATCATTTATATTTGAGTCAAATGAATTTGCTATATTTTGGGTACCATAAATTAACATCCAGAGACAGTGAACTAAGACTATGTCATGTTCAATATTCTACTTCTTGAGCTAAATCTATTATTTTTATGTAAGTATGCATTATTTTTAAAGTAGCAAAAATCTCATAACTCAATACAATATTCAAAAGTCAGAGAACAAATTATAAAGATTCACATGAAGACTTTTTGTGACCATTTTTGTGTAAACCCTTTCATTCATTTTGTGTTTGGTTGTACTTTATATTATTTATTTGATTTATAACTGCTTCATTTAGTTTAAATACACTGTCTTTCAATTGGAAGCAGATGGAATTTAAATTTTCACATTTCCGACATCACCTTATGTTTAATGATAGATTTCGTTTGTAAATAATTATGGAAGACTTATGGAAGGAATAGCTCTTTTAAATGAAATTTAAGTACTTCATTGGTAAGATTCTAGTTCTGTCTGTAAATTGACTTCAGTTTTAAACCGTACTGAATTTTAGATACAGTCACTTTGATTTATGAATGTCTGTGGTACTGTGAACCCAAATCAGGACTCAATGCTTCCTGGCCTAATTTATTTCTCACTTCAGAAGAAATAGGCCTAGAAACTTTGAATCATTAATAATAATATAGTTTACTAAAGTGTCATGTGTTATATTGCTTAAAAGAACATTTAGGCTACAGTTTAATACAAACGCCAGGCCTGGAGTCATAAATAACACCTTGATTAATACATAATGTATGCAGTTAAAGTATCTTAAAGACAAAGTTTACGTTACATACATGTATATTAATTTTTGTTTATAAATTCACTCAATGCGAAACATAGACATCAGAACAGATAGACACAAATATACACATATACATAATAGATACATACAAACCAATCATACATACACATACAAGCATATATCAGTACATACACATACACACATAGAAACATACATACACAGAAACATACATGTTCATACATACATCGTTATCGATATCAAATATGTCAACACGAGTAGATGAAAGTTACAAATAGTTTGACTTTTATCAAAGAGTGTAATATATTTGATATCAGAAGACACATGGGTCAGATTTTATCTATCATCTAAAATCCAAAGTTTCCATGACATTTAATATCTCTCAACACTTCTCCTGTCTGAAAACTCTAATGTGGTGATGTCACAGCACTCTGACACCATTGCGTTTATATAACATATAGTGATAATAATTGAAATGAAATTCTATTGTTAAAATTATATCACCAGTCTCACAACGGTGCCTGATATAACCTTTCATGAAACATACAAATTTCTTACTTGGGGTAAGTCAATCTGAGGAAATCTAAGCTACCAATAATCAATACCAATTTGTAGAATCATAACAATGAGAAACATTTATTTACACCACAAAACGTAAGATGCTTTCTAATAAATTGTCAATTGGATAAAATGAACTATCATCAGAAGTCTTGTTGATAATGTTATAGAAAGTGACTAACATTATATTTGCAAATCGCTGTTTCAACAGCCGTACGAGCCAAGTGGCCAGAATGTTAATTATGAAGTGAAATTGATGTAATATTTACAAATAGTTTTACAATTCCCAAGACCCAACGTGATCTACTATTACGTTGATCTTCTAAAGTTTTACATTTCTTTAATCTAGTTTCAGTTTGCCATCCGAGAGTGCGCTGCCGACTTAGGGGAAACAATTCTCTTTCTACATACCAAGTTCCAATCGCTAATTTTAAAAAACACACAAAATAAACAATGTGCAGCATTCCAAAGTTAACAAGACCATCTTTTGAGAGGCAATAGCTTTAAATGAACTAATATGCAGGGGCCGCAAATATGCTGCCCGTCACGCTTGAATACACATTTAACACCTGATGGCTCGATCTTATTAACAGGCCTCATTAACCACATCACTAATTTCAATTAGGCGATTACCGGTAGTGTTTATTGCAGTCGCACCGGGGGATTGGAATTAGGTTGGGGTGGAAGCCGAATACTCAAAGAGTTGGCTATGTGTTAGTGAGCTTCTCTTATGCTTGTTGCAGTTTTTTTTTAATTATACTTATATTTCATTAGATTGTATATTGCATAAGTTTTGTGTAAAGCAACACTTTTTGGCTTAAAACAGATGTAAGAAATATGAATATAACAAACTAACAAAGTGCATATTAACTAGAAAATATTTCTAAAAAGTGAATGGCATTTAAGAATTTCTAAATTCTAAAAATCCTAAAACAAGGTGTTTGATAGTTATGTTGGCGTTTGTAGATAGAAGGTGTTTGAATTTATTTAAGGTTTGTTCTTTAATGTCTCTATTCTTTTTATCTAATTTATTTAATGTCTTAAGGTATAGTATCGTTACATATCATTAATGTGTTCAAAATGTGTTATACCTCGAACTTTGTTTCTTGTTTAGTACATCTTCAAGAAGAAGAAGTATTTATTAACCTTGTAGATACCTGTGTGAGACTTTCATCTAAATTTTAAATATGTTATTATCAATGTTCTACACAAGTCCTTGTTGATAACTACAACAGAAAGTACAGCACTCAATAATGCTAAACAAACAAATACCAATAACATTTTATTATGATCCATAACATGGCTCATTATATATTGCGTGCATTTATGCCAGAATTGCCCATGCTAGATATTGATGAACTCTACTTTTGTTAATGTGTCTGTAACGTGTGAATTCTGACTTATGTGTAATCTTGTGTCTGTGTTGTGAAAACCCATGATACCTTACATTTGTTACTTATTTGGATTACAACAAAGGATGAAATGCATTTTAACTATTGTCATGCATCATGTCATTCTATAAACCTGTATCTTTACTTGGTGCATGGAATAAGTTTCATTGTAAATGGTTTACAAATATTTATTTCAATGAAGGATTGGATTGGTAAATCTAAAAGCTTATGTTAATAAAATGTATCTTGTATCAATACTGTCGGTTCCTAAACGATGTGAGGCATTCAACAAAACGTAAAAACAAATTGTAACTCTATTTAACTTGTTGAACACACAAACAAGCCTATTTGTAAACAAAACAGAATAAATATGTCATACATGTAGAATGTCACATTATTACATACATGTACGCAAATTAACCTTTATAATAGTTTTTACGTATTTATCTCTCTTTGAAAAATAATTTTAGAATGCAAAAGTTTTAACAGCATACAAACTTTACACGACAGAATAACACATGCAAAGAGATTATTGTGCATTAAATTCAAATATGAATGAAAAACGCAAGCGAGGGGCATGAAATAGCCAGTTATTCAATAGGTTATAAAAATGTGTATGTCCAAAGAAATCAATTGCACATGTTTGTTCTAAAATTGCTAGCGTATGTAGTTGTGCATCTTGAAAGAGTGTAATTTCAAGGTCAATCTGTTATGATAATGATTTTTTTATTTCTAGAGTCTGATTTGATGTTTATTCACGTGAGGATCCAACCCTGGATTCGGCTTTTATTAAGGATTGGTTAAAAAAGACTGAATTCATTTGATGACGATGTGATAATTACATCAAACTGCATCACAGAATCGAATAATCAGGATATTACTGTTAATTATACTTGTTAAATATGAACGAGATGTATGTTATACATAAACTTATTTCTGTGTTAAGTTCTAATAACAGATTATCTGTGATATTTGTTCATTCACCAAACGGTGTATTATTCTAAAACCTGACCATTCATTCCTATCAAAGCACATTTAATACTGTCTCTTATGAAGACTAAAGTACATATCTTGCATAGGATATACATTTTTGTTTATAGTTGCCAAATAATGTCTAGAACGACCTAATTGCAAGCAGATACGACGCATTCATTATTAAAACAATACAATTTGGGTATCCAAATAAATCTCAAATCAAAACCTTAATAATAGAAAACATACTTTGCCTTGGGTGAACAGAGGATATGAAAAGAAGAAATGTGTCGTATCTTCACCATCGTAGTTATGACCTCACTACAGACGGGAATTTGTGATAAGGATCGTGCATTTAAATCGCTGCATCTACTGCCATAACTAAAATTGAAATTACTATACATCAGTTTCACTGGCGATAGCTTTTTTAAAAGATCAAAGATGGCGAATTCCAATGTTCTATCGGTAATGAAATACAAAGGAAGAATTTTTGCATACTAGTAATTTACAGTTTTACAGTTCTGAAATGGTCTGAAGTTGAGTCATCGCGAAGATTGTAATCAAAAACATCTGAGATTTTACGAAACTCTAAGTTTGTTTTAGTTTTGACCACTTTAAAAAACAAGATCATGTTTTTTAACATATTGTCGGTTTACAGTTCGTTTCTTTATATATTTTGTTATATCAATGCATGACTTTTCCCTCAGTTTAGTCGCAAAGCAACTAAATGCAAACTTACGATAATTCTCTTGTTCTTTGTAGAGTTATCCCAATTGGCGAACATCAATCAAATCAAAATCAATCAAAAATTGGCAATATGTAAGATTTGTACTTTTGCAGTAATGACTTCCTCGACAATCTACACTTATGTCTTTGAAGGCATTTACTAAGGGACTTACCCTTTCAACTAGTTCATAAATATGAGAATTATAACATTATTCCTCAATGCTTAGGTTGATCAACTTCATTAATATCTACTTCTTATATTATAAGACTAGTTTGGCGTTTGACTACTTTTACGTGAGAATAGAATTGTCTCAGCCTTACCAGTATTAAAATAAACTTGCCATATGTTAGCCTATTGAAATAACTTAATTATTTAAACATCCACTAACCTCGACTTTATCACTTCTAGATTTTAGTTTTTTCAACAAAATAAAAACTTGGCTTGATTTGTGTTAATTTGTCCACCTTTAATTAGCCTTTCATTAAGACAGCGTAATTATCGGCTGTAAAAAAACAACCTGGGTTTGGGGTAATAAAACTCGCACGGGTGTGACTGTACAGATTAACGTGAAGAAGAAGAAGAAGAAGAAGAAGAAAAATATTGTATTTAGGTGTCACACAACGTACATTCATAAAAACAGTAATATATCAATATACAGTACGCTGTCCGGCCAACATTGGCCTACGAGACACCAAAACGTGTCATTATTTCAACTGAAATACTTCCTAAATGATTAACATTGATGTGGATATCTTTTTTTACACCAAATGCTTACCTAGTAATATTACATCGTCAAATGATTTATATAATAAATTATAATCAGTACATCTATTTATAATCGAAACTAAACGTTTTGACTGAACAGGTATGATACTGACTGCGGATATAAAAAATGTATTCAGCCATCATCTCCAATCTATAATGAATTTATTTCCAGTTTTACTACCTGTATTATAATTCTTAGACACCATGTTTACTATATGTCGCTCTTGTCATGATCATGATCATATATTTTGTTGTTGGAGCGGTCTTCACATAAGCTCACACAAGCTTGTTGACCAATCCAGTTCATGTATCTTTTCATGGAATAAATACGTTTAAACCAAATGATTTATATAACTGAGTGTAAAACATTTTCTGAATTTTTTGTGTGGTATTGTTGCTATATAGATTATAGATAACGAAGCCGATTCTGTTTATGGCGTCAGAAAAAGGGGGTGTGACCAGTGACGGGCAGTCATGCAATCACTGGTTTGTTGCAATATAGGTCCAACAAAAGTGGCATTAAAAACGGCTTTCATTACCAAACTAAATATATTTGAGTAGCGACCTTTGACGAACTATACAATCTTGTAATGAGACTTTAATATAATTTAAAGAAAAGAAAGAAATATGTTAGTGGTCATTTGAACTTTTAATTTAGAGAAACAGCACTTTGATCATGACTATCAACAACAATCACTGAACTGTTGTTAACCCTCAAAGTTGCCATTACATCCTATGATCACCGTTGCTTAAAGCCTTGTCTCCCTAAAATCCTACATCACTACTTAAATCCTACAGTTTATTCATGCCTATCGATTATACCAGTTTTCTACTTGTTAGGTTAAGCTTTAAAAAAGATTTGTTAAACTCACATGCAAAGTATACCTGATAAGTGTACTACTCAGTTGATACAACGATAACAGTCCTCCCTTTATAAATTATTATATAAAAGATTTTTGTTAAAACCTAATGATTCTCAAAATCAAGGAATGAAATGGGAAGCATTAAATGTAAAGAAATATTGCTTACCTGAACAGAGTCAATGAGCTTTTCAGAGAGTTCTTCAGCTGGGTTGCCAATCACCGGATAGAGAAGTATTGAGTTCATGTTGTTGTTGGATTGGGGTTTAACGTCTTCTTCACCATACGGTGATGTCGCCGACGTGGGGTCTAAGCCTGAGTTATTTCCCAAAAAAGGGGCATGAAATTTAGAATAGATAGAATAGAAGGTCTTAGGCACCCAAGTAAAATTAATAAAAGTTCTAAAGTGGTTAAAATTAATTTAGAATTTGGAATAGAGTGAGGGGGGGGGGCTGATTTTATGAATAGTCAGTAAATAAATAGTGATGTGAAATGGCGTGGTACCTGAAAGAGATAGAAAGAATATATTATGTATGGGAAATTATATTGAAGTAAAAAGGTTTAAAGTAGTATTTGAGATGGTATTTTTAATTGTGATAAGATAAAATTGTATTTGAATAATTGTGTTTGAATTGTATTTATATTTATTTGTAATTTGTAATGTTTTATATCTAAATTTATTGATAATTGAGTGAATGGAGTAATACTTATCTTTTTGGTTTGATATACTTAGTCTGTTATTTGCTGTTGTTTCCAGCGTTGTTATCTTCGCAATGTGCGTTTTTTCTTTCTTGAAGGTCGTCTGACTGGTATTGTACCTATGTAAAGTGCAGGGGGAAGTCTAACCATACACTTAAGGTACAATACCTGTCCTCCCCACTGAACCCGATTAAGAAGCAGGCAGTGAGGGTTTTGAGGTTTGCTACTGGGAAAATTACCAGTTATAATTTAGTGAAGTGCCGGGGGTAGCCACACCGTGCACTTTAAGTGAAGAGTTTTAACCATTTTGCCCTGTGCCCAAGTCCTACCAGTTATCCCAAATATGGGAGTGGTAAATATTATTTTAGGTGTTGGGTGGAAATCTCCCGTTGGGAGCCTACGCGCCTGTTTGTATAGGCTTGCGCGAGTGGTCCCGAGGTAATGTATATCGTGAACCCATCTCACCAACCAGCTCTGGTCGTGGGTCGCCATGACCAACACTTACCAGAAGAAGGAGGTTTAAGAGATCAGTCTCGCTTGCGTAGGGTCCTTCTGGGAGTTTTACCCGTGGGGTGGTTGTTAGGGTTTAGTGACCCTTAAATTGGGGAGGGGATGAGGGGTAGGTAATGGTTAAGAGTTTGGGTGTAAGGCTAGGTGGTTATTAATTATAATGTTTTATACAATTTGGTTTGTAGTAGGAATACTGAAAGGTACTGGTAATTTTTAGCATTGGCTAACAGTTCTTGTGGGTTGTTAGCGCTTACATTTTCAAGGAGTTGTCCCCTGTGTTTTTTGTATTTATCACATTGAAACAGAATGTGATTTATGGTGTCTTCAACATTACATTGATTACATAGATTATTTGGTGCTTTCCCTATTTTGTGGAGATAAACCCCGTTGCAAACATTGTTGAGCCTGAGTCTAGTTATGGCTACATCAACCCTTCTAAAGTTGTGGAAGTTTTTAACTTTTGTAAGTTTTGTAGGTTGTACTTGATAGTACTGGGTATGTCCCCAGTTGCCTTTAAAGGTTTTGTTGTATTCATCCGTTGTAATTGATTTTACAATGCTCTTAATTTCTTTTTTAGTAAATGGTATGTTGACATTATTGCTGTGGGTTAGACCTGCTTTTGCTGCTCGGTCGGCTCTTTCATTGCCTGTTAGGCCTATGTGGGAAAGCACCCATATAAATC
This sequence comes from Steromphala cineraria, assembly GCA_916613615.1. Classification (NCBI taxonomy): domain Eukaryota; kingdom Metazoa; phylum Mollusca; class Gastropoda; order Trochida; family Trochidae; genus Steromphala; species Steromphala cineraria. Next base: position 66,403,449 of record OU744728.1, on the reverse strand, counting down.
TAACATTGTTATTATCCTGAGTTAGATCATTATACCCCTGGTAAATTTGATGTAGAAGTTCATGACTATTTTTTTCCGTTTTGTTTTGTATAGCTTGCAGTGAGCTGAGTGAATCTGTAAATATAGCTATATTTTTGTGTTTGTAGCCTTTAGTGATAACGAGTGCTTGTCGAATAGCTACAAGTTCAGCTGTGAAGATAGAGGTTTTGTCTGGTAGTTTAAGGGATATATCTTCATCACCTGTGTGAGTGAAGGCTATCCCAGAGCCTACTCTTCCTTTTTCATCTTTAGACCCGTCAGTAAAGATTTGAATGTATTCAGTTTGATTGTAGTTTTGTTCTATATAGACTTGAGTGTTACTGAGGTCACTAGGTTTTGGATTAGTTTTGTCTATGAGGTCTTTCAATTTGATATCAACTTGGATATCGGGGATGTCTGGAGGTTTTAAGATATGCTTGGTATATGGGTCAGATATAACGTCTATTGTATCAAGGTCATATTTGTCTATGTGATTTTTCATGGTAACACCAAATGGTGTTGGTATCTTTTTTACTCTTTTTGTCATTATTTGTTTCTTACGAGTGATAATATTTTGTAAACATGGCTTATGTTTTGATCTAACAATATAGTTGGTAATATTATCTTCCCATTCTTTTTCTAGCGGGAGTTCACCTAGTTCATGTCTGACTAGCTCCATTGATGTGCCACTTAGGCATCCTGATATATATCTGTAAGCTTGATTTTGTGTGGTTTTTAGCTTTTGTATGTTGGTTTGACTAGTGTCGCACCAAGCTTCTGCTCCATAGTGCAGTTTGGATTTAATCAGAGATTTATATAGTAAGAGTAACATTTCCTTGCTGCTGCCCCACGTGGTGTGAGAAAGCATTCGTAATATATTGAGATCTTTTTTGCATCTATGTGACAGTTCAACAATATGTTGATTCCATGTTAGATATTCATCAAAGATTATACCTAAAAATTTGACATACTTAACTTGGTTTAATGGTTCTTCATTAATGTATAATTTCAGTGGTCTGCAATCGGCTCTGGGTGTTGGCCGAAAGAGAATTGATACAGTTTTGCTTGTGGATAATTGAAATCCCCAGTTTTGGGTCCATTCACACAGCATGAAACCAGGGTGAATCCAAATATTGGATTCATGCCGGATACAGCCGGATACTTACCCATTTTAAATCCGCCTATCCGGCACCAGATACGCCACCGGATATGCTATCCGGCCGGATACTGCCATATACTCCACCGGATACTCATTTTTTCTGTTTCCGCCTATCCGGCACCGGATACCCCAACGGATATGCTTTCCGGCCAGATACTGCCAGACACTCCACCGGATTTGCTATCCGGTCGGTTACTGCCAGACACACTACCGGATTTGCTATCCGGCCAGATACTGCCAGATACCCCAACGGATATGCTATCCGGCCGGATACTGCCAGATACTCAACCGGATATGTTTCTCTTAGAATCTAGTTACTTACTCATAAATAATGGTCAAAATGATTTACACTTATTCAATAACATTTACTATTTCCCTTTCCTTTCCTTCATTAAAAAAAAAAATGTTATCGGAACATTTATATACAAATTGCTTGAATAACTAAGTAATAATTTAATGTTAAGAATGTAAACTAGCAGATGTTAAATACCAATCTGTAGATTGATAATGATGTGAAACATTTATATACACCTGAAAAGATGAATTGCTTTTTAATTGTTTGCCACTTTGATGACATGAACTGTCGTCAGAAGTCTTGTTTATGAAATAGAAAGTGTCAGAAATTATATTTGTATATTGCTGTTGTGAACATATAACCCAAAATGTTGATTATGAAATGAAATGTATGTATGATATACAAATACAAAAAAAAGTTTTACAATTTCAAACCCCAATGTGACCACCTATGATGTTGATCTTTCATTATGCCACATGAGAGAGTGTTGCAAACATAGGGGCAGCAATTCTCTTAGTACACACCAATTTCTAGCCACTAATAAAAACAAAATCAAAACCCATACAAAAATATCACTGTATGGTGTACAGTATGTTTAAAAGCATTCACAAATAAACCAGGCCTTTTTTCAATGAGGTAATAATGCACTGATATGCAGAGACCTTCAATATTCTGCCTGTCACGCTTGAATACACATTAAACACCTGATGCATCAATCTTCATCAGGCCTCATTAACCACCTCATTAATTGCAATTAGGCGATAAGTGTATAATGCAGTAGCACAGTGGGTTGGGTAGTGTCAGAATGCTCAAATAAGTATAGTTGAGCTTATCTTATGCAGTTGTTTTTTGTAAATTATACTTATATTTCGCCTTAGATTGTAAAATGCATTAGTTATTAAAGCAACATTTGTTATGCTTAAACAAGATGTCATGACATCAATTAATTCTATCGCCTCAATTGATACAGTCTTACAGAACTAAACATAAACAGAGAGTGAACAAACAAATTTAGGTGACAAAGACATTTACTGAAGATTCGTTTTTGGATAATATGAAAATATGTCAATCAATAGATTATACAAAAATAAATTTACATACTTTGTAAATAGATCATTGCAAATAATAAATAGTATATCAACAATATATTTGGCATTGACTATTGCCAAAATTCACAAACATTTTAGATATATGACAATCCTCAAACTTTCTCATTCAAGGCTTAAAGAGCAGTAGAATTTTATATTTTCAATTGTTCACTTATAATTGTACGTTAATGCTTAATGTATTATTTTTAAAGTATAAAAAATCTCATATCTCAATGCAATCTTCAAAAGTCAGAGAACAAATTATAAAGATTCACATGAAGTCTTTTGGTGACCATTTTTGTGTCAACACCTTTCATTCATTTTGTGTTACAAAAATGATGTTTGGTTGTACTTTACATTATATATTTGATTATAACTGCTTCATTTAGTTTAAATACATTGTCTTTCAATTGTAACCAGATGAAACTTCATTTTCACATTCCCGACATCACCTTATGTTTTTCAAAATAATGTGCTACTGTCCCTTTAATGATTGATTTCATTTTGTAAATAATTATTGAAGACTTATTATGATTAGCTCCTTTAAATTAACATTTAAGTACTTCATTGACAAGATTCTAGTTCTGTCTGTATATTGACTTCAGCTTTAAACCATACTGAATTTTAGATACAGTCACTTTGATTTATGAATGTCTGTGATCCTGTGACCCCAAATCAGGACTCAATGCTTCCTGGCCTAATTAATTCTCACTTCAGAAGAAATTGGCCTAGAAACTGTGAATCATTAATAATAATATAGTTTAATAAAGTGTCATGTGTTACATTGCTTAAAAGAACATTTAGGGTACAGTTTAATACAAACACCAGGCCTTTGGATGCATAAATATCACCTTGATTAATACATAAAAATATATGCAGTAAAAGTATCTAAGAGACAAAGTTTACATGTATATAAATTTTCTTTCATAAATTCACTCATAGCGAAACATAGACCTCAGAACAGATAGATACAAAAATACACATATACATAATACATAATAGATACATACAAACCTACCCATACATACACACACATACAAACATATACCGGTACATACACATACACACATAGGGATATTCATACACAGAAACATACATGTACATACATACATCACTATCGATATCAAATATGTCAACACGAGTAGATAAAAGTTACAAATAGTTTGACTTTTATCAAAAAGTGTGATATATTTGATATATATCCATCATCTAAAATCTAAAGTTTCCATGACAATTAACATCTCTCAACACTTCTCCGGTCTGAAAACTCAAATGTGGTGATGTCATAGCACTGTGACACGATTGCGTTTATAAAACAGGGTATTGTGATAATAATTCTCCAAGGAAATATCGCTGGAACTTCCACAGTTTTGATGACAAATTCTTATCTATAGTTAGATGAAGCTCTGCTCTGTCTTCTCACAAGGGTGCCTGATATAACCTTTCATAGCCTAAAACATCCAAATTTCTTACTTATGGTAAGTCAATCTGAGGAAATGTAAACTAGCAAATATTCAATACCAATCTGTAGAATGATAACGATGAGAAACATTTATGTACACCACAAAACGTGAAATGCTTATTTAATTACTTGTCAATTGGATTACATGAAAGATGTTAAAAACCCATTTGTTTCAAATTGCCTTTCCATAAGAAACACACTTTGAGCGCTTTGAGCACGCTATATAGCATGGATTTGGCGCTATAAAAATTGACTATGACTATGACTATGACTATCATCAGGAGTCTTGTTGATAATGTTATAGAATGTGACAAACATAATATTTGCAAATCGCTGTTTTAACAGCCGTACGAGCCAAGTGGCCAACATGTTAATTATGAAGTGATATTGATGTAAGATTTACAATTCTCACGACCTCACGTGATCTACTATTACGTTGATCTACTAAAGTTTTACATTTTCTTAAATCTAGTTTTAGTATGCCATCCGCTGCCAACTTAGGGGAAACAACTCTCTTTCTACATACCAAGTTCCAATAGCTAATAAAAAAAAAAAAATAAATAAATAAACATCACTGTTATGAAATGTTTTACAGCATTCCCAAGTTAACAAGAGCATATTTTGCAACGGCCGCAAATATTCTGCCCGTCGCGCTTGAATACACATTTAACACCTGATGGCTCGATCTCATAAACAGGCCTCATTAACCACATCACTAATTGCAATTAAGACGTTAGTGTTTATTGCAGTCGCACCGGGGGATTTGGGTTAGGTTGGGGTAGGGGCCGAATGCTCAAAGACTTGACAAAGTGTTAGTGAGCTTCTCTTATGCTTGTTGCAGTTGGTTTTTTTATATTATACTTAAATTTCCTTAGATTGTATATTGCATAAGTTTTGTGTAAAGCAACCCTTTTTGGCTTAAAACAGATGTAAGAAATATGAATATACATGTAACAAACTAATAAAGTGCAAACTAACTAGAAAATAAAACATCTTATTTATCAAATTGAATGGCATTAAAGAATTGCCGGCTCTACTAATAAATCCTTAAAATCCTAATGCAAGGTGTTTGATAGTTACGACCTGAAGCAGAATGTTTGAATTTATTATGGGTCAAATGGTTTGACTCCGAACAAAATGCGCATGCAAGTTTGTTCTTCATTGTCTTCATTGACTCTAGTCTAATTTCTTCAGGTATAGTATCGTTACATATCATTAATGTGTATAAAACTGTGTTATACCTCTAACCTTTGTTTCTAGTTAAGTACATCTTGAAAAGAAGAAGCAGTTATTAACCTTTTAGATGCCTGTGAAAGGAACTTTCATCCAAATTTAAAAGATGTCCTTAGCAATGTTATACACAAGTCCTTGTTCATAACTATAACAGAAAGTATAACACTCAATATTGCTAAACTAACAAATACCAATAACATTTTATTATGATCCATAAGATGGCTTATTACTGTGTGCATTTATGCCAGAAGTGCCCATGCGAGATATTGATGAACTCTTCTTTTGTTATTATACCCCCGCTACGAAGAAGTCGGGGGTATATAGCGTTCAGCGCGTCCGTCCGTCCGTCCGTCTGTCCGTCCGTCCATCCGTCCCGTCACACTTTTTGTTCCGCTCATAACTCGGATATTATTTATTCAAATGTCACGAAACCTCATATGTGTAATCACTATGGTCCCTAGATGTGCCTTTTGTATATTTCGATCAGATGCCCTCATTATTTTGTTAGATTTTAGACTTCTTTGTTGTAGAAGTGACTGTTTGATGAACTCATTTTTGTTCCGCTCTTAACTCTGATATTTTTTGTTCAGATGAGCCATTCGATGTACTCTCAGTATTTTTGTAACGTTAACTTCTTTCTTAAGATACAGTCACATTAAAAGGACATTGAAGATTTTATAAATACAATAGTGACTATATAAAAATCATAAATGTCTGAAAAAGACATTGTTAGTTTCATTTCATAAGAGCTTATATAGCTTACATGCAATCAGGAAGTCTATATCTGCATTTTCATTGACTTTTAAACAAATTAAAACAGTTTTGCAATTTTGTACGAATCCTTACTAAGTGTAGTTGTATCTTAGTTTCTATAATCACTTAGGGAAGCGGGAGTATAAAAAGTGAGCTTGCTCACTAATTCTCTTGTTGTGTCTGTAACGAGTGAATTCTGACTTATGTGTAATCTTGTGTTTGTGGTTGTGAGAACCCATGATGCCTTACATTTGTTATTTCTTTGGATTACAACAAAGGATGAAATGCATTTTAACTCTAATGTCATGATTCACGTCATCCTATTAACCTGTATCTTTACTTGGTGCAGTTTTTTTTTTATTTGGTTCATTTGATAGTTATAATTTCAAGTGCACAGTGTTAATATTGCATTATTTTTCACAAAGGTCATACAGAAAATATTGGTGAATAGATTATCACCTGACAGTCTTCGGTATGAACTTGAAAGTAAGAACCAGTCAACTGTTACACCAGTTGTTCAAGGGGGGCTGAAATGGTTTATGGCCACTTTCGGGATTCATAAAAAGCGGCGTGCAATTTGAATTAGAGTCAACTTTGAATATTCGAAATGTAATTTAGCCCCTAATTAGCCCCGGCGAACAGAATCTGTGGTCACTGAAGCGTGTCCCGAGCGTGTTTACCTACTATGACGTAGCGGGAGGGGAGTAGTTTCACCTTATGATCATTTTTCAACTGGAAGGTGATGGTTTGAAAGAAAAAGAAACATGTGAACGGTTATATGTTATTTATAATGATATTTTTTCTCTTATGAAAATATAAACGCCACATTGGATTATCTATGGTTCGTAATGATCAATCTCCTTATTTTTACAACACATATCAATAATACAATAATAAAACATTATTTACCAGTGGTTGTTCTATTCAAGATATATAATGTTTCGATTCGTATCGAAAATGAAACATGTTATATTTGGGATCACACTGTTTTGCATATCACATTCTGCATATTGGTACAGTCACATCCATCAAAGCGATTTTTTTAACAAACAGACAACAAAAGTAGTACAGAGTATTTTCTTAGATATTATCGTACTTGCTTCTTGCCTTTTTATAAATCAGAAATTAACACATAAATCGTTTGGTTTGAAGGAGGTTTTTCTCAAGACATTATGTTATATCCCAAAACACCTACGACCCATTACCCCTACAACCCAGTATTAGATTAGCAGTGCAATGCACATTAACTTTGTTTAAATAAGCTATAAATGGGAAATGGGTTGTAGGTTTTTTTGGGGTACTACCTGGTAGATACGCAAATGGAGACGGTCCGGTGGGCGGGGCGTCACGCTCTAATGAGTTTTCAAAACGTTCGCCTGTTAATTTCGGCGGCATTCTAAAAACCGGGTATAAAATAAAAGTCTAATTTATGTGTGTATTGTCTCAATTATATGGTCATTGCATTCTCATAAACAATGGTACTGGAGATATTGATCTATCATTCTTTAAAAAATTCATTGCAAAACCTCTTTCACAACTTTTGAAAAGATATTGACGTAATACATGTTGTGATTGTTTACAACTTAATCTAATGCAAAGGGTTTATGAATAAAATCTCTTCAAAGGACCTTGTATGCCATATAACTGAAAATATAATCATGTTATACCCCTCCTACATGTTATTGTCAGTGTTTATGCTGTTGGTCCCGAACGCTGCCGACAGCTCAACTATTCCCTTAACCTTACAAAAAGTCACTCACTCGTGGACACGAATATGACATTGGATAATAACAATTGGCACATCAGAAGATTATAACACGACTTTCAATCTCCAAATACCGTGATGATGTTGTTTTATTTATGAACCTCATTATCTTGAATTTGTTAGATATATCATAGGGTGCATGTCTGCAATATGAAAAATATACAGTAAACGATCTACATTTATTGATAAGGCGGTACAATATTAAATGATAGATTTCAAACAAATGGCTATTCAAATGAGGAAAGAAATGACCTAATCATACTTATTATGATGTATTATCATTATTGGGAAGAAGTATAGTGTATATTTATAGTATTTTGTTGTGGGAAGTCTTGACAAAAGAGATAAAAAATATGAACATTTTCTTCTATGGTAACTAACTATGAAAACTATGATAACAATTATAAAATATGACGTAACATTGATTATGAAACTTTCCCCTTAAGTATAAGTAATAACCATGCGATTTGAACTCTATCCTTTTCAGATAAATCATTATGAAAATCACGAAAATCAGTTTGCTAAATGACTCCCACTCTTTGGTGTGTTTTGGCGAATGTACAAAGTTTCAAATAGCTGTTCATATATTCATATAGTTCGAATATTTAAATTGTTACGTTCATTTGGTGGTTGTATCACATCTTATTTTCAAATTGTTTATCCCGTAACTACATGTCTTTTGGTATTTATTCTTAAACCATTTGGCAGGTTAAGGCGATATGTTTCTGCCGTTATCATTTCTGCATCGGTTGGTTATCTCATAACCACCTTGTTGGGTTATGAAATTGTAAACACACGCAAAATATTAACTTGATGAATTTTTATCAAACAAGAAAATCCAAATTTATGAAAGTGGTACCAAATTAAAGCTATGTTTATAGAGATTCTAAAAAAATGACTGTCAACTTGAATCGGTGAAGGATTTTTTCAAGTGCCATGGTTTGTATATCGGGTTATGGCTAGGGACCATATATGGTCCTGCGGCATTACGGGGAGTTTGGGGGGAGGGGCACATTTATGGTCCTGGGGCACTATAAGGGTTAAAGTATGATTCGAATCCGGGACCTTATGTGTTAAGCAGCGCCGTTACAACCGAGGACCGGCAACTCGATGTAAATTGTGTCTGTATCATTACTTTCCTCTATAAATATCTATTTTGAAATGAATTAGTTTTGATGCAAGAAACCTAGTTTTTGTCAAACAGGAGTGTGTTGTAAGTATTCTATATGTTTAGGTACGTCAGAACATATTAAACCCACAAAGTGTATCAATAAAACGGACCGGGTTATTATTTACTACATAATCATAGTTTTATTTAATATTTTATCCAGCGCAAACACATATTCAATCCAGAAACTATAGGTCCTTATTTACATTGAGCGCATGTTTTATGTATAGGTGAATCTAAAATAAAGTGACTAGCAACGGAAATGTTTCTGAGCGCCACTGAGCATGTTAATGGTGTATATTAGGCGCTTTATAAATTCATTATTATTAGCATAGCCATGTTCGTAGTAAACATTTATTCAGTAATTAATTTGACATCACAATTGGGTTCTTGTTACCATACCTGCGAGTCATTTGCGACTGTGATATGCTCTGATTTCTTGTTGTACCAAAGTGTTTTAAATATATATCTGATTGTTGTATGCCGATATGTCAGATTTGCCGCGTATGTTAGTTTGTGACGTTAGGTACTAGTTTGCTAAGGTATATGATTTATGGAATATTCAATTTGTCACTGAACTTTTTTTATTTAGGTGTAAAAGATGTACAGACGATTTGTAAAGTGTTTCCCTGCGCATGCTAGTTATATGTCTTCATCAGTTACTAAATAACTAATCAGAATACAGGATTAATACAGCACATTTGTTCCTGATCAAAAAAGACTTTTACTGTGTAATGTTTTCTATTAAAATAATAACTTAGAAAGTGTGGTATCATCACTTTTACTGAATAAAATACAAATGGTCAAAATCTTTAACCAATATGTAAAGAGATAAGTTTACCCTAAAAGACAGAGGGGTCAGATATGAGGTTGTCACATAATCAAAGGTAATTAACACTAAATGATTTACAACGTAACAAACACTTAAAAATACATTTGTACAGACAAAACATTGAACACATGTCATCAATTTATTACATATTTCACTAAATCGTGATTTCAAAATCAGTATTGCAGAGAGATATGTGTTTTTAATGTCAAGCATTTTGTATGTAACACGAATTCACTTCCCAATCGTGCAAGCTCCTCCAACCTATTTTATGACCCACAATAGCCATCGAAATCACCAGTCAAGTTATTGAAGGGACTTGTGTATCTGCGGTTGTTTATTAGCGAACTTTGATGTAAGAATTATTCTCTTTAACCGATATACATATGCATAGACTTAACAGAAGGTCGGCTAATTACGTCTTGATCACTGAAGCCGAACGCCGTGGTCAAGTTAGCGGATGTGCACTAAGCCGTGACTGACTAGGCTGAAATATCTATCAAAGTCCGGTAAAAGAATATACAAATGTATTTAGCTGAATACGGTTCAATCAGTGTTAACCTATCTAAAACATCAAATGGGTGTTCAAAAGATATAGATACACATTTATAACATATATACATCTAAAAAAGGGCAATTCCAAAAATTGGAGACTATATTCAAAGTATACTTATGTAAAGTACACAAAAACTATATAAACCATTGTTGTCCAAAATGATATAGGGATAGTTAAACAGACTCAAATAATCAAATAAACTCTCTCACTCACACACACTTTGTACAAAGTCCTGCTCATTTAGTCATCAACCATACATGACGACTAGTCAAGACCGGTATTCACTGCCATCGTGTCGCTTGATAATCACTAATTATCACCTGTGCTATCATTACGCAAGAGTATGTTGATAAATCTACGCCTCAACGGTATGTTACTGTTAATAGCTTTTCAATCTTCAGTTTATCCTTCCTTGAATCATCATTTCATTTTACATTTCAAAACAACAAAGTTTTATAAGTGAATGTGTTATGTAATCAAAGTCATGCGATTCTGATATATATACATATACGTAAATCTTAAATGACTGTGAGCATATAGTAAGGCCCATTTAGCAATAACTTTATTGACATTACAAATAACATTTGAAGTGTATTATTGTATGTATGAAGACTTAATGCGTTAAACTTCTTGTCATGATTGCTTTCCTTGACCATTACATGATAGCTTCTGATCAAACAAATATTGTTCACATTGTTATAATTTTGCAAGGTTTCCCTAGGGGCGACGAATCCTTATCACTGAGCCCTGATGAATTCATTTGATAATTAAATACCCACCTATATTTCCGTGTATCTTTGATCTCAATCGTTTAATGTTTGTTTTAGATGGCACTTGTCGCCTGTTTGCTTATCCTTTTTCGTTTTGTATATGATCTGAGTTTTGTGTATTAAATGTTTTCTCGAAATAAATACTATTTTAATCAAAACTTCCTACTAACTTTATCATGATGGGGTACGGTAAAGCTCAGTCGGCATGAGCGCCGGTCTCACGGTGCTCGGGTCCGGTGTTCGAATCCCATCCAGGCCAAGGTGTAAACACCTAGAGTTCACCTCTGTTAGAACTCTATATGTGTCACCCTGGAGCCCTAGTGTGTAGTGCAACAAAAACTGCGCACTTAAAATCCCACGAACTCATGTTTTAAACACATGCCACCTAGACTTAACAGTTTTGTTTTTAAATGGGCAGAGGTAAAAGCGGGATTAAATATTAAAAATTGGAATTTTAGAATAAGGAATAGGTTTCACGTTCTTGGTATGTCCTACGTTCTAGACCCTTTTTATAGCTTAAGTAAGAGAGTCATTTGTACAGAAGTTGAAAGTAAATGTATGGACGAGTATATTTTAAATTGGAAATGTATTTTAAACAAGGAGGAAGGACGGATGGGTTCTAATAAACTTAGAACTTACAGGCTTTTTAAGCATGAGTTTTACCCTGAATCCTATGTTTTATGTAATATACCCAGATGTTACCGTTCAGCAATGGCTAAGTTTAGATGTGGTGTAGCCCCAATAAGAATTGAAACTGGGCGGTATGAAAGTGTACCTGTGAATGAAAGGAAATGTTTTAATTGTACAGACTGTGTCGAGGACGAATTCCATGTACTGTTTCACTGTGATATTTATACCGATCTTAGAGAAACACTTTTTACATATATATCTTCCCATGATGTTAATGTTTTTATTCTAACAGATTTTGAAAAAATGCTGTTATGTCAAAGTGCTGATATGTTTTACTATTTTGCCAAAACCTGCTTTTTAATATTACAAAGAAGGAAACGCCTTCTATTTTCCTAAAATATTACTCTTTTTTTTCTTTTCTTTTTTAAAGTTCATGTAATTTCTACGATATGTATAAATGATAGTCTCTCATAACTCATATTGAGTGGTTCTGTACTTTTATCCGTGTTTTATGCCAATATGTATTTATTGTTTTGCTGTACAGAAGTGAGACTTAAATAAACAATTGTCTGTCTGTCTGTCTGTCTGTCTGTCTGTTAGCGGCTGAATGGTGGATGCATGAACACGTGCATACGCCGAGCTGTCGGGTATCAGCGTTCAGCAGTGTTGGACAAGCTGCCCTGATAATGTGTCTCAGTTCACCCAGCTGTGAATGGGTACCCTGTGAGGCATAGAATGGTCCCTTACCTGAGCGCAACATATTAATAAATATGATCAGACGGTGAAAGAATGCCACTGACCAGGAGAAACAATGTAAGCGCCTTGAGCAACAACGAGTATATTGATATGCGCGCTATATAAATATTCATATAATAATAAGGTGTTCTACAATAAAACGAAAACAGATCATGTGATTAAAGAAGAACGGCTAAATCATCATGTATGGTCTTTTAAAGGGACAGTAGCACGTTTTTTGAAAATTTTATATTTCAAATTTTTCACTGATAATTGTACGTTAATTCTAAAATTCAGTGTACAATTGTACCCAAACCTTACTGTGTGTAGTATGGTTCTCTGATGCAAACAGAGTTTGTCAAGCCCGTAGCGGGATTCGAAACCTCGAACACGCTAACCACTGTGCAAACACGCCACCCATTCATTAAGGTACTTGGTCAACATTGTATAGCATATAATGTATATTTGAAGCTATGGAACATATATCTATGAATTCTATGACAACAACTTCTGTGGTTTATGAATTGTTCAAAAATATTTAAAAAATTGTTAAAGAATTGTCATGTATTTCTAGACATAGTTGTTACTTTTATGATATTGATGAATGTTATTTTCTTTGATTTTAAACTGAGTTTAAGACGCACCTGAAAACGTGCATGGAGCTTGCTGATTTCTTATGTTTATGGCAAATCCACTCACGCTATCAATGTGTCCCGAAATGATTACACTATTCTTAAAAAAAGATTTTGTTTCTTTTGTAAATATGACGTTGAAGGTATAAGCTTTGCTTTAGGAGAGAGCTATCGGGTTTAACTATTTACAACAGTTTGTAAACACAATGATTTTGCAAACCCAAAAAGAGAGTAGTGAGATTAGAGAGAAAGTTGAACGTATGAGGGAAAAGACATCAGGAAAGGCATAGTGAGACATCGAAAGCAACTATTAGAAATGTCTATGTGAGTGGTCTAATTTATTGACAATATGTACAGCAATATGTAACAGTTTTAATGCTTTACATGGTGGCCAAAGGTATAGTAAAGAATGTATTTTTTCGAATATAATAATGTTTATTTTAAGCAAACATTTTACTCTTTTTTTTCAACATTCAAAACGTTAGTCTCTTATAATTCCTTACAGGGGTGGGCCATTTTTTTATTATTTTGCCTAATGTAATGTGTGTATTTTAAAGTTGAGGTGAAACTTTAATTAACAATATGTCTGTCGGTAAAGTAAAAGTATACCTTTTATGGGATAATTAGACCCTTTGAGACCAGTTACCGCCGCAAGGTCAAGGGGGCAATAAATCACTCAAGCAGGACGGGGGGAGATATGCAGACAGTCAGACAAACAGGTCAACCCGTTTTTGTGTTCGTCAAAGCAAGCTTTACAATAGTGATGTATATTGCAGCATGTGACAAATTCATTGATAGCTTTCAGCATGTTATTTCAAGAGAGATTTTAAAAGATTCATCATTTTAGCAAAGTTAAATTCACTTCATGAAATTTGGATTGTTACGAGACTCACCCGATGAAGTGTTAATTTGGATGAAAATCTTTTTAATAGGATGTTTTACTTGTTTTATAAAATAATAACCTTGATGACAAATATTTTTGAGGAAGAATTGACCTTGTTTGGAAATGAAATTTGATTGATGAAATGATTTTTGAAAAATTATCTTTTATTAAAACAATTTTCAAAATGATTAGTTTTGTGGACGTTTAATAAAATATTGACTGATATTGATGAAAATGTTTATAAATTAAATTTTGTTGATGAATGGTTAACTCTGATTAAAGAACGCCTTCTTCAAAACGATACACTAAAATGACACTGGAAACAGGCTACTTCATCAATATTGAGCGGAACAATTAGTAATGAAGCACAGTTATAACTGGCTTCAACGTGATGGTAAAATCTATTGCAGAGAAAGACATAATAAAATGTTTTGCTTGGAGACAATTTGTTATGATTCTGAGGGAAAGGTATAAATGTGTACATTTTTTTTATTGTTTATTAATTTGCGACTTTATTACGACATTAAGTTTAATTGAAACATTTCTAATATGTTTTGTTTGAGTTTAACTTCTCCTTACAATATTTGTAAATTTGCTGACCAAGAAAGGGGCAGATATTTGAATATAACAATGTTATATGTGGAATGTGACAAATGAATTGTTGTCTGTAAATATTTAACGCTGTTATTCCAATTTCCTAAGAAATTGTCCTATGTACAGTGTTTTAAGTTGAATATTACTTTTTTCAAAAGACTATATAAATCTGTTCCTGTTTGGCACAGGGTTTAAGAAAGTTAAGTGAATTGTCTTACAACTAAAATTATTTTTATTGGTTTTGTCAATAGTCAATGCCCCGATTATTGTTTATACACTTTTAATAAATGGCTGCAGTATTGACAATTCATATAAATTTGCTTATGTTTATCTTAATAACTTCATGATTCACTTCTTAGTTTAATTTCTATCTGAAAATAAAAGTTGCTCTGATTTTTTGTTTCCTAAATATATGTTTGAGTTCAGCTTTGTAGGTTTGTAACAAAGATGGAAGTTAACGTGATATCATGCTTGACATTAAACTTATGCAATATACAATCTAAGGAAATATAAGTATAATATAAAAATAACAACTGCGACAAGCATCAGAAACATTCAGCTATACTTAGTCAACTCTTTGAGCATTCCGACCCTACCCCAACCTAACCCCAATACCCAGGTGCTACTGCAATATACAATTATCGCCTAATTGCAATCAGTGAAGTGGTTAATGAGGTCTGTTAAGGAGATCTAGACATCAGGTGTTTAATGTGTATTCAAGCCTGACAGGCAGAATATTGGCGGTCTCTTCACATTAGTGCATTATAACCTCATTGAAAAACATTGACCCTGCTTACTGAATGCTTTAAAACATTGATAGTGTATATTGTACAGTGATATTTTTTGTTTTGTTTGTATGGGTTTTGTTTTGGTCACATTGTTGTCTTGAGAATTGTAAAACTTTGTTCTTTTTGATATTGTATATCATACACGCCGTCCCCTTCATAATTAACATTTTGGCCATTTGAGTTTTGGCGACATGACCGGTATCAACAGCAATTTGCAAATATCATGTCTGACAATTTCTATTTCATAAATAATTGGCAAACAATAAGAAAGCAATTCATGTTTTGTGGTCTTTATAAATGTTTCTCATTGAAAAACATTTGCCTTGCTTACTTGTGAATACTTTAAACCATTGATATTATATATCATACAGTGTTATTATTTTTTGTATTTGTTTTGTTCTTGTTATTATTATTGGCTAGAACTTGGTGTGTATTGAGAGAGTTGCTGCCCCTAAGTTTGCACCACTCTCTCGTGTAGCATAATGAAAGTAAAGTAAAAAGAATGTAAAACGTAAGAAAATCAACGTCATAGATGGTCACATTCGGGTCTTGAGAATTGCTAAACTTTATTCTTTTTGTTCATCATATATATTTCACGTCATAATTAACATTTTGGCCATTTGAGTTTTAAACAATTGGCAAACAATTAGAAAGCAATTCATGTTTTCTGGTCTATACAAATGTTTCTCAATATAATAGACTGCTTTCGGACATGTCAACGAACATGAAGGATTTACCAGTAGAGCTCATGCGTAAATTTAGTATGTTTTCGAATTTCCATTTGGATGCAGTAAATGTATTTTTTAGAGATAAATATCTCAAACTTTCAGAACTAACTTTAAAGAAATATGTGACACTATCAACAATTGATATGTTCAGTGCTTCAACCTCAGAGATAACTGGAATTGCACCCTCTGTTTGGAGTAGCTTTTCGTCAATACAACTTCCAGAAAGCAGTGAGTCATTTGTGAACCTCAATGAGTATGATTTGAAGTGCCTCCAGACAGTTTACAGCCATCTGTACCAGAAGAACATTCATCTTGAGACACTCTCACGTGTTTCTCAACAAGTCTCCTCACTCAAGTGGAATAATTCATCCTTTGTTGGAGATAGACATGCTTTAAATGCAAATGGAATTGTTTGCGCAATGTGGGCAAATGACCACACAAGGATCTCTACAACCACTGGGATACGACCTGTCAAGATCAAGCACTTCATCATCCGTAACCTCCAGCTGTTAGCATCGTCTGTAACGCATGTCTTTGCACGTGTTGACTGGTTTCAACCCTCAGTCAACCAGTTTGGATACCTCAATCTCATATCAGTATGGTCTTCTAAATTTCAAAACGAAGGCTCAGCATCACTGCTACCAGTTCAAAGAATTGATGGAAAGTGTGCCTGGTTTCAAGAAACGCATAACATGCAGAGATTCATTGTCTTATGCCCAGTGACAAAAGCATCATATTTGTAAATAATTTATGTTTTGGTCTGGAAGACATTGTATCAAAATGAATGTTTTATTTGGTAAATATGGTTGTCTATCTCTTACTTGTACCTTCCTAAGGAAACATCTACTACTAGGAGAATGAACATGATTGAGTGGTCATTTTGGTATAAGCTGCATACCGTTTTCCCCTTATGAAGTGAAAAAGTTGGACTTTTGAAGTTAATATGCTTTTAATTTTTATCGAAGACACACAGAATATCAAGAACAATATTTTAAAGCCTTTGTTTTCATCAGTTTGGGTGTGTGCTTAAAATTTAATGCTATTTTGGTTGTTTTGCCTTTATATTTTAATAACAGTAACATTAGTCTTATTTTTTCTTTTTTCTTTTAAAAATAGACAACTGTTTCACATCAATCAGTTTAAAAAGTATAAAAGTTGCATTTAATAACAAGTGGTATTTGATTGAGTTTAACATAGTATTGATTGGATGCAAGAAATGAATTGTTTTCTGTACATATTTAAGGTTATTATTCAAATTTTCATTTGGCTTTTGTACAGATTTTTAAGATGAATATAATATAAGTCAACTGTAAACTAATGCTGTTTCTACATATTAAGCCTTGAATGAGACAGTTTGAGGCCTAGGATTGTCTTATATCTAAAATGTTTATGCATTTTGTAAATAGCCAATGCCCAACTTGTTGTTGATATACTATTTGTTATTTGGGATGATTTATCTACAATGTATGTACATTTATTTATGTCTATTTAACTAATGATTTACATATATGTATATTTATCCAGAAATTAATGTTTATTAAACTTCTTTGTTACCCCAAGTTGTTTGTTCACTCTTTGTTTAAGTTTAGCCCTGTATGTCTGTAAGAAATGGGGTATTGATATCATGTTTTTCTTTATCGTTCAATTGAGGTGATAGAATTTATTGCTTTCATTACAACTGTTTAAGGCATAACAAAGGTTGCTTTACAACTAATGCATTTTACAATGAGTATAATTTAAAATTAACAACCCATATAAGATAAGCTGAACTATACTTCTTCAACTATGTGTGCAATTTGACCCTACTCCAACCTGACCCTCACCTCCTGTGCTACTGCAATATACACTAATTGCCTAATTGCAATTAGTGAAGCAATTAATGACCCCTGTTAATGAGATTGAGGCAACAGGTGTTTAATGTGTATTCAAGCGTGACAGGCAGAATATCTCTGCATATTATGCATTATAACCTCATTGAAAAACTCTCAATAGCTGACCTTGTATACTTGTGAATGCTTTATAAAGTTGATACTGTATACCGTAAAGTTATATTTTTTGTTTTGTATGGGTTTTGTTTTTGTTTTTATTAGTGACTAGTTCTTGTTGTGTATTGAGAGAGTTGCTGCCCATAAGTTTGCAAAGCTCTTTCGGTTGGCATAATGAAGAAGAGTAAAGAGAATGTAAAACTTTAGAAGATCAACGTCATTTGTGGTCACATTTGGGGTCCTGAGACTTGTAAAATTTGTTTTTTTGATATTTGACATTAGGGTTGAGTATAATGGGAAATCCCATGATACGAGATATATCACGATAATGACAGGCGATACAGAATGTATCACGATTAATTGTATAACTTGATATACTCTTATAATCAGATGCTTCATGCTTACTGTAGTTACAGTTACAGCACAACACTAGCTGGTTTTATAGTGATCACTTAGTTTTTCTTTTCATTTTTATGTAAGTGAAATCTTTTTTTAGTGTATAACGATACAGGTAGCTCATGATTTTCCAAGCTACGATTGTATCGTATGTATCGATGAATCGTACAGCCCTAATATTTGTACACCATCCATACATTTCACTTCATAATCAACACTCTAGCCATGTGAGTTCTGGGTGATATGACTGTTTACAACAGCAATTTGCAAATATAATGTTTGACACTTTCTATTACATAAAACAAGAATTCTGTCAACAGTTCAGGTCATTTGATTGGCAAACAATAAGAAAGCAATTCGTGTTTTGTGGTCTATATAAATGTTTCCGACCCTACAAATTGGTATTTAACCTCTGCTAGTTAAAATTCCGTACATTAATTTATTACATAGTTATTCAAGCAATTTGTATATAAATGTTCCGATAACATTTTATTTTTTTTATGAAGGAAAGGAAAGGGAAATAGTAAATGTTATTGAATAAGTTTAAATCATTTTGACGATTATTTATGAGTAAGTAACTAGATTCTAAGAGAAACATATCCGGTTGAGTATCTGGCTGTATCTGGCCGGATAGCATATCCATAGTGTATCTGGCAGTATCTGGCCGGATAGCAAATCCGGTGGAGTGTCTGGCAGTATCCGGCCGGATAGCAAATCCGGTGGAGTGTCTGGCAGTATCTGGCCGGAAAGCATATCCGTTGGGGTATCCGGTGCCGGATAGGCGGAAACAGAAAAAATGAGTATCCGGTGGAGTATATGGCAGTATCCGGCCGGATAGCATATCCGGTGGCGTATCTGGTGCCGGATAGGCGGATTTAAAATGGGTAAGTATCCGGCTGTATCCGGCATGAATCCATTATTTGGATTCACCCTGGTTTCATGCTGTGTCATTTACTTTGATTAAGGCTTTTTGTAATATTTCTGCAGCTGCATGTTGGTATTTGTGACTGACCCAAAGGGCCCCGTCGTCAGCGAATTGTGAGGTGTTTACTTGTTTGGGTAGTTTGTGAAATAGATCATCTATCATAATATTGAACAAAGTTGGTGATATGATACTTCCTTGTGGGGTCCCATTTTCTAAATTATAGTTGTCTGATATTTGATCATCTGTTTTTAGACGAAATGTTCTGTCTGACATAAAGTCGTTTATAAAGTTTAACATTTCCCCTTGTATGCCCTTTTTCTTAACTTTTTGTATCAAGCCTGTTTTCCAGACCATGTCAAATGCTTTACTGAAGTCTAGAAAGACTGCTGTAGTGAATTTATTATTTTGTTGAGCTTGTCTGATAGAGTGTTGTAATCTAACAATATGGTCAGTGGTGCTATAGGATTTTCTATATCCTGATTGATTTTGTGTGATCAATTCGTTGGTTTCTAAATAGTGTTGTAATCTTTTCGTTGCCATAGCTTCGAGTGTTTTACATAGATTAGATGTTAAAGAGACTGGTCTATATGAATCGGATTTGGTAGGGTCTTTTCCCTGTTTGTGTAATGGTATAATAAGACTTTCTTTCCAGTCTGTTGGTAAATTGCCGTCTTTCCATAGCTTGTTGAAGAAGTCTAATAATACTTGTTTGCATTTATAGGGGAGATGTTTAAGCATAGTGTAACTGGTTTGATCAATACCAGATGCTGTTCCTTTTTTATTATTTACAATATTGTTAAGTTCTGATATTGTGAATGGCTTATTGTACCATAGGTTTGGCTTGTTTTTGTCCTTCGGACAAGGTTGTGTATTTTTTACCTTATCTTGAAAAGCAGTTTTGTAATTATTGGTTGAACTTGCTTGTGAGAATTGTTTGCATAAATTGTCGATTTTGTCCTGTTTGTTTTTGCTGTTGTTGATAATTGGAATATGTGATTTAGTGCTTTTACCTCTAAAGACATTAATCTTATTCCAGACTTGCCTTGAGTTAGATTTGATATCTAATGTGCTACACATTTTTTTCAAAGATTGGATTTTTGCCTTGCTTATTAGAGTTTTGACTCTATTTCTAGCTGCTGCCGCTTGTTGTATTAACTTCTTATCCTTTTTGGCTTTTTTCCTGAGCAGTTTTCTTTCTTTTCTTGCTTGCATAATTTCTTCATTCCACCTTGGTACAGGTATTTGATTGTGGATTCTTTTGGTTGGAATGGCTACCTTAGCAGCATTTATAATTACCTCGGTGATATTTTTGTTGTATATGTTAACATCCTCGTTAATTACATCGTTGTTTAGGTTTTGCTCACAAATATTTTGAAATATTTCCCAATTTGCTTTGTTAAAATTCCAATTGTTATGGGTATTGTTTTTTTGTGCCTGTTGTGTATTGTTATTCATTAGTGTGGTGAATAGTGGGAAGTGATCACTTCCCCAACTGTCGTCATGAACATATAAACTAGCATCATTAACTAGGTCTGGTGTAATAATGCTAAGATCTATTGTGGTGTATATACCTTGTGTTAGCCTGTGAAATGTAGGTTCGCCATTGTTGAGAACAACAAGTTTGTTATCCTCTAACCATTTTTGTATGACTGTACCTCTTGTATCGGTTCTATCGTCTGCCTCCCAGAGGCGATGGTGTGCATTAAAATCTCCTCCCAGAAAAGCTGAGTTGGCGAGATAGGGTAGTAATTTATTGAGTATTTCAACTGTAATTTTTGTGCTGTGGGGTAAATAGACATTTATAACATTTGTCTGTTTATTACCATTTATGTTAACTGTTACGCCATTGATTTCTATGCCTTCAATGTTTATGTCTAAGGGTTTGTAATCAATACCATGTTTTACACCAATTATTAGTCCACCATGTGGGTTTTTTCTTATCTCCATAAAACGATCCTTTCTTACTATATTATAACCAGGGATTTTGTAATCCCTTCTTTTAGATAATCTTGTTTCCTGAAGAAGGATTACGCTTGGTTGTATTGTCTTGTTTTGTAGTAATATTTTAAGCTCGGCACCATTGGTGCCTAGTCCGTTGACATTTTGTTGTAGTACAGTGAAGTCTGCCATTACAAGTGAAGGGGGGCTTAATTGTTTGAGCGTGTGTGATCTAGTAATTGTTTCGTACTGGGTAGCGAGAGGTGACATTTGATGGTTTGTTTTGGTGGATTTTCTCAAAGAAGTGTTCCCAGCTTAAGCTACATAGCCCTAGTTTCATAGCGTTTGAGTACATTCTCTTGACATCTCTTTGGTGTTCTTTGTCAGAGTATGTTGGTGTTGAGTTGATAATTGCTTGGGTTATGAATAGAATGATCCTATCCACTACACTGTTGGTGTGTTTTGATTTTGGTTGTGCTTTAGTGTTTCTACGATTAAGTGTTTCCCTAAGGTCTTGTTGTCTTTGTTGTTGTGACTTTTTGGAAGTGTTTTTTTGAGAATTGTGAGGGTATGCGAGTTTTTTTCTCATCATTGGTGGTAGATATTTTTCTGATTTGTTTTGTTTTTTATTTTTGCCAGCTTTGTTTTGTTGCTCTGATTCCTTGTGGGTAGACCTTATGTCTTCAAGGAGTTTTTCTTCAACCTTTTTCAATGTTTCCTCTAACCTTTTGTGTTTCTCTTCAGAGTTGTGTACGTGTCTTGGCATTACTTTCCTAGAGTAAAGAATTTCTTCATTGATTGGTGATTGTCTGGGAGAAGAGTGATTTGAGGGGTTAAATGCTACAGATTGGTTGTAATCCTCTTTGGTTGTTTTGTTGGTTTTGTTGTCAGTTGTCTTGAAATGGTGTTTGTTTAGTTGTTGCAACTGCTTAATTCTATAGGGACATTTTCGTGAGAGTGCGCTGTGCCCTGCCTGCCTGCAGTTACCACAATACATTCTGTATCTGCACGTGTCAAAGTCGTGCCCCGAGCTGTGACATCTAGAGCAGTGTTTGGCATTTTTGCAATTTACTGCTGTATGGTCATATTCAAAACATTTAGTACAGAAGGTTGGTTGTTTAAGGAATGGTTCTACTATCATTTTTGGTATACCCGCGAAAGTGATGGCTTTGGGTAGTGTTGTTCCCTCAAATGTCAAGATAACTGTTGGTGTATTTTCCTCCTGTTTTTTTATCCTTTTGACCTGCAGTATTTTTATACTGTTGTACTAGTTTGCATAATTTTTGCAATGTTCCAGATCTTCGTCTGTTCTGCTTTTGCATATTTTTATAACTCCCTTTATTTCTTTTTCCCAGTTTGGAGTGCTGTATTTTACGTTGATTCCATTGATTGTTGTGTGACCTGATATGTTGTCCAGATACTGTTTGTTATCAGTTGTAATAAGGAAACCTTTTCCGCATTTAGTGATTTTGGCGGGGTGTGCGCCTTGTTTGCAGAGCTGGTATGCCATGTCTTGACAACTCATGTTTCTATTGAGATCAGTGTTGTCGGCTGCTGTCATGACTAATTGCAACTTAGTGTTAGTAGTTTTGGTTGATGTGGAATAGTTTGTTCTAGATATTTTTACTTTTTTGCTATTGTCGGGGGTTGAGTATTGAGTTCATCAATGACGGTTGATTATATTTCAATACCATAAATCACGTGAGTGTTCACTGATCAATTATACTAACAAAGGTAACTCTCGGTACGGCACGTGATAACGAGTAACCAATCGATTGATTTAAACATATTTTATTCATGAAAAGACATGAATGGATTGGCCAACAAGCACCTAGGTGCTTATATTAAGGCCGCTCAAAATCGATTAACAGTAAGCTTGTTACCCGTTGTTTAAACCAATTACATAATATGCATTGGATTTTTCAGTAGTAGACTAAAAATATATGTGATTGTTTTAGCTGAAAATAAATGCATGTTGATAGATTTGGTTCTTGTCTTTCCCTTTGATATTCAAATTTCAAAGCAAAAAAAGCAATTTAATGATAAGCCGTATGAATGTATAATATAAATATATTTCATCATAATAACAACTGCACATGACGATAGGAATTTTAAAGGTCCATACATGTAGAGTACAGCATCTAGTTTGACTGTGCGACTGTGCGAATATGTTAATAAAATATGAAATACCAACAAGATATTGAAGAAAGAAAAAGAAAAAAAGTAGAAAATTATTTTATTATTGTGTCACCAGGATTGTACAATACATGTTACAGCATAAACGATACATTTATAAAAGTACACCTCTTGTTTGCAAAACCAAATCGTTTGTTATGACAATTTACAAACCAAAAGATTTCATCTCTCTTATGTAAATAACATTTCCTAGTGTGATGATCAATAAGACCGACTGTGTATCAAGTGTTAATGCTTTCATAAGCAACAGTTAACATTTTAGAAATTATGTTTTCAAAGATGTTTCTCTGGGTATTGTAAAGGAGACTAATAAAACACTACCCCGAAGATATACCTGTCAAAAAGTATTGATTATAAAGAAAACAAATGGTAACAGAATATTCACGAAAAATATGTTTATACAAGTAAAGGCTTTATCACCGTCATTTACTTTTTGAGAGCAACATTTACCTACAGCTTCTTCACAATTGTCATCGCCATGGCAGAGGATATTCCACAGCTATTGTTTTCAGTGTCAGGGGATCTGAACAGTTAAATTTTTTTGTATCAACTTTGACAACTTTTCAAGAGAAATCTACACGTTTTTTTTTAATGCCAATCACTCATTAAAACAAAATTATAAATAATTATATTATGTCGATATTGCTATACACAAGGTAACGATTCATATGAATTTTTTCACAATGGTTATGTTTGGAAACTTATTCTTTTATTTGAAAATACAAAGTAATTTGTAACCGCATGATAAGGGTTTCTGTATTCATGAAGGCGTGTGTGATATACATCTTTTTATTATAGAATTAAAATTATTACATAAAAAGTATTCGTATATTACAACGAAATACTGTAACATATATTCAATAAATTAAAGAAAACATATGGAAGCAATTATATTACATACGGTTAGCATAAATACTTTCTACATTAATTCTGAATCAATTTGAGACTTTTTTCTTAGGATTATAACTGAAATGCTTAAAAAACTATTAACAACTTATTCAAACTCTTTCCATAAAACATTACACAAAATTCAGAATAAATTTATATATACAAAAAGGCAAAAACAGTAGAAACAAGCAGCAAATGCCTATATGAATGCTTCTCTTGAAAAATAACCATAAAACGATTCAGATATCAAATACATTGGTTGAAATATATATTTGCAATTATTCCTACTGACCTCGATTTAATTTTAAGCTGTCTCTACCTTTGCATCTGGTACAGATTTAATATGAGACCTATGAAAATCAGTTAGTATCATTTATGAATGGTATACAGAATATCATTAGGAATTATCATTTACAACTGCTTGATGTTGTTGTTGTTGTTGGGTTGGAGTTTAACGTCTTCTTTCACCTACCGGGGATGTCGCCGACGTGGGGTCTATGCCTTAGTTATTTCCAAAAACAAGGGAGCATGAAATTTAGAAAAGGGCATAGACACCCAACTAAAGTTAATAAAAGTTCTAAAGTGGTTGAAAATAAATATAATTAATTTAGAATTTGGAATAGAGTGGGAGGGGGGGGGATGTCTGCTTGATGTCTTTATTACTTACTATTAAAGTAATTGACTTATATTTTGTCGTATATTACACACTTTAATGCTATTTCTTAAAAGGACTATTAAAAGCTTGATAATATATGTTTACGTAATGAGGTGAATAAAATAATTTCAACGTGCGCGTAAACTAACATCAAAAGGCATGCCGCCCTTTTGCACCCCTCCCCCATATCAATGTATATTGTCAGCAGTGCGGACCTGTGCATGCTTTGATATGACAATACCTGAGAGCAAGACAATCCCTTCCTGGCGCCAGTGCAGTCTCAGCAGTCTTTGATGTCCGCCGCCGTCACTTATCGTGTCTGCATCTAATCAGACTGCCCAGATAGAAGATTTTAAGACAAATCCTCTTTAGAAATGAACATCAATTGTTTACTAATTCAATAGGAGATAAACCGCTATCCAAAACGCATGTTTTATGTTGACCATCACGCGTCGACCTTTTGTGGCGGATTTCATTATTCCTTTCAATCAAATCGAATATTTTGTAAGTACGTCTGGAAGACCTATTGTTCTTATCCGGATTTTTATTATTATTTGTACGATTTTGTGAGAGCGATTCTGACCTAACCAATTATTGGATTTTCATGAAACTTTCAGGGCTAATAGAGTATCACATTGACTGGCTCTGCAAAGCTTTTGAATTTCGAATTTCAATTTGTGCTACAGTTATCTCCCTTTGAAGTTGAAACTTCATACCTCAATTTCTCGAAAACTAAGAAAGATAATCGCACAAAACTTTCCCCAAAATGTGGGCATCAACATTCCCCATCAAATAAACACATAGCCGTTTTCGGCCGTAATAAATGATTTTTTGCTATTTTCAAAAAACTGAAATTTTGGCGCAATTTCGCGATTTTGACAGTACTCGTCTTTGAAAATCATCTCCTAAATAACGGCAAGACATACAGCAGTGTTTGATAGCTCAAATGAAAGCTGAAGGAACTGCAAAGAAAGTATCGAGCCGTGTTTTTGAATTTTGATCTAGAAAGTGAGTTATCTGCTCTTTAAAATGGAAATTTTTTTAAAGCATCATTTTTCATGTTGCTTTTAAAGGGACATTACTCTGTAAGGAAATGTCAAATAAGAAATCTGTTTGATGCATTCTGTTCTACAATGATTGTTAGACAAATTCACTACAGATTATTATTATATAAAAGTTGATATTAAAGGAAATATGAGGACATTAAGAGATTTTTTTAATTTTTCGACGATTTTAACATTTTTCGAGGGTTATTTTACTTTGAGAATTTTAGTTTCAAAGCTGTTACAGATAGAAAATTTATCTTTGATGTTTTGTGAAGCAGATGTAATGAGCGGACAGAAGCAAAAAATAGTAAGTCATGATACATTTTTTTTCTGTCCATGACCAGTCCTTGAATATTGCGTTTTTTTGAAAATCCTCAATTTTGGCACATTTCATTGCTATGTTTTACTGTATCATAAAAATGTTGATAGTTAAGGAGCTAGAAGGACCAACATGGAGTAGGGGTCTAAAAATCTTCAAATTTCAGTGTTTTCAATAAAGCTCCAAAATTCATTTCTCCATAACTATTTAAGTTATCAAAACAAAACATACATCTGTGTATGTGGATAAACACGACCTCTTAGACAAAAAGTCATGTGAAGGTCAAACACTGTGTGAAGGTCAAAGAGGAATCTTGAAGACCTAAGTATTGACTCGTCAATCCTAGTGTTCTTTACACTTATGTGGGTTCGATTTTGTAATAGTAATTCGTATGTTTTTTTCAGACATCCTAAAACTTTGCTTCAGTATATCAGGGAAGTATGTCTCTATCATTTGTCAACAGATTAGTAGAAAGTAGATTAAAATATTATTATAATATCATTATTTTGGTTTAAGCATATTTTATTTAATGAAGAATCCTATTCAGTAAAGAAGCAAAGCTTTGCTTATCTGAAGACATCACCAGTAAAAACATAATAAACAAAACACACAAGAACTAGACAAATATCAAACATAGAAATTAAGAACCTGACATATCTGTATTACACAACTGGGTGACTTATTGCCAGCGGTTGCTTTTTATATGATGTTTTACAACGATCATTTTACAATGTTTTATCAAACCGCACACTCCTGTAGATAAATTGATGTATATATATTGCTGTTCTATTATCTAGGGAATCGTGTTCCCATATTAGCAAACATCTCAAGAAAACAATGCTTTGAAATTTGGGTACAAGCGGAAGAATATAACAGGGCCTAAGATAGACTCATATTTCCGTAATTCCCAACTTTCGATAACACTTGAAGAATCACAATTACACAATTACTAACTATGTCGCCTATGTGTTTATCTAAAACATGTACATGTATATCATCTATATGTGTTGAAGGATTGATCTGGTATATATTAAGAATATTGTTGAAAATGCTAGAAAAGAAATGTAAAATGCTTGGAGTATGATTGAAGATTATTGTCTAAATGGATTTGTACACTTGTTAGAAACGGGTTTCAAAATACAAATGAAAATATATTATATTGATGAATATGCATGAGCGTGTGACGTAAATAAACCATCTGTATTTTGGTCTGTCATATTTGACTCAAAATTATCGTCAGTATCGGTAATTCAGTAGTGTATATAGACAGTTTTATGTTATATATTTTTTTAAATATCACGATGTTGTTTATTGTTTCAATCAAAATAAACCCGACTTTTACTAAGGGTGACCTCTTGCTATGCCAACATTTGGAGAAAAAAACTTGGAAAAATTAAACAAAAAAATTTGATAATCCAATCTAGCAGAGCTTAAGGTTCACCCTTCAGTGACCAAAAGTTTCAATTTTTCTTATCCAGCCCAAATGTTTGTTTTACTGCTGCCAAAACCTGCAATTTAATTCTTTCTAAATGTCAATCTAACGAATACAATTCATGATTTTATTTCAATAGATTTATCTTTATAAATGTTATAACTATAACTTTAGGCACCTATTTTGCTTCTTGTAAATATTTTAATGGCATAAGTCTCTCATAATCCCTTATAGGGGTGGCTCAACTTTTGCTGTTTTATCAAATGTATTGTATGTATTTTCATGTTGAGGTGTCTGTCTGTAATGCATAGATAATAATTATTGGTGAATTCATTTAACCACCAACACGTTGACTGAATGCAATATTTACCAAATGTTGGCGTAGAATGATTGAACCCCCTTAAGTACCTAATGCGCCTTTAAAAATACACCTTTGTCATCTGTACTTTTACACACTATGTTTTCTATCTGACATATATATCTTCATGTATGTATTAAAGTCCTCAAACTGATATGTGTTCATTGTACAAAGCAATGAGATAAAATAAACAAGTATTTGTAGGAAAAATTAATAAATTTTCTAAATGTAGTATATTGTTGATCAATTTATTATACATCAAACCACACGTTTTTCTAATAATAAGAATATTGCAATTAATATTCATATTGCTGAATTGAATGTACGATATTACCGGTATGTTAATTGCGTTGATGTTATGTTTTGTGATTGTTGGCTTTTACCTCTGGTTGATGTCGCCTTTGTGGGGCCTTTGCCTAAATTATTTCCAATGAATGGGTGAATAAATTTTAGAATAGGTCACAGATGATAAATAAAATAGCTTTGAATTTTGAATGTTGTAAGTATAAGTATGACACAGGTTGGTGGTAATTAAACAGATTAAACATGTTTAAGTTCAATATTGCAGCTACAACTGTCTGGTAATTACCCATGAGTAGTAATAAATAGCTTTGACATAACTTAAGTGGTTGTGTCCCGCTTAGGGGATTGCCCACTCTTTGGCGATGTGATTACAAGGATAAGCCAAAGGATGTTGTTATAGAGAATAAGCATGTCTGCCAAAGCATCTAGGTCATGCCAAGTTGTCAAGGCACAAGTCACTCATTGATCAACAGGATGTTAAACTAGATAAAAAGAAAAATTGAACATGATCACCATATCTAATGTATGTGCTATGAGATGAACACATGACATATCTATTGGACTACACTACCCTTGGGACTTACATACAAATGGAATATTTTCAACAAGGTACGTTTTGCTTACAAGATTCTAAAAAGTAATTCATTGAAATGAAAATATTTAAATTTTGATCATTTTAGAAACAATGCATTAGAAATTCAGTTTTGAAAAGAATTCACATACAAGGGAACCAGTATTTTCGTAGATAAAACGGGTCCGTAATGACAAACATTGAACTAAAATAATCAGGTATGGCATTGCTGATAATGGTTTTCATGGTTCTGGTTCATTGACAGATAAATACATATATTTTCAACACAATATTTTATAATAACTAAATTATGTTTTTAGTATGATTTTTGAAACAGCCCATGGTACAAATACACTGAGAAATATAAACATTACAATAAATAAGTAGAAGTATTGTAACAAAACGATCATCAAAATCCATCACAATACACTAATCCATAAGGGATCCTTTTTAACCATAGCATAATAATAGAGTATATGACATCTAATCATTAGTCATGTTTAAAATTTGTTGTAATTGTAATCAAGAATTAGATTCTGCGAGTGTCTACGAACCAACCGTCAAACTGTCCCCACTCCCATGTCTACAAAAACACCATCACCAAAATTCAATATTGTCTTATACTAAATGTATAGTGTATGTTGATGTTTTTTGGAACCAAACATTGTTCCTTTAGATCAATTGAGATACTCAAAATATATAATGTATTGTATTTAACAGGCCTTCATACCACGGCTATTTCTGAATTATCCTCATTTACATTTGACGAAGGATAATTAATATTGTTCTTTTAATTTTTTTATAGTTATAAAAATTAGAAACGAATAGGCCATCTTATCAATTTGCTAGACAACATACGATGACATACTATTATTATTGATATATATATTACAACTGACTCAACTTCATTCACCTGAAGATGCCGAAAGGTTGAAAGTACTAGTGAATAAAGTCATCGAAGTTTCAACAAATCGTTTTTATTCTAGATAAGACCTGAGAGTTGGACACATTTGAACTGTTTATATACATATATATATATATACACTGAAATTTCTTTCTTGGATACTGTTGTGAAAATATCAAATGGACGCTTAGAAACGGACTTATATTATAAGCCAACGGATACTAAACAATACTTGGATTTTTCATCTTGTCATCCTTCACATACGAAGAGGAGTATCCCATACAACTTATCAAGACGTATTTGTATGATATGTTCAAATGAAGATACAAGAGATATCAGACTCAGGGAACTCAAAGTGTTACTACAGAGACGAGGATACCCACCCTCTCTTGTCGAGGATGGAATCAATAAATCTTTATCCATCGATAGAAGAGAACTCTTAAAAGTACGGAAGAAAGAAAAACATCAAAATGTGGATATTGCTTATGTCTCAACTCATAACCCCATCAATCCAGATTTGTTCAAGAGAATAAAGCAAAATGTACCTATTCTAATGTGTGATGAAAAAATGTGCCGAATTATTGATAATGTAAATTTTATCAAGAGTAAACGCCAAAGTAAAAGTTTAAAACAATGTTTAACTAGAGCAAGATTTGACATAAGCAGTACACCAAAAGAATGTCGAGTTACTAAATGTAACAGAGGTAACTGTGGAACATGTCCATATATACTTGAAAATTCAAGTATAAAATTCATTAACAGAAGTGAGAGATTTTATGTGCGCTTTGATATTGACTGTGCCGCTAAATACATCATTTATGTTATTATATGCCAAGGATGTTGTGCTGAATATATAGGACAGACTGAGTGCCTGAGAGACAGGGTCCGTGTTCATAAACAGCAAATAAAATGTCCTGAGACACGCTGTATACCACGGAGTGCTCACTTGGATACATGTGCAAAAGACAAGGACATTAAATTCAAGATCTTTCCATTTTACAAAATGGACACAAATAATAGAATAATGCGACAATTAAAAGAAGACTATTTCATTAAAATGTTAAAACCACAACTTAATGCTTAATAGTAGCATCTTTTATTCTATCAAATTCTTATTGTGTCCATATTACCGCTTGCCTGATTGTGACGTCATACCATTGTTATGTCAAATTCATTGTGACATCATAACGTCATAACTGTATTTTGTCAGACTCCCTGATGATACCATTGAAACATGTTGGAGTTTTGATTGGCTTTGTGTCATTTTTTATCTTTTCATTATGTAAAACTGTATACCAGTAAACTTTTCCAATTTTATCTATATATATATATATATATATATATACTGATTTTTGCTCCCTACATATATATATATATATATATACAGAACCATAAAGAACACTATATAATTATAGTTTTCTATATCAAACATAAATAATTACATGAAAATAATATTGAGATATATATTCTCCGTCAATTCTTCAATTTAGTAGATATCAAAATCAAACTCTCAATTATTTGTCTTTGTTAATATTGTTAAAAAGATAACTTTTACTTTCCTTAAAATATTGTAAGGAATAATAAAATCATTATTAAGAACAAATTGAGGATTCAAATATTGTAACCAAAACACTCTTTTCAATCAAATATCCTCAAATTATAGAATTTTAGCAATCAAATTTTCTATCTATATAATTTCAAATGAACCTGCATCATATAAGCACATTCCTTGGGATATCTATCACCACACACTATCCTTGAGTAATCAGTCGCCAGTTGCTATTTATAGACGGGATAAAGGGACATAACTCATGGGGAGAAAGCTAACAAGCTCATTAAATTGAAGGCTTTGGAAAGGTCGTTCTTTAATTCGTTTGGAAAGATTGGAAAGGTGCACTCTTTCTTTTTGGAAAGGACGCCTTTAATGCTTTGGAAAGGACGATCGTTGCTCCTGTGCTGTTTCATGTGATCAGCAGGTATAAGTTGAAAAATGATAAAAAGAAATAATAAAGAGGTATTGAGATGTCACCTTCAGATATATCTTTTTATATAGAAAACCTTGTTGATCCGAAACTGTTAATTACAAAGCAAGTAAAACCAGAGGTTAATCTAGTTTGTTAAACAGTTTAACGCGCTTGATGAAATTCACATCTTTCGAAAACCGTTTTGCAAAATTCTAAGGAAAATTTACTTCATAATCTTTATCTAAAATAGTGCAACAAATAATGCCAGTATTTGGTCTGTACTGGCTGATTCAGTACTTGGCTTGTACAAACTTGCACAAGGATTGATACAAACGAGGTACAGGGTTTTGGGTATTGACAAGTATCAGTTTATAATTAAAACGGTGTCGTTCCATATACTGGCCCTTTTCAGGTTAGCTATCGCCTATATGCTTCAATTTATTCAATTTTATAGGCTCTTAGCCCCACATACAGTTATACACATATCTCATACAATAATATGTAATATTATTATGTATAATCGTAAATAGATCTTACAACCTTCAAGGAGAAGATAACATAAAAAAGAATAATTTATCACGAGAAATGTCATTTAAGTTTTCTCATAGGCATATACAAAGTGGCTTAATCTCTTCGTTATGTAATTTTCGTCCGTAGTAAGAATTTGGTATAACATACACCTGTTTCCAGTCAAATATATGGCAGATATGTTTTTCTTAAATCACTATAACATGGACAGATAGACTGTTCATACCTCACATATTTGACAAAACCTAGACAACCTATACATTTTATGCCGTCTACATACATTAACCGTTACATGTTATAGCCCTTATTAATCTTACAATGATAATTCAAAATTTGAAATCCACGATTTCAAATGAATATTTCTCCTGTGTAATTAGACTTTTGCTTTCTTTGTATATGATATAATGTACTATTTTTTAATGTTGAGTTCCAATTTTGAAAGAACTTAACTCTCTTGCCTGAATTTTGAATTTTTTTTATAAATTGTACCTTGTTTCCTACACTTTGCGAAAGCCAAACAAAACCAATTCCATAAGAAAAAGCATATTTCTAATTTCTCAAGCGCAAATGTTTTCACCCTTTCATCCAAATGAAGTGATTATTTAAGATTGTGTTTCTTCTTCCAATGATTTAAAGTACGTAAAGCATATCTATATATAATTTGTATTTACCATATTCACCGTACACATAAACTAGGGGGCGCTTTCTTCAGTATCTAGTATGAGGGGCACGAGCTGTAATTACAGTATTGCACCGCCTCGGAACAGAACAAATCAGACAACAAATCCTTTCCTGTGCATGGTCTTGTTCTCCACTCTTCCTATAGTGCTGTGACAAGAATCCTTGTTGAAGAGGGTATGACCTGAGAGATCAAATGTGACCATGACTTGGATAAGTACCACATATAAGCATGTCATTTTCCTTAAGGATTATAGTTGAGTTCATAAATGCGGTAGAGCGCAGTGGTGTAGTGGTCAGCGTGCTGGCCTCTCACGCCAAAGACCCGGGTTCGAATCCAGGTGGAGACACCAAAGATTTATGACCTGGGCTTTACACTGTATTGTGTTCTTGGGCAAGGCACTTTATCCACATTGCACTCAGTCTACCCAGCTGTACAATTGGGTACCTGACAACGGGAAGTACGGACCTATGTGGTCGCGCAGAGCAATAGTAGCGGCTTTAAAAGTACAATTCCTTCAGGGTAATAAAATTGTCATCATTATTATTAGGTCTTCAAGTTAGGTCTTCAAGACAAAGTCTGGAAGACCTATTGTTTTTATCCGATTTCTTCATGTTCTTTTTTTTAATTATTATTTGTACTTTTTTTGTGAACGAGCTACAGCTCAAACGGTTAATCCAAATGTGACGAAACTTGGCACGCTGATAGCCCTTACCCTGGAATCGACATGCTAAGCTTTTGGGTCAAATCGACCAGTACGATAAAGGTCCAGTTCGAATCCAAAATCGAAAATTTAACATTGACTTTTTTTTCAAAATGAACTTAGAGACTTGAATTTTTTTTAAAAAGAAGCGCAATGAAAAATAATGAAAAAAGGGAAATCAGGACAAATTCGTAGGTCACGTGGTTTGGCCGTCATCTTGCTTTTAGTGCATTTTCGACCGTTTCGGACCCCACCCGCCTTTGACAATCTTCTCCTCTGAAGATACTTGCACTACAGAGCTGAAATTCATACTGAATGTAGCTGATGTACTGTTTTCTTGAATTCCTAATTTTGAAAGACCTAACCTTAATACTCTTTGTACTGTGACCTTTCAAAGTTGACCAAAATCGCAAAATCGCCAAATTCAAGGGCACTTAACTAAAAAACCAGACCATAGAACTTAATGATTTTTGCATGAGACTTAGACATTAGCAAGGTTTTTCAGATAAAAGAATAAAATCGCTCGCGAACAGTCATTTCCGGTCAGGAGGAAGGGTCAAACTTTGCATTATAAAAAGTGGTGTTTTGCTGGGTATGTTTGAACCCTCTTTAACAAACATGCATGTGAAGGTCAAACATGCATGTGAAGGTCAAACATGCATGTGAAGGTCAAACAGGAATCTTGAAGACCTAAGTACTGCCGCGGCAGTCCTAGTTAAGGATTCAGGAATTCAGGCTGAATCCTTATTGTTATTGGCGTGTTTTATTATTATTATTTTAATTCCACGGATTTTGTTATCTCGATTCAGCCAAAACGGCTAATGCTATTATAGTAAATTTTTGTACACTGATAGCCCTCTATGAGAAGAAGCCATAATAAGCTTTTGGGCGAAAGCGGTCGACAAATAAAAGGTCAAGGTCGAATCCAAGTTCGAAAAATTAACATAAATTTTTTTTTCAAAATGCACATAGAGACGAAATCATGGCAAATTCGGAGGTCACGTGGTTTGGCCGCCATCTTGGTTTTAGTCTATTTTTTGCAATTTCCGACCCCACCCACCTTTGAGAATCTTCTCTTCTGAAGATACTAGCACCAGAGTGCCCAAATTCACACTCAATGTAGTTGAAGTATTGTTCTCTTGAATTCCTAATTTTTAAAGACTTAACCTTAATACTTTTTTGGCTGTGACCTTTCAAAGTTGACCAAAATCTAGAAATCGCAAATTTCAAGGGCAGATAACTAAAAAACCTAGCCAGGGAATTTGATTATTTTTGCATGAGAGTTAGACATTGGCAAGGTCTTTAAGATAAAAGAATAAAATCGCCAATTTTTTTTTCTCGGAAAAAATGGCTTGAAAAAAAACACACTTTTTTCGATTTTATTTGATAAAAATCCTTCCCAAGGGCAGGGCAACACGGCAAATCGCCAATGAAGTCTGGACTTATAAAAAATAAAAAAAATAAAAAAAATGGATTTTCGAGTATATTTCTTCGTCCTCTGCCCTCTGTCCCCTTCTCTCCCTTTATCCCTGCAGTCTAACTACTTGTCTGCCAGCTCTGAGAATTTCAGGCAGATATCAATTCAAGTTTTCGAGTTATGTGCACTTGAAATGGTAGGTATGGAAAAAATGACCTCAAAACAGCCTTTTCCCCCCTTAAAAAATAAATCATGCCAAAGTTGCTACAAATGGCCTCATGCACTCATATATTTGGCTGAATCCTGTAATCGTCGCTTTGCGACTCTATTTATTATTATTATTATTAAATGATAAGGATTATAAAGGTAAACTGTATGCCTTAGTTCCGTTGCATAACTAGATATGTATAAATAGGTAGACTACGCATCACTAGAATATACCATAAGATTGATATGTATCAAATCAGAATTGTCACTTGGCCTTGTATATAGTTTTGTTGTGTTACATTTAAGTTAACTATATACGTTTACTCTTTATATAACACTCTGCCTCTTACTGTTGACATCTGTGTAAACCGATGTACTGATTTTAATGTTATACATTTGACACTTAGTTATATTTCAACACAATTGCACTGTACAAAAACACGCCTTATCGTAAGGTACTGTATGGATCATGGGTAATGATGTGGCAGACAGTTGTATATGTGTGTATATGTTATAATAAGCCGACCTTAAATTCTCTGAGAGTGACGTGGAGAACTTTTATTTCAAAAACGTTCATCGACTAACGAGGAAACCCTTTCCTGGTGACCCTACCCCAAACGCACCTGCTCCAATTATTGCAAGTTTTCTGTCAATGCAGGATAGGGGTAACATTAAGAAACAGCGTGCCATTTTGTACAGGAAGTCAAGGGCCATATATGACACTGAAAAGCTACAAACACGAGTTCCCTTGGTCGGAATTGATCACGTTCTGGAGGCAAGACCTAACGTATCCTCAGCTTGGACACCGCGTATCACACTAACCGGAGACATGAATCCACCGTATGAAGTTTAATATGCGTTGTTGTCGTGTAACGCAGGCAGTGTAGAATGTATGCTTGTGTACATGGTGTTATTCCCTTTCCTTTGATTGCATCAGCATAATCATTCCTACCGTTTACCGAGAAGTGTGTTTGTGGTGTACCATGATATAGTGTATAATGCTATACGATGTTTACTTATGCATGATTGCATCAACATGTCGGCATATTATGAAGAGTCCGCCTATTGTGATTGTGACTATTATCTATCATCAATACTCAGCCTCAAATTTAAAGTGCTTGACATCCAGATAAATGAT
Source organism: Steromphala cineraria (assembly GCA_916613615.1). NCBI lineage: Eukaryota > Metazoa > Mollusca > Gastropoda > Trochida > Trochidae > Steromphala > Steromphala cineraria. Next base: position 66,366,811 of record OU744728.1, on the reverse strand, counting down.
GTAATCTCTTACCTTCGGCAAAATGAATTATCCAAATAACATTCTGTTTATCCATATCTCAGTGACGCATAGTTGACAGTATCGATTATCCATGGACACAACACATATACACAACGCTCGACAAGCACGTGAAGGTATGATACGCACGTGCATACTGCCGGTAAAACAACTTGTGCTACCTGTGCAATTGTTTCCCTAATGAGAAAGTTGGGCTGTTTTTTTGGGTTTTTTGTTTGTTGTTTTTGTTTTTTTCTAATTTTTTATTGTTGAATGTTCGTTTTGCCAGTTTCAAAGATAGTAACAATTGTATTAATTTCACTTTTTATTCCCCGTGGGGCATATTATTTCACGTGTGGGCCACGTTATGTGGGAGGGCGTTTCCCTTAAGGTGAGCTTTAAAGCTCTTTTCTTTCTTTTAACGGAACTTTCTTTTTTGTTTGAAGCATCACTGCAGGCAGGATGCTCATACTTGTACAAACTGTACAAATGCTGGCCTTTCTTTATTTCCATTGACAATGGAAATGTTTTATTCACTATTCCTTTGAACTATGTGAGGAAGTCTCTAACTCTAAAACAGGTTTTGACATTTGAGTACACTCTTCTTTACAAATATGAATGCCATTATGATTGGGATGAACGTGTATGGTCCTATATGATTTTAATTCGAAAAACTAGCACAGATCAACATTTCAAATAAATAGATGACGGATAATCTCAAAATAGTAAGCCAAAACTGTAGGGGCTTACAAAATATCACTAAACGCAAAAAGGTATTCCAGCTGCTTCGTAAAAAAAGGGCGAATATATATTGTCTACAAGATGTACATTTCAAATATGAAGATACCCAATTAATCAAACAGCAATGGGGATATAATGAATGTTACTTCAGTTGCTTTAAAGGTAATGCCCGTGGGACAGCTGTTCTCTTTAATAACAATTTTGACTTTAAAATTCTAGGTTGTAATTACGTTGCTTTAAAAGTTCTTACAAACGACATAACATACACAATTGTTATTATTTATGCACCAAACTCCGTCCAGCATTTTTCGAACATATTATTGATTTAGTAAAAGATTTCGATAGCGATAAAATATCAATTTGTGGAGACTGGAATTTAGTACAAAATCAAAATTTAGATACTTACAATTACAAGAAAATCAATAATCCAAAAGCTAGAGACAAAATCTTCGAATTAATTTATATTTTTTATCTTAAAGATCCATGGCGCGAACAAAATTATGACACGAAACGTTATACTTGGCGGCAACCAACACCTTTAAAACAAGCGAGACTGGATTTCTTTCTAATATCACACGGTCTGTTACCTTCAGTTAAAACATGCGAAATTAAACCGAGCATAGAATCTGATCATTCGATAATAGAACTAACACTATCCTCTACCGAAATTCCTCGTGGTAAGGGATTCTGGAAGTTTAATAATTCATTGCTACGTGATAAAGAATATGTAGATCTAGTTAAAGATACAATTAAAACTACACTGAACCAGTATAGAGTAGACAATAAAACGTACTCTATTGATGATCAGCTGCTATGGGAAACACTACTTTTAATGATAAGAGGGAAAACAATTTATTACTCATCAACTAAGAAAAAGAAAACTATGGCAAAAGAAAAAAACTTTCAAACGTTAGTAACCGAACTCTAAAGTGATTTAGATCAAACCGAAGATCTTTTAGAAAAAGAACAAATTTTGAAGGAAATAAATGAAGTTCGAAACAACTTAGATGAAATCTATTACCAGAAGGTACAAGGAATGCTAATTAGATCAAAAGCAAAATGGATGGAGGAGGGAGAAAAACCAACAAAATAGTTTTTTAATCTAGAGGCTAGACATTTTCTGAACAAAGCAATAATAGAATTAGAACAAAAGGACGGTACAATTATAAAGGACATTGCAGATATTATGGATGAAACTAAATCTTTCTATCAAAAATTATATTCAAAACAAGATATATCACAGATTGATCTGCATGAGTATTTTGCAGACATCGACATTGCTAAGCTCTCTTGCGAGGATGCACTTAATCTCGAAGGAGAGTTAACAATCTATGAGTTAACACAAGCATTAAAACAAATGAAAAAAGATAAAAGTTCTGGACCAGATGGCTTTACTGCAGAATTCCTAAAATTCTTCTGGAAAGATCTAGGTGCTTTTCTTTGTAATTCATTGAACAGTGGTTACAAAAATGGAATGTTATCCACCTCACAAAAGCAAGGGATGATTACATGTATTCCGAAAGGAAATAAACCTAAAAAACATCTAAAGAATTGGCGACCAATATCTCTATTAAATACTGGTTATAAACTAGGTTCATCTGCTATAGCAAATAGAATAAAGAGGATACTACCAAAAATAATTAATGAAGATCAGAAAGGTTTTATTACAGGAAGATATATTGGTGAAGTCACCAGAACGATATATGACATAATGCAATACACAGAAACTTTCCAAATTCTGGGTGTACTCATGCTAATTGATTTCGAAAAGGCTTTCGATTCAATAGATAGAAACTATCTTCTTAATGTTTTAAATATCTTTGGATTCGGCTCCAGCATCTGTCAATGGATAAGTACGTTATACAACGCCATCGAGACAAGAGTACTAGTAAACAGTCATATCACATCTCCATTTAAAGTAGAAAGAGGTTGCCGCCAAGGAGATCCTGTCGCTCCTTATCTCTTCTTACTCGCTGTAGAAGTTCTGAGTATTATGTTGCGAAATGATAAAAACGTAAATGGAATATCAATGGGATCCATAGAGTATCTCATATCTCAATTCGCTGATGATACCACTCTAAAACTAGATGGGACTGAAAAATGCATCTACGCAGTTTTGGGTAATCTTAGTTTTTTTGCACGCTTTTCGGGTTTTAAAATAAATGCAGACAAAATAAAATTAAAATGGATAGGTTCCAAAAAAAGATGTAGATACAAACTATGCAATGATTGGAATTTGGACTGGTCGCAGACAGAATTCACTTTACTTGGAATAAAGTTTGATGTAGATTTAGAAATGTTGTGGAGAAAAATTATGAAGAAAATTTTTGTTCAATTTATAAGCTGATGAACATATGGTCCATTCGAATATTAAAACCCTATGGAAGAAATACCTTAGTAAAATCTTTATTCATTTCCAAATCGAATCATTTATTCTCTGCATTGCCAAATCCTCCAAAAGATTGCATTGACAAATTCCAAAAAAAATGTTTTCCGTTCATATGGCAAAATAAACCAGACAAAATCAAACGAGATGTTATGATACTAAAACCTGAAAATGGAGGTATAAAAGCACCAAATATTAGAGAAATAATAGCATCACAGAAGCTGAAATGGATTAACAGGCTTTATAGTTATAACACTAAATGGGGTTATTTGTTTCTAAACCGAATAAAAAACGATAATATGCTCTGGCTTTCAGATTCGGGTTATATTAAGAACGAAATAATACCAGCTTAAACCGATCTATTTTGGAAAGATGTATTGAAAGCCTGGTCAACATATCTGCCCAAAGCGAAACTGAAGATGAATTCGAAGCTCAGTCAGTTTGGAATAATGATGATTTGAAAATAGCTAATTAAACTGTCTTTTATAGCACCAGGTACAGAAAAGGGATTACGTTTGTAAATGATTTTATTGGTGAAACTGGTAACATATTTAGCCTTGATGAATTCAACAAGACTTATTCTCTTAATACAAATTTCCTGACTTATGAAGGTATGAGACGAGCTATTATGGCATATGCCCATAGATGTAATATTACACACTTCACAAATATAGATCATCGACCTGCATACCCTTTCAACATAAGGCACATCAACAATTATTTAGGGAGTAAAACGTTGTATTCTACACTTCTAAACTCCACCTATGTTTACCTACCCTGTTACTTAAAATGGGAAAGAATTTTTAAAATGCCAATTTACAGAATCCGAATGGAGAATATTTAACATAATAAGTAACAAATGCACTCCTTGTACCGACCTAAAATGGTTTCAATACAAGATTATTCATAACATTCTACCAACAAAACAGTTTTTATACAGACTGGGCTACATAGAATCACCTAATTGTTCTTTCTGCAAAATGGAGGTGGAAACTTTAGATCATCTGTTTTGGAAATGTGAAAAACTAGAAAACTTATGGAATGATTTGAAACATGGATGCATTCCTTACAGATTCCTCTCACTCTAACTATTGAAAAAATAGTCCTTGGAATCAAAGGTAGAAATAATAAGCCTTTGAATGCCATAATCTTATGGACAAAACAAATTATCTACCGGAGTAGTAAAAAGGCTATACCCCATCGATTTACTATATTAAAAAGGAAATAATCAAGTATTACAATATCACAAAATGTATATACCTATCTAACCAAAATGAAGAGAAATTCTGTCAATTTTGATCAACACTTCATCTACTTTTTTCAAAACTCCTAAATCTGAAGTATTTGCTTTTTCTTGGTACCCTTTTACCCAATTTTAAATGAAAATTATGTGGCTTATTCCTACATGTATGTAAACCTTTCTTTATACAACCCATACACGTGACTTGGGTCAATGCATTTTTGTTTGTATACATATACTTTGATGTTGATGTAACTGTTACCTTCATAGTTATCCATGTTTGTGCATGAGTGGAGATGTACTTGATTGTATTGCTGTTATACTATTCAAATATGTCTTGCCTGTATAAAAACATGGGGAAAAAAAAAAAAAAAAAAAAAAAAAACAAAAAACATTACTTAACACTTTATATGAAAAATATATTAGATGATTCTGAGAATTTTCTAAAGCTGTAACAGTTGTAGTTTTTGCATACCAAGACCTTTTTTCTGCTAATCTCACGAAATCGGTGAATTTCAAGAAAAAATGGCGGACTACGCTAACTTGAATGAAAGATATGATATATTCACAATCACTGCTTCAATTTCAATAATATTTTGATGGAGGAAACAACAGAATTTGTCATATATCATTCGCTTTTTATTGTCTTCGCCGTTCAAATTTTACAAACAACAGTGTGTCTAAAGCGAATTGAAATTCGATGCAAAAAAGATCTTGAGCTTAGCAAGTTGATAAAACTTCACAGTGACCAAAGTGTAAACGAGCCAAAGAATATTGAACCTATCTTCGAATATGTTCTGTTAAAAAAAATGATGTTCTACATGCCAAAGAAGTAATTTAGTGACAATATATGATAAATTCGTACCTAGTTACTGTTGAAATTTATTGCATTTGATAGCAGACAAGACCATCATCCCGGATGTGACGTACAACGGAAGATATCTCATTCTTACCTCCCTTGGCAAGCCTCAACGAATATTTAAATTATCGTAATAAAAAATCACAATAGGCCTACAAGTCCAAAAACTATTGTTTTAAATCATAAAGATGAAATTCAACTAAATCGCAAACAAAAATGCAACACACACTTCAAAATAGAAAACACGAGCGGCAGACAACATTTCTGTACTGGAACATGACCAGCAGGTGCGCGAATATTTACTTCCAATACTGCAGCAAAAAAAAAAACAACCTTATGATCTTAAATTATTTGTATTGGTTAAATTCATTCTCAAATAATTTACTGTAAACATTTTCCAAAATTATTAATATTTATCTATAAGCGAATACATCGTTTGACTCACAGCAGTATTTCAATCACAAGATTTTAACATGGATTATATTATCTATATTATGACTTTGGTATTTCTGTTATTGACATATTCACTCAGTAAACAGTTAAAGGAATATTTTTTATTCTGAACCGTTGTATATTTATTTTATAATCGACCAAAGCATTTGCATATCGATCACGAATTCAAAATCTGTATCTTCATGGCGATACTACATCAAACATTCTTAGGTATCAATGAATTAATGTTTTCAAATTCAACTTGATCAATTCAAATCGTGATATGTTTCAGTTCATTTCAAAATATCTTTTATGCTTGTATTAATCCTTCTTGTACGGCCTTGGAAGTCGGACCACGCCCACCTTGTCACTCACGTGTCCACGCCCACATCTGTCAGTCAAAACCATGTGCTCTGTCTATGCCAATTGATTTACGATTTATCGTGTTTTCTTTTTTTTAAATTTTTTTCAAACGAATGAGAATTTTTTAGAGATAATTTGGCTATGTTAAATTTGCATCTAAAACATTAATTAATTATATGCTTGCAAAAAGTCATCTCACACCATGATTGTGAAACCAAAGAACATCGGGAATTAAATGATATCAACCTGGCAACAAGTAAGACAAACACTTCAGACATGTGATTTTTATATAATTTCAGACTAATTTATTATGTCTTTATTGTTATGACTTACATCAACAAAATCTCGAATGTCATTTATCGTAATTAAACAAACAGGCAATGTGTTCCAAATCAACATTTGCCATTGTTTACATATTATTTTACTTACTAGTACTGTAGTCAAAAGACATACGTACACCAACTTTGCAGTCATTATATACAAACATAAAAACTAGTTATTAATAATTATTGTAAATACAGAAAAAATGTTTGAACCAATAAAACTTGTTTTCAATTTATACAACAAACAATTTTTTTCTTATCACTGAATTTGACTGTCATGTAAGATCGTCATCAGGAAATTCAGATCTAGAATCATGAATTGGATATTGGAGCGAACGAGACATCGACTTGACCGGAAGGGCCTTGAAAACATTGTTGTTGACAAATGTTGAATGGCTACTAATGCCTGCATGAAGGCATTATATCCTAAACGTCCTACTGCCAGTGTAAGTGAAACGTTGACAGATTGTTTTTTCTTAGGATTTCTTCAAAGTTGATATTTATTATGAAATTATGAGGAATTTTAATGTCTAACTTTTTGTTTTGAAAAATATCGTTACGATCTATAACGGTTTCAACAGATGTAATATCACTTATTGATACACATTTTCCCAAATGATAACATGTAACAAAAAAACCTTTTTGATATTTTTTTATAATAATGTGAATATTGTGAACACAAAAAACCAACACATAAAGCTCGCAGATATCTAATATTTACTTTATTGAGTTTTATTTGTAATTAGTATTTTTCCAACACCGCTAAAAATTTACGATGTCAACCGGAAGTTTTCCTTAGCATCGATTGTTTTTTTCCGTGGACCCATGTAATACGAATACATAATTTCATAACAAGTTTTGCACATCATTGAATTAGTTTTTTAATGTAGACTCCCTTTGTAACTGAGTCATGCAAACGTCCGTAATTGTCTAAATTGATCAGAGGTCAAGGGTCACGTTGCTTAGCGCGTACTCAGGCAGCTGCAGCCGCCCGCACTTTCTAAACAGATGTCACTGAAGGCGGTATTTCGAGCCTGCAGCGTGCTAGACCTTAAAGGATAATGTAAAGTATTTCTATGACATTGCATAAATCATTTATTTCATTTACTTTGTAAAACTAAACTTTGTAATTAGGTCTTCAAGACAAAGTCTGGAAGACCTATTGTTTTTATCCGATTTCTTCAAGTTCTTTTTTACTATTATTTGTACTTTTTTTGTGAACGAGCTACAGCTGAAACGGCTACTCCAAATGTGACGAAACTTGGCATGCTGACAGCCCTTACCCTGGAATCGACATGCTAAGCTTTTGGGCAAAATCGGCTCGTACATTAAAGGTCCAGTTCGAATCCAAAGTCGAAAATTTAACATTGATTTTTTTTTCAAAATGCACTTAGAGACTTGAATTTTTTTTTAAAACAAGCGCAATGAAAAATAATGAAAAAAAGGAAATCATGGCAAATTCGTAGGTCACGTGCTTTGGCCGCCATCTTGCTTTTAGTGCATTTTCGACCGTTTCCGACCCCACCCGCCTTTGACAATCTTCTTCTCTGAAGATATTTGCACTACAGAGCTGAAATTCATACTGAATGTAGCTGAAGCATTGTAGTTTAAAATCTTTTCTTTTAAAGTTCTTAACTACAATACTTTTTGTGCTGTGACCTTTCAAATTTGACCAAAATCTCAAAATCGCAAACTTCAAGGGCAGATAACTAAAAAACCGTATGGTTTAAACCTCTTTAACAAACATGCATGTGAAGGTCAAACATGCATTTGAAGGTCAAACAGTATGTGAAGGTCAAAGAGGAATCTTGAAGACCTAAGTACTGTCGCGGCAGTCCTAGTTTTATTCCTATTATTACTAATGCTTTCAGGTGACATTGAGTTGAACCCTGGGCCTGTTCATGATGTAACTCAATGATTAGATAAGACTTTAGAAATATTTCACCTAAACACTAGAAGCGTGAGGTATAAGCTAGGTCACTTTAACTAATGTTTATCTGATAATCACATTATTTGTTTGAATTGGACCCAGTTTGATAATTCAAAAAGTTATGAAAATTTAGCTTGAGATGCCTTTCACAAACAATTACGTAGAGATAGAAATGTTTTTGGTCCGGATTTTTATGGTCAATGTGAAGAAATATCAAAAGGCTTCCAAAGGCACTTTCAGAAAAAAAATTTGATGAAACAATTTGGTTAGAATTATATTTACCACAGAAGTCCATCATGCTGTGCTGTTTATACACTTACGGGCAAACATTGTATAGGGAAACTTTCAATGCTCACAACATAAAATCAAAAGATCATATTTCAATGCCGCGAAGATGATTTTATAGCACAATCAAATGACAATAATCCACACAAGCAGATATCATTTGATCACTCCAGTAAATTTCTGCAATCTCATTTAAATAAGCAGGGGGTCAAATTTCATTGATTTAAAGTGTCTCAATTATCAACAGTGAGACCACAAACATTCTCTGTTATTGTCAATAACATGTGTGACCTCATGTAACTTCAATACAGGCACGAACACGTCTCCTCATCGACGTTGTAAAACGTCGGATGACGTCGTCAGAAAGGGCAAACTGTCAGAAAGGGCAAACTGACCGAGGTTCAGACACTTTTGATTAGTAGCTGACGCAGTTATACGTGCAATATCTACATGTCATTTGTTTCAAAATGTTTATTTGCACTCTTTCTTGATATATATTTCTCTTGATAAACATTTTATGATATTTATCTATTTCCCAACTTACTGTTTCGGACAGGGGCAATAAACCGGTTCATGGAGGAAATTGGCAAAATATTTGGTTTCATGTAAATGTTTGCACAAATTTCAGGAAATGTAGGAAGCGGCAAAATATCATATGCTTTATTTGTTGTAAAAGAGAAACTACTTTGTAATCAAACTCCGTTAAATATTTGCAATTAAAAAGTGAATTTAGAAGAAAATATGGGGATTTTCGAAATATATGAAAATGACCTTGGTTCGGACAGTTTTGACCATGCGTGATATGGTTCGGACACTTATAAATTTTCTTTATAGAGAATTGAAAAACATATAAATTATCTAACATCTGCTAAGGAAACATAGAGGAACATTCAACCAAAACGTATTACAAAATTATTTACGCCTTAATCATTTAGTTTAGCCTGTACAGTGTTTTTGCGTCAATGCTTGCAAATGCCATTGTGACGTCATCAGATTCTAGCGGCGCATTCGGGATTTGCCGAGAGGTTTATCTTTTGAAAGTTAATATTATCAAAACATTTAATCAGATTTGCAAATTATTGGTTTATAATTGTAAATAAACGAGTCGATGTGTGTTGGGTGATACAATTAACCTTTTGGGGGCATATTTTAAAGGGGCAGTAGCACGTTTTTTGATAATTTTATATTTTAAAATTTTCACTGATAATTGTAAGTGAATGCTACATGTATTAATTTCACAGTGTCAAAAATAACATTACACAAGCCAATCATCCCTAGTAAGAGGAAAAAGTATGGAGATTCACATAAAATCCATTGGCGGCCATTTTTGTGTGAACAACTTTAATTCATTTTGTGTAAGAAAAATCAGTCGCATGGCTAAACTTAATGTTATATATTTGAATTATTACTGCTCCATTTAGTTTAAATACATTGTCTTTCAATTGGAACCCTTTATTTTCATTTTCCTGACATCACCTTATATACCCCCTAAAACGTGCTGCTGCCTCTTTAAAGCTGTGATGTATGCGAGAACATTGACTGGTACTGTCCGAGGTTAGGTCAAGACTGTCCGAACCCCAAAATTTCATTCCTAGTGGCATGATTGGCTTAAAATTGTTTTCTTCCAATGATACTTTACAGTACGATCTTTGAAAATATTTGGATCGAACCTCGGTCAGTTTGCCCTAAACGTTGCTACTCTTTTCTAAGGGTGAAACGCTCACCCGGCGCCTGTTTACCCTCTGTCTGCTATCGTTATACACTGACAGAAGCGACTTTTGTCTGTGAATAAGACTCGTCTCCAGTTCCGTGCTTGCCATCCGAAAACTCATCGCGCATTGAAGTCGACGGCGCTTATGTTAAGGGGTCAAGGCTACGCCCTGGAAGGGGCGATAATCCTAAATCCCTGCTACATATAATCTACTTGACATTGTACGTCAACAAGCACGATGACCAAGAGCCGTTGACGCTGTTTCCGTTGCCGTTACAGATCTGTTCCTCAGATGAATGGTCCGGATCTTCTTGATGTGTTGTTACAGGTGGTCTTCCACTTTGGGGTCTGTCCAGGGTCCGACCAGTCTGTCTGTGACGTTGCATAAGCCTGGACACTGTCAGTGGCGTGCAATAGAAAGTTCGAGCAATATGGCCGTTAGTTGCTCCCATTCCAATAGCTCCTTCTCGTTGAGTCAACCTTGCCATTCCTTTTGTGTTTTTTTCAGCTGCTATGATATGACAGTATCAAGCAAATCGATTGTTACATATTTTATGTACTTAATTTTAATGCAATTGGTTCTAAACAGAATTCACGATTTTTCCGGTTTCTACAAAATATAGCAACACAAGTTGCGTTTTTGCGATATTTATAATGTGTTTTAAGGCATGCCATTATGTTAAGTATAACTTACGTTTTGTATGATCAAAAGTTTAAATTTATATCAATATGAAGGACTTATACTTTCTTTTGGCCATGAGTGTAAATCACTAGGCAAAAACACAGTATTTTGGGAGAGATTAGAAACTTAAATTAAAAGCTCCCTTGATTATTCGTCTAAAACTGTGTTAGTTTGTGACAAACTTACAAACTGGTAGAAATCATGAACAGAAAAGCATTATGTATTGTCACAAAGGATATAAAGCGTATCAGTAGAACTAGTAAAAATTTGCTAGATCCTATTTTAATCAGTATTGACTTTGATGTCTTTGACAGTGACCCTTATGTTTGTTATTCAATAAAATATTATCGTCAGGTGTATACAGCAACAAATGGAAAGAAGCACATGTGATGCCGCTTTATTAAAAAGGAGATAGATCTACCTGTAGATATTACGGATCCATTCCCTTGATTCGTTGTATTGTCTGGAAATATTGCTCTAATTACTTGTGTGACAATAAGTTGTTTTACAAATACCAATCGGGATTCCAGACTGGACATTCTACAACACATCAATTGATAGAGCTGCATAGGCGGGAAGATTAATGTATGGAAAAATGTGATGTTTCTAAACTCTTTAACAGAGTGTGGCACAGAAGCTCGATACATGAACTAGGAAGTTACAGTGTAGGTGTAGGATTACTTAAATAGATACGTTTTTTAAGGTAGGATTCAAAGGGTTTACTCGGCAAAACTCGTCTGTAGTCGTGTAAAAGGTTTAATCTTATGATGTGTTTGAGGAGTCTATTACATAAACCTAAATTCGAAACCAGTTTCAATCAACCATTAACTTGCTCATGACCCTTGCAATACACCTAAATAGCCCAATTTCATTTTCTAACGCTACGCTCAAGGACAAACACTGACTGAAAAGGCGCACAAAAAGTATTCATAATATGATGTAAACAGGACATTTGTAAAAAGATGTTGGCATCATTTAACTCATGTAATATTGTTGTTTCACTACTATAAGTAGACGGTTTCAAACCTCTATAAAGAAGACATGTAATATCAATGCACTTATATCCAAAGAACATGTATGTCTTTAGTTAAAAGCTTTTTGTGACATAGAAGGGATTTTGAGAAGGGAAAGGGCTTTTGTAGAGAAAATAAAATTTGTGTTTAAGATTACTGGACCCCCTTGTTACTTCTTTTATCCGCCAAAAGGGTGTTCGATTATGTTGAAAAAGTACGAATCTCCCTTTTTGCCGTAAAAATATCTGCTTCGTTTTCACAATGCTATACTGAGCTTCAAGAAATCCCAAATTACATAACGTGTGCACTTTGATACACAAGTATGTGAACAAACTTCACTTATGCAGCTGTAAGCATGCATACAGCTGTAAGCATTTATTGTAAAGAAGCGTTAACATCTTGTTGGATCTAACTAGAATAACATAGGCGACTTCATTTTGACTGTACCTTTTCAAATTGACTAGATTTATATGCGTTATTTTGGCAATTGTAAATTTTGATCCAAAAGTACCTTACTAAATCCCTAGTTTTGTGCTCGTGCATCTTTGTCCTAGTGTACATTTTAAGAAAACATGAACAATGAAAATTGCACTTTTCTTTGTAACAGCCCTTGTTAACAAAGTAGATTTTATTGCTCTGAAGCTTAATACCTAGGGATTCCATTGTTTTAATCCTAAAAATCTTTATGTTACACTAGTCTGAGAGTACAACTATTATTGTATTTCAATTATGATGTGAAAAGAATATCAAACGGGCAAATTACTTTTGAGATGAAACTTTTGTTATTGGATATTTAAACAGAATTCTTCATTTTACTCTTCTCTGAAAGCAAGTTTTCTCAAAGCGTGTACCCATGCAACTACAGGAGACCTGTGACACGTGCAGTACGCTTCTCAGTCGAGGTGTAACCTGCACATGCAACTCAAGGTACGAGTGGTTCTGATTGCTGCTATGTAATTGACGAGTTAAAAATGGATTGTTATCTAGTTCATAAACTTTACTGCGCAAGTACCTCAGGGATCAGTGATAGGCCCATTCCTTTGTATTGTGTATGTAATTGTAATCACAAATAAACTAGATTGTGTTGCACTCGTGATTGCTTGTGATACATAATTGGGAATGACATCAATAGATCACAGGCTTATGCAAGATGTGCTCAATAAGAATTTCCAAATGCTATATATACACAAAGAACTTTATTAAGCACCGCCCATTTTGTAAAATGAAATTGGAAGCTCTTTGAATATTGTGATATGTTTGATGTATTGACCACTCTAGATATAACAATTGCCGTTTTATTTACTATTTAATTGACGTAAAAATCCTTATAATACAAAATAATTGAAAATATGAGAAAAAATGAGAAAAAATGCGAGACCACTGAAATTTGGCAAAATATAACTATTGTCTTTGGTGAGAAACAACGCATGAAACTTTGGATTTTTTCAATCAGAAATAACATTGTTGATCCCTAGTTGACAATCAATTAGAGAAACCTTTTTTATCATGCACGATAAAAGCCTAGCAGGACAATGAATTTTCAGTACTTTTTTCAACCCTAATTGAGAAAATTTCGAAACTTTTCAAATCTGTGAGTAAATTTGAGATTCTTTGAGTTGGACTTGTGGGTCAAACCCATACTTTTCCCCTTAGATAAGCCATTATCTTAAAGAGTCGCCATTTTTTTCTTAGGGAAGCTTTTTTCAATTTTGATATTTGCTAATTTTGTGATTTTGAAGGCTCATACTGCTCTAACGACTTACATTTCCTAAGAGGTCCTTATTAAAAATCATCAATACAGTCAAGAGAATTATCGTTACCATATTGCAGTAAAAATATTTACTTTCATTTTCAGTTATAAGTAAACTTGGATTTTCAAAAATACCAAGTCGAGGGAAATAAGTTGTCCAGAGACAGTAAATCGTAAATTGAGTGAAGTTTTTAATTTCTACACTGCTAAATGATCGTTCTATCGAAAAACCCTAATTGTTTTTGTGGAACCTTGTATGGTTTATTAGCAGAAGCTTATTTTCTGAAAACATTGGGGGTGCTTAACTAAGTTCTTTGTGTATATATGTGCTATCATGTTGGTCTAAACGTTGACTTGTGACTCATAATCGCAGCAAAACGTAGCTGAGTCTAAACAATAAAAATGCAACTTTAAAGTTAACATTTGAAAATTAGATTAGAAAGATTCTCACAAACATTCTGGGATGATATTCGCATCTGATTGTAAATGGAACAACCATATTAACAACATTGTAAAATCCTTATCACTCGTTTCATCTATGAGAACATCAAAGAAAATGTTAAACAGAGAAACCCTAAATGAGAGATATAAAGTGTTTGTTAGACCTTTTATACGTCTGTGAACTGTGGGATGATTATTCATCAGATAATATTGAAAAGTTCCGTTTGAGGCGGCCAGAAAAGGTCTTCCTAAATATGCTTCTCGTCAATCATTTTGTTACGAAACAGGATGACAATCTAAAATAAAAACCAACATAATTCATTTACAGTCAAGATACAAGATTGAATGATAATCCTGGTTGCATTGGAAAAGCTGCTTGTGATAACCCTATCACTATTACATAGAGTTTACTAGATATTCCAATATAAGATATAAAATGGTTTGTAATAGTAGCAAAATATTCAGTAGAAGAGTAATTGTTAATATATACTTATTATTAAATGACAGTGCAGATTTTTCATATAATTACCATATCAAGTTTTTCGAGAGAAGTTCATAAATATATATTATTATCTGGAATTTTTGATAATAAGAAACATTTCCTCTCTAAGCTAATACAAACTAAGACTGTGACCTCTTCTCCTTTGCCCGTCTATACTCTTGTATATATTTATATAGCTTATCTATGTATCTTTAGTTATCTTCCATGTACATAGACATGCACTTTTATGTCTCAATATTAAAGGTAAGCACTGTACATAGGAGAGGTTTCACTAAGTTGGATTGCATGTACCAAATCCCGTCATTTAAATAAATATGCTTAAATCAAAATCTAGTTTGCAAAGTTATTACCACACCACTAATAATGCGATGCCATTACACAATATGAAATGTAGTTGCTAATTCAATTATTCCAGTCCCCGAAAGTGACACTTATTAAATATCATAGTGGAATTAGTAACGCCTTTTTTTATATATAAGTGCAATAGTTTTCAGTTTGTTTCTGGAAAATTGATAGCCTAAAGGTAAATCTTGCATTGTTAAAACCAAAACTTCTCATGTTGTCATAGTTATTTCTTCCATGGAAATTTAGGGACTAAAATACAATGTTTATTATCATATATAGTTATATCATATTGAACGTAAATGGTGCATGTGATCATATGCAAAGCCTATAACTGTGTTATTGAAACAATTCTAGTTTCCAACCATCAAGGACGTAATCATTCTTTTGTATTTTTAGATAAGAAATGTATTTCAAATAATACCCTGCTGCTTTAGTTTAATAAATTTTGTTACATATAAATGTTTTATCCCTATCACTTTTCACTGCAATTATGTGTGAACTGTATTAAATTCCTATAATATAGACTTATTTTATTCCTTAGCAACATTTATTTAATCTGTTTCCAGGTTCACAACCTATTTTATTCCTTATCAACATATATTTAATGTGTTTCCAGGTTCGTATCCCCATCACCTAGCTGTTGAGAAGGATCTGAGGAAGCTCTTCTACACTGAACCTTACAAGCATCAGATAGTCTCCATGGACCTCACAGGATCAAACCTCACAACAATGCTCGACTCAACAAGTGTTACACAACCTTGGGCCATCGTGATTCATTCAGTTAAAAGGTGAGGTGATATAACAGTGATCATAAACATGTATAAACACGATATATACATACGGAAAAAAGTTAAGCACCCCCTAAATTCGAAAACAAAAAATGATGTTATGGCAAAGTTATTGTACTGTGAATAAATTTATGACTCTTTTACATAAATAATTTCTTCACAGAAAGATCGTCCATGTAGACAATTTATGAAATTACTATTGAATTTCAAATGGCACTGAAATTTCACCCTAAATAAGTTTGGCTGTAGTGCCAAAACTGGGCAATAGACTGGGTTTCAGACATCAAAAATAACGTTTGTGTACCAACTTGACTTCCATACATCAAATCATCTCTTATCTTACAAAATAAGGAAGTAACTGGTCGTTGAAATGGCATCCTTTTTTTCAATTGTTATTGTCAATAATTGATGAAATGGCTGGAATCATACGATTTTGGAATAATCTTATGGATTTTTTTTAGTTCAATCTTTTAATCAACCACTTCTCATTGATTTCTAGGGGTCATTACAGTTGACACCGACCATCTTTCGTTATTACACCATTTTCCTTGAATTTAGTTTTATTGAGATTTTGCGACTTTGAAGGTTATTAAAGGTCTAAATAGTGACTTTTGACTAAAAAATTTATACTGAAGTTTGACATAAGGGCTCTGAAAAATTGAATTACCCACATCACAACTACCAATAACAACTTTCTTTTATCAGACTAATGTAACTTGTTTTTTGACATAGAACTGCAACAATTTTATGAATGCAAATATCCAAAAGGAGCGAAACGTTATCCGGATGAAACTTACTTCCATTAACTACTAAATTATGGTTCTATCATACCATGCTATTACTTCTACAATCACATCGCCTTTTTTTTGGTCAGGCAACTTTTGTTGCTAAAAAAACGTGGGGGTGCTTAACTTTTTTCTGTATGTATATATATTATTGTGAAGCATTCATGTTTAGAGTATGGAGTATGAAAAATAGACCAGAAGCCCAACAAATTCTGTCATTTTGCTGCACAGTCAGTCCTCTTAACTAGCCATTCAAATATAAAACTTCTCAATATCTCAGCGATCTGTTCAGTGTACAATAATCTGTTAGATTAGCAATTGTGGTTAACACACCAATTTCATTTCATAACATTAATTCGATATATTATTAGTTTATACAAAACATACACATTTCGTCTCTTCAATATCAATGTTATTGGGTTGATTGTTAGCTGCTATCTCCCTGAACAATATGATAAGCCTTGACTTTGTATGACGATTTTATTTTTTGTGTTTGTATGAAGAACACAACAAGGTTTCAATTTTTATTCTTCCATGAAAACAGTACATTGTCAACCTTTGCAGATATTACTTTCTGAAACCTACAACAGTTGGGTCTTCACTTAGAGGCGTGATATTGTTTTTTGTTGTAGATACAAAATGGTGATATTTATAATCCTGGTAGGAGCTGTCACACAAATCCCTGATGTGATTTTACTCTATTTTGTTTACCTGCAACAATACCAGATCACTCAATTTACTTCATAACATTAAAATCATAAACAATTTATACATGGTAGAAGCTCAATTTTTATGGAAAGAATTTTTGTTTTGGTTTTTTTTCTCCAATGAACAAATGGCTTTCATGATGTGAATTATAATAAAATGTTATCAAACAATGTAGACGCCCAGCACGAGCCCATATACACATCAGTAATTGGGTTTAATATTAAAAAGATTTAACAATGTATACTTTTTGGATGAAAAAAAAATTATTCTAAAACACAAAGAAAGTAAGATATGAGATAAGGGTGATGAGATCGAGAAGGATTGGGGACGAGGGACAGCTGGTTGTCACTGTAAATATTGCTGTATTTCTTTGTTTTTACACTTGTATATATACATTTTGAGAATAAAGAAAAGATAATTTATGAGAATGCTTTGATCGGGCTCTCCAAGTAAAGAAACAGATTTATATATATTTAATTTCATCTGTGTTTTTTTCTTCGAACCACGTTTGAAACATGCTCAAATGTTTCTCTTGAATCTATTGGTCATGAATTTTTGATTTGAACAATAATAACAATTTTGTCAATCGCAGCACACCAATTTCAAAACGATGAGTAGAAAAAGGAGTAACGCTAATTTCAATGCCTTCTTTTACTGATGCTTCATGTATTTCCTAGGAGTTTAAACATTTACTCATTTAACTTTTGATCAAATTGAAAGAAACATATGAAGATTAAATTAAATTTCCTTTAACTTCATTCAAAACTGTGATCGATGTCCACAAGCTGCAGATTTTTTTTCCGTCTGGAAAAAAAGTGTCGCTGATCCTTTTTACATCCAAGTCAAAGTGTTCAACTGCATTGGCACACTATGATGACAATGTTATCAAAAAAAGTTGTGTTGATTATAATCCGTCACATTTCGTTAATAACAAATAAACAAAAAAATTTCAATCATTTCACAGACGTTTGAAGTTACTTTAACGATTTATTTACCTGGACTCTCAATAAAAACTATCCATAATATTTAAGATTCCGCTGTAAGAGTATTCTGACAAGCACGTGTTGGCATCCTTGAGACCATCCTGGTCGTCAAGTCAAACTATAAGAGTATGTGCTTACGAACGCAGGTGCATATGTCACTGCGACATTGCTTTCTGATTGAATAACTTTATCTTCACAACAACTATGTCTTCCTTCAGTTGTTGACATTATTGAGTTGTATTAAATATTAAAACATTGATTCAATTATGTTTTCCTCAGTGTGCATGGCAAATAGAAACCTATGCCTCTGTTGAGACAGGAGAATTACTTGTTTCACTAGAAATAATTATGTAAGTTTTCTACATAAAATTTATGGTAGAAGTTCTCATATTCTGATATCTTATAGTCCTTGGTACAAAAATGGAATGCGGTATTATTTGCATTACTTATAATTGTTAATGCATGTTTAATTATGTATCCAAAAGAAGGAAACAATGATTGATAATGTCATCATAACTTGACATGATGTGCAAAGACGTCATTATCTATAGCACATTCTAATCCTGATATTGCACCGACCAGTATGTTTTGATTTCTCTCTACACTCAGGGGCAAAAGAAACGATACCATATAAAATACATGATAGGCAAAGCTACGAGTGATAGTTACGACTAGTCTGGGTTAATTTGTTTCTTCAAGAGCTAACTGAACTAAGTTTTTAATTTCAAAGCTATACCTGTTATCGCTTTTGAAATATTGTTGAAATACAGGCCTTTCAAAAAACGCCGTTTTAAAATCTATTTAACTAGATGAGATAGGAATGAGAAAATGACCCTTTTTCTTGTTTTTAAACCAACATACAGGCAAAATGCGTGAACAAATTAACTTCTACCCGGGTTTTTTATATTGATAACATATTATATTTATAAGATTTTTACATTTCATAATGTTTTTATTCCAATTTAAAAGATTATGACCAGAAATAACATTGAAAAAGCTGTTTTCTGACCCCTTGTGTATTTGAACAGTCACAGAGTTATAAATATCATACTTTGATGTTTGAAATTCTTAGTACTTCTTCACAACTAATTTGTCTATCACAAGGGGTCGCAGTCTCATTTCATTTACAAGAGGATTTTGTTCTGTACTCTTTTGGAAAGTTGGTATCGTTTCTTTTGCCCCTGAGTGTATATAACTGTTGATATTTTCAAAAGGAAGCCACGCCAATCACATGTGCTGTATCCAAATCAAATGACCATGAACAGAGCTGTAGCAAAAAATACATTACGTTTTTGGCACATTAAACTGTGGAATATGATTTCACTTTAAATGTCTTATCAAAAGAATAATAATATTTTCTATTAAGGACGCTGATAAAATTAATGTTAACAGAGTCAATCAAAAACAATTTCATATGAACAAGAGTCTACATTTGTTCTAGATAAGAGTATAATTTTGCATTCAATAATCGCAGAATCCATTATTTTATAACCAACGCGATTGCATTTTGCTAGTAAGGAATATTACGCTGGTGACATTGAAATAAGAATAATGTTTACCATATAAGTAATGTCTATAGGAGGAACATTTACGACCACGTTACAACTCATACTTAACGATGGCACTAAATGGTGACATTGAAAACATGTACTTATCATCAGAGCTAATGAAAATGAAGCATGCTGTATTCAGAATATGAGATATATTGTTGGTTCCAAAAAGTAACCATCAGGTCTGCTTAGCTCAGTGGATAATGCTTTCGATTTGGGATCTTAAGGGCCAGGGATCGAATCCCGTCAGATGTTCGGAGAGTATTTTGTTTTATAGTCATCTTGGCTTCTTAGAGATCAAGCGATAGCACCTAGGATAGCGCCTAGGAAATCGTTTTGGCAGTACATTTTGCACGATATCCTGTCATTGTCAACGTTGTCTGACTGTCTTGAAAATATAGTATTGTTGTTTTCAGAGATGTACATTTTTTCTTTAAAAAAAAGAGTGACTTTGGATGATGAATACAATATCTCCCTCGTGACGTTTGGTATGAAATATAACAACTTTCATCAGATTATGTTGACAGAAATGTATTTTGTGAAATTACTTTGATTGATTGATCAATACTCATTCTAATGTTAGTGCTGGTACCCAGTGATGTTACTGTTTAGTGTTCACTAATCACCCAAATTGGTCGATTTCATGTATTCACAACCTTCATCTGTGGCACCAATCAAGGCTTTTCTTGTTTCAAATGTTGACAGCTAGTATTCAGACTCTTAACCGTTCACACTGTTTGTCTCTAAGACTTTGACAATATAAACATGCAGGCATCAATGGCTTTATATCTGTATTCTAAAATTCTTTTTGAAAGACATAGGCATTTTTCTTTTTAACTCTTTGAATACAGGCTTAGAAAAAAGAACACTTTCAAGTACACAAAAGCAAGGTTTTATAACATATATTCCAAAGGGTAACACACAAAACAAATACCTTTTAAAATTGGCGTCCTATCTCGCTTCTTTATTCTTCTTACAAAATTGGAGCAGCAGCAATTACAAATCGAATTTAAAACATAAAATCATCTTTGAAAAATAAGGCCCAAAGGGTTGTGTAAAAGATAGATATATAGGGGAGATAACCAGGTTAGTTTACGACATAATGGAATATACTAAAACCTTAAAAAAAAATTAATTGTGATCCAAGAATTATTGACTTGATAACCACATATTATAATGACATCAAACAAGAGTGTTGGTAAATTGATTTCCATCAGAATCCTTTAAAATTGAAAAAGGTTGTCGCCAAGCCAATCCGTTGGCGCCATATCTATTCATCCCCTCAGCATTCTCATTAGAAATAACGCTTACATAAAAGGAATAGACACTTGAAATAGAGAAAGTTTACTTTCACAATTCACAGATGATACGTAATAAATACAAGAAGGATCAGAAAAATGCGTTTGTGCTGTTTTACAAATATTGCAATTTTTGCACTATTTTTCTGGTTTAAAGGTTAGGAAAAAAATTATTTCGTTTCAAAGATTCAAACTTTGTCAAATTGGAATTTCAAACTATTTGGGAATAAATTTCAACATTGATCAAACTTTGAAAAAAATGATAATTGAATGAATATTTAGCAATAAAACTTTCACCTTATGGAAGAAACACAGTTCTAAAATTACTTCTTCTGCCCAAGTAAAATCCTTTTTCTCCGCCCTACCCTGCCCAACAGTTCTATTATCGAAAAATTCCATAATTATATTTTAGATTCATATGGAAAAATAAAACGAGATACTGTTATTCTTAACGAGGAACATACAGACGTTAAAGTTCTATTTATTTAAGATGTTTTATATTATATCTCAAAGTATATTGAACAATGATAGCATAAAGGTTTAAAATAAGTATTTTATAAAGTTTTATGATATGTTATATGTAACTTACCATACATGTTATGATTTTTGTGATTCCTTCAGGATTGTTGAAATTCCACATGTCATCTATCTCCATGTTCGATGTTGTAATGTCCCTCTGTTGAAAGTATATACTTGTATTCCAATAACTTTTCATCGCCTATTCACAAACTTAATTACCACTAGTTTCTAGAATATGCTTTGCTGACTATGGACAAAACAAAAGCCGGTTAACCATTCAGAGGTTGCAACACTCGAGAGACACGACACAAAGCAGCATTGTAATATCTCCGCAGGTTCGATTGATTCAAGTATAATGGACGAATCCAATCACTAAGACGTTTTTCATGATACTTTTTTTAATTTGTTGCAAAGTAAAAAAGTGCTGGCAGTGATTTGCCCTACAGTAACTGAAATCTGAAGAGAAGAGATGTAATACCTTGTTGATAAAACATCGAGGCAACTTTGGCAACTCTTAATCAGACAATAGATGATCAGCTCGAGGAAATTAAAACTTTAGGGGACCGGCTTGACCGTTGTGACCGCTATTTGCGACGCAACAACCTGAGGATTTTGGGTATCCTTGAAGAAGAAGGGAAAGATACCGACACAATCATCATTGAAGTCGCAAAATCTATAGGTCTCTCATCACAGGCCACGATATCGACGTCAGTCACAGTGTGCCACCGTGCCCGACAACACCCCAGGAGAGATCCCGACCAATACTGGTGGATTCGTCAGTAACGCAACACAAAGATTATGTCTCAAGTCAAGAACAAAATTAAAATCGTACATCACGACCCTTAACTCAGAACGTTTCATAAACGAGGACCTTACTCGATCAAGTGCAGACATAGCCCGTCAGGCGCGTGAGTAAGTTTATAATGGTAGGATTGAGTCCACATGGGTCACCCATGAAGTTATCCTTATTAAAGGGGCAGTAGCACGTTTTTTGATAATTTTATTTTTTTTAATTTTCACTGATAATTGTACGTTTATGCTAAATGTGTTACTTTGATAGTGTCAATAATCTCATTACACAGTCAATTAGCCACAGTCAGAGGATAAAGCAAGAAGATTCACACAAAATCCATTGGCGGCCATTTTTTTGTGAACACCTTTAATTCACTTTCTGTAAGAAAAAGAAATCGCAAGACTGAATTTTACATTATATATTTGAATTGTAACTGCTCCATTTAGTTTAGATACATTGTTTTTCAATTGGAACCATTAATTTTCATTTTCCTAACATCACCTTATTTCCCCCCTAAAAACGTGCTACTGTCCCTTTAAAGTTACGGTTTGGAGCGTATAGAAAGTGCAAATAACACTCATCTCGAGGAGGTCATCGAAGCTGCAGGACTTAAAATGACCACGTCAGCAAAAAAAAAAATATTAAGTGTTTGTCCATATAGATTCAATTCTTTATTTACGGTTGATATTTAGGCCAACGGCCTATGACAACATATAGTACATACAAAATGGATACTCACAATGCACATGCGTTCACATTGTAGAAGAAACATAGTTTGGAAAGATGGTTATGTTCTAAGTGTGCTTCATAGTTTCATAGCATGGTCTAGATACAAGGCAACATTCATTAAACACTCTTTATTCTTAACAGATATTAATTTAACAAAATGGTATTTTGATGCTGTGACAACATTGAGGTATTGTTTTCTAATATCCGAAAGTGGCTCACAATGAAGTAGAAAATGATATTCGTCCTCTATTTCACCTGATTTACATAGCCTACAGGTTCTATCTGTGGGTTCTTTACCATTTTTCCTACCAGTTTCTATTTCTAAAGGAAGTGTTCCACAACGGAAATTTGCCAAATTGCTTCTAAATTTATATATTTGAAGTGAGTTAATATACTCTGCAGTTTCAAATCTGAGTTTAAAGGTTTTATAATTTTGAAGTTTAGATATGTATTATATCGAACTAAACCAATCTGATATAAACACATCTTTAATTCTTTGTTTGAATTCTCCTAGGAATAGATTAGTGTTTTGTACTCTCTGATTTGTCCAGACATACATAAACCCATTAGAACATAAAATGTTTCTTACTTTAGTTACCCAGTTTACTTTACCATTTGTTTCATAGAGAAATGACATCTTGTATGATTTCGTAACGTATCTATGGTCAGGCATTCTAATTATCTTGAGCCAATATTTGACAACTCTAACAGTGGTATTTACAAATAATGGAAAACGACCACATTCACCGAGGACAGCATTATTAGGCGTTTTAATAGCTAGTTTAAGATACCCTTTGCATGCTGTTCTTTGGATTCTTTCAAGTTCATCATAAGTTTTGTATCCCCACAGTTCACAGCCATACGTTAGGATTGGTAATATTTTGCTATCAAATATTTTGAAGAACATCTGGCTATTCATAAACCAGTTCATATTTAAGGTCTTTAGTATACCATTCAAAGCTTGCTTACCTTCAATAGCTCTTTTATTAATAGCATATTTCCATGATAACTGCGGGGTTAAATACATGCCTTCATGTAAGTACTTGTAATTATTTACAATTTTCAATTCTTCACCATCAAAGGTCCATGACTCATTTGTACTTAGCACACCCCGTTTCTGAACACCATTATATTTGATTTCGCCATGTTAACCTTAAGTCAGTATTCCACAGAAAAAGAAGAGAGGATATTCAACTGTTATTTGCAAATCTCTGCATACATTATAAAACAACACAATGTCATCAGCAAACAGAAGTAAATATATGTGTACAATATCAGGCATAAGTTGTAATCCATAACAATCCGAACATTCAATACTCATTGCTAGTTCATTGATATATAGTGAAAATATAAGTTTGTCCATACAGTAATAATATGACTATAGGATTCTATTGATATTTCCTTAACAAACACTATATTATAAATATATGTGTCATTTAGAGTGAAATGAAATCAATTAAACCTGGGACGAACTCTCTATCCTGTTAGAATATGTCACACTAATTTCATATTCTCGATAAGGTGTGCATAGTCATGTTCTATAAAATGAGTGAACTTGATTACTGCAATTCTTTGCTAGCAGGATCAACCAAACAAGTGATAAACAAACTTCAGCGAATACAGAATACAGCTGCAAGAATCGTCAGCAGATGTCCAAAGCAGGATCATATAACCCCTGTTCTGCAGTCTCTGCACTGGCTGCCTGTAAAGCAGAGAATAATGTACAAGATCCTGTGCATGACCTATCAGTGTACTGTTGCCACAGCCCCACTGTACCTACAGAACCTCATCGCGCCATATGTTCCTGCTAAGTCCCTCAGATCACAATCCAAAGGTCTACTTTGTGTCCCTCATACTAAGATGAAAACTTTTCGAGAGAGATCTTTTGCTTTCTGTGATGCCTCTATGTGGAATGAACTACCCATTGAAATCAAATCTGCAGAAACTCTTTTAACTTTCAAGGCGCTTCTCAAAACACATCTTTTTAAACTGTCCTACTGATTCCAAAGCGCTTCGAGCATAATGTCATGGAGAAATGCGCTCAACAAATGGACTATTATTATTATTATTATTATTATCATTTTGACATCTAAGGTGGGTCTAGATTTTGCCAATCTCATTAAAATGATATCTTAATTGCTTCACTACGTTATGCAGATTAAAGATCTCACAAGGCCCCGTAAGTCCAGCCGTCAGGGTAACCTTTGACCGCTTGATGTGAGGAAGATTCCATCCACCAATCAAATCGTACGTCTCTTAAAGGACAATTCAAGAGATTAAACCGTAAATCGGCACAGCCCAAATGATAAAATCATAACTTATGACCTTTCGAGTGTCCCAAAAAGCAGTGTTAGGTAATTTACATAGGTCGTAAATTCATTTGTAATGTTTGACTATTTGACAGAACTAGATTCTTTCTAATGTGCATATGTACATCGAATATGTGTGATATCAAATCAACAAGACTTGATCTAATGTTTTTATGTCAGTTCTGGTCTTCTCATTTGTGTCAGTATATTTATGGATACAAAATACACCGAATTTAATGAACATGAATAGTTTGATATAAGATTTAAAGGGAAACGTTTATAAAACGTAACTGTTCAAAAATTAGCATCTACAGCTTGCTGTTTGAATTTGCCCCGTTTACGGTGATTTCTTCGATAATGACAACATTAAAGTATTTACCTGGACGATTTTGGACCAACAAATTGATAGGAGCGATATAAAGCACAGTTTGAGTTATTCATTCGGACATGACAGGAAATAGTTGTTGTCGACATTTAGAAATAGTCGGAAATGTTCGTTTTTCGAGTTTTGAAGATTAGATATGAATACCCGTCACCAGCAACCTGAGTTACGGGGCAAAGTCGCTGATTGGCTGAGTCAAAGGATACTCTGACGGTTGTTATAACTGAGCCTGGTAAGATCTACATGCGTAGCGTAGTGTAGCAAATAGGTCGTATTTTAATAAGATTGAGATTTTGCCAAATTATCCACTCACGTCTCCAGCTTTGGTAAAGCGAATTTAACCGAGATAGATTATTAGATTTAGTGTGTAATTGCGGGTATCACACTGTAGATGCTCTTCATTTCTTCCTTTCTCACCGAATTTTAGTGACAAAAAAGCCAATGCGTATGTTTTAAAAAGAGGTTTTTACTTGTTCTCAATGTTTATTTGGCCACCATGGGTCATCACAACATTTAAATGTAGAACTTCTAAAGTCAGTACATAATTATGTCATATACTCTAGGACACTTTCAGTTTTCACTTGAAATGATTAAGTATTTAGATTTCGACTTCCTGAAATACATTAGTATAAAGTTTATATAATCTTATTAAAATATGAGTCTTGGCCTCAAATTGTTATGTTGAATATTTTAAAAATCATCATTTCTATATGTGTACTGATCTGTTCATGTGTTCATAGTATAATAAAACATGTTTAAATCACATTTTGCCAAACACCATTGCTATGATAAATGGGAACAAGTCATTGATTTGCACTACACTGATTTAGATAGGGAATGTTTCAACATTATTGCACACAAATGTACTTCCAGTTTTGACTTCAGATGGTCGAAATATAGTATAATATCACAGAATACTGCCAACATAACATTTCCTCTATAACATAAAGTATGTTGATACTTCAATGTGTCAATTTTGTAACGAATCAGACATATATATTTACCATGCGTTTTGGTAGTGTAGCAAGGTGCAAAGGATATGGTGTGAACTGAAAATATGGCTCAATATTGTAGATGTTCAACTTAGGTTTACAATCTCTCAAGTACTGTTTGGAATGAAAGGAAACAATAACTAAGTTTTCAATGCTATGATCATACTAGTTAAAGGGACATTGGCACGTGTTTTGATACTTTTATATTCTAAAATTTTCAATGATAATTGTAAGTTAATGCTAAATGTATTATTTTGACAGTGTCAAAAATCTCATTACTCACACCAATCATCTATAGTCAGACAAAGTATGACTACTCACATTTAATCCTTTGGCAGCGATTTTATGTAAACATATTTCATTAATTTTGTGTAAGAAAAAGCAATCGAATGGCTAAACTTTACTTTATTTATTTGAATTATTACTGCTCCCTTTAGTTGAAATACATTGTTTTTTAATTAAAACCTTCAATTTTCTTTTTCCTGACATCACCTTAGATTCCCCAAAAAAACGTGCTACTGCCCCTTTAACACAACATGTAGTAAGACTTGTAGTGAGAAAGGATGTACCCCAATGTTTATATTTTTAAAAGACAAATGATACAGTAATTTGTTTAAATTTAACAAGACCAGGAAAAAATTTCTTGAAACTGTGGTCTATCATACGTTTTGATACCCCCTCTTCCTCTTTTCTCTGAAATAGGTGCTACATGTCTGAAAACAGTTATCTCATAAACCCGACTATATGTGATATTTGTATACAGCGCCGGTGAGCAGCTCCAAAGTTGGATACCTAGGCGCTATAAAAATCCATTATCATTATTAACTGCGTGAGTAATCAACCAATCACACTCTTCAACAAAAGTTTTGAAAGTTTAAATGAAAGATTTGAATAATTAGTTTTCGAGGTATTATATATTATTCCCTTCATTTAGCAAGCTATAAATGCAATTATTAGATTAACATGGGAAGCAAGGAATCATCATATTTGATACACTTTGACGTGTGCGAATGTGGCGAATATGTTCATATCAAACTTCATATCCAGCTTCATTCATGTTTGATAAGAAATGTTACACCTCTCTGAATTTGAATATCATAAAGAGTTACGTGTTCAGAGGAATTTGCTTTGATGTTGTAACAGTCCATCAGTTTAGTACTTTGAGCTAAAATAGCAGACCTGTAACTTTAATGGTAAATTAGTAATCGCCAGTTCTTCATGGGTGGGGCCAATTGTCCCATTTCAGATCTAGTATAAGAGCAAAGTTTTTAACTCTCATGTCTACTAGATTTTTACATGTTACCACATCATAACCTTTGTAAACGAAGTAAAATGAAGTAATTTGATATGCACCACTTTCAAAAACTGTAATGACTGTGAAAAAAATAATTGTCACATACCACAGACACAAACAAAACACATTTTTTTAATCTGTTTGTGACAGATGTATGAGCTCAAAATGAAAAGTAAAATGTTAGTAAATCAACCATCTTCAGTAACACACATAAAGAAATCCTTGCCGCGCACAAAAAGATCAGCCTTGCAATGATAACAGATCCAGTCTAACACTATTAAACTGTCTGCACGAAAGTGATGTTTCTATACAAGAACAGAAGAAAAGAAGTAAACTATTTATTACAGTGTCACAAGCTGTACATACAAGAAGTAAAATCAAAATAGATAAACAATTAAAACCAACAGGTGGCCTACGAAAAACACATTGAATCTAATAAGATAACATCATTGTTACCTTCCATACAACCAACATGTACATACTTACTTACATACATACTTAACAACCCAGTCATGATTGTAACGTTCTGTAACCTACCCTCAGCAATTCCAAGATGAATTGAGATATTTCAGAAACAACCAAAGTAGTGACCTTTTATGGCAATGCTGTTTGTTTCAATGTTGTTATTAATCTTAAGTCTCAAATTAGTGTGAAGTCAAATGCTGTCTCAAAGTCTTAAGATAGTGCGAACAAGTATCACTTTTACTGTGTCTGCACTCGTCAACCCTCAGCTGATTCTGCAGTTGTGACTGCTTGCAAAATTCTGTCTTGAAAACGGTGATCTTATGGTTGTGAGTCGTCGTTTGCTAGGGTTTTGATGAAGCCACGACTTAACGGTTTGATTTTCTCTGCTTGAGATTGACACGTGATTGTATCCGGTCCCAAGCAGATGATATTGGTATTATGTACATGGTTTACTCTTGGAGTTGTTAAAGTACCTTTTAGGCCAAACTCACAACAGGTATGATGGACTACCATCAATCGCTGTCTGAAAGTCATTGCGTTGTTATTATGTTGTTGTAGAACTATATCTGGTGGTTCAAATGATTTATAGTAGATTAATTTTATTCAATTCATATCAAAAGTAACATTAAAATTATGCATTATTCTGACATGTATCGTGATGCCATATGGTTATGGTCCTGATTGGTTTGTGTTGATTGAGTCAAAATCGGGTTTCCTAGTAGAAACATATTTATTGCACAGAGATGTTGTTCTTTATTGTAAAGCCCTGACTTTGACAGCAGTCATTATTGTTATCGATAATATTATCGTAGTTCAATGTGTGTATCGTGAGTTTGGCTTAACACTGACAAACATCATAATTTGAGGACAGAAGATCAAATCGATAATTGCAACATCTGCCATTTTTGTGGTGACTATGGTTGGATTATGGTGATCTCATCAATGTACTATTGAGATGTGTGACCTGTAAGGTTGGTAGCATACAGTTTCATGCTTTTGATTCTTTTCTTGAAAAGCCCTCCCAGAATAAGATTATTTGATCAAAGTGTCACAGCGTTTTTAGTGTAAGGCAATAAGAATACCTTTATGATTCTTGTTATACATAAAGGATATATAATTAAGAATAAGACTTGAGGCATAGAATTCTTTTGTCACTTAAAATTTACATAACACAACAAAATCAGATAGACAATTATCACTGTCTACGTCCGTCTCGTTCAATCCTGTGTTTGATTTATCCTATAGGCTTATCCTTGTTGTTTATACATTGTTGCAGGAAGATAATATGGAGTGAAATTGGAAGTGATAACAAGACAAGCTCAGCTGACTATGACGGTTCCAACATCAGGAGGATTGTTAATACATCAGGACAATGTTTTGGACTAGCCCTGGATGAGCAGGGTGAGTGAACATGATCAGTGAGAGATTGATTTCAAATGTTCTTTATATTTCAAAATACAAATTTACATCTGAAATGATTGAATCCAATGTTTATTTCGAAAAGAATATATGAATATGAAGAATTTTGTTTGATAAAACATTTTCCTATTAAAAAAATGGGGTATTTTTTTAATGAGGTGAGAAAAATCGGATGACTGCTACTTTTTGCAAAGGTGATAGTTTTACTCCTTGGGTGGACATAACTTTATACAATGCTTTATAATGTGAATGTGGCATATAAGAAGATAGCAATTTTCTTCACCAAATAGGTTTGAATAAAAGAACATGCATGGTCTTATTTGTCTTCTCATGTTTGTATATCTATATGTGTATTTGTTGATCCAGTTCTTTCTAACAATATCTAAAATCTGTTTTGCATTTAAACAAGTCAAAATTTTATGAATCAAAATCATATTGATAGTAGTCCACACATGCACATACATTTATCTTTCAAAATATATTTTAAATGAAATTTATTAAACGAACATTATATATATTTGGTAACTGGAAAGACGGCATAAGATTCAACAAAAACTGGAAACAAGGTCATGATTTTCAAGCAAGGTTGGATATCAAATGTAGAGACGTTGAAATAATTTATAATGTAAAACATAATAGTAAGACTTAATTACCATAGTGAAAGCTAGGAGCTATTTAAGCATTGGAAACAAAACAGGGGGTGAAGGTAAAGAATGAAAGCATACACGTAAAACTACTATCACTACTTAATAACATTCATTATAAATTAACTATCAATAATATGGCACTAAAACAATCTATACGGCCTATAATGTTATTAATCTTGTTTTTCCGTATTGGTCCAGTTACAGGACCGTTGACCTGTAACTGGGCGAATATGGAAAAACTTGATTAATGACATTTTTTTAATTAACTTCTTTGTGATTTACTTGTACAACATTAGAGAGTTCATTTTCATCGAAATCAAAATTATAAAAACAGTTTGTGATCTGTAATATATGTTGAAAGTGTTCAAGCGATAGCTTCGGATTTGTGCCATTTTTGTTTATGCGCATGTATTAGCCCAGTGTGCTAGTATTGGCCCAGTTTGTCCTGTATTGGCCGAGCTTACCTGTATTGGCCCTGTTGCCGAATTTATAGTGTGGGCCGTTTAGATTGTATAAGTGCCATATCAATAATAGTTAATCAATAATAGACTATACGATTTGCATACGAGATACACGAGACAGGAATTTAAAGATATATGACGGTTCACATTCTTATGTATAATTTGATTCTATGAAAAAGAACTAGATAATGTTGTGCAAGTTTATCACATATAAGTTAATTATCAAAATTACATTAACTCATTTTTTCCATATAAGACCAGTCTGGTGAAAACCTCAGTCTGCTGTATTGGCCCTTGGGCAGACCTCGGACCTGTAACTGGACCAATACACTTAAGTTTGATTTTAAAGCATTATATGATAGTAATGCTTACAGATCTTAAAGAGGTTTTGGTAGGTTTTGTCCTGCAATTTGGATCTTTGCATTACCATTCCAGTTTGGTTTACATTCAAGTATGGTTCCCTATTCTTTGTAGCATTCAACTTGTTCAAAGACAGACATTAGTGTGATTAGAGTTCAATACGAGAGTTTATTAAGATCAAGTTTGCATCCCTGTGATTAAAACAAGCGTTCTAGTCGACACAATATTTGGTGTATTTAAAAAAAATACAGTGAAGTCTGCCTTGATCAGCATCAGACTTTAACATTATTCTATTGATTGATATACTGACACCTGTTTCACCTTAGGAATAAATGATCATTGTCATTCTATGTACAATGACAACTGTCTGTAACAATTAGAAGCACAAGATTATACAATAAGCTAATAAGCTCTGTGGATAACGGTATGTTTAATTGTTCTGTGGATAACGGTATGTTTAATTGTTTTGTGGATAACGGTATTTTTAATTGTTACTCTTTGATCATTTACTGTTCGATAAACATCAGTGACTGAAAGCCAGTGTTAAGGCAAGTGAACATATAATAAATGCAGATGGCAGAAAATCGAGACTGATTTGTCAATGATATTGTTTTAAAGATATGCAAACTGTTCGAAAAATGTCCACAAATTAACAGAAGAATTGAGCTGATAAGGGCAATATCCTGTTTAGACCTGGAAAACCGCTATTTTGTATCAGCTAAAACGTACTCAAATCTCATGGATACTGGTTGAATATAAATTGTGGATCTGAAATAAAACAAAATCAGATTTGTTTTTGTATTATGACCGGGAAAGTGTTTTCCTAGAAAATGCATTCATCGGAAAATAAACCTTTAACAGGCGAAATTGATATTTTATGATGCTTCATTCTTCAAATGTATGGAATCAAATACGACGGAAATGATGTACAAATGAGGGATATTTCATAATAAATGTTCACGATCTCTGTCCTAAAAGACTAGTATATATATAGTAAAGATTCTTAGAAAAAATTTACAAACATGCCCAAAAAGGGTTTTCCTTTGGGGACTATAATAAAGCAAAAAAAAGGGCATGGTAGTTTTTTGGGGGAAAGATGCTTAAATGCTTAAACTGAATATTTGAAAAATTAACCCTCAACAGGTGGAATAAATATTTTATGACGCTTCTCTCTTTAAATGTATTGAATCAAATAGGACAGAAATGATGTATAAAATAGTCCCATTTGTACACGATTTGCAGACTTAAAAATGAGTATATATATAGTTAAAATTCTTAGAAAAACTGTTTTTATGCACAGGAGAGGGTTTTCCTTTGGGGACTATGATATAGAGAAAAAGGGCATGGTAGTGTTTGATGGGGAAATAAACTTAAACTGAACATTTGAAAAATTACCTCTCAACAGGCTTAATTAATATTTCATGACCCTTCATTCTTCAAAGGTATGGAATCAAATAGGAACGAAATGATGTAGAAATGAGGGATATTTCATGATAAATGAACACGATCTCCGGCCTAAAAAACGAATATATAGATAGTAAAGATTCTTAGAAAAACTGTTATTATGCCCGGAAAAGGGTTTTCCTCTGAGGACTATAATAGAGAAAAAAGGAGCATTTTTTGGGGGGTAAATATACTGAACATTTAAAAAATTAACCGTCAACAGGCTTCATTCATTCTTCAAATGAATGGGATCAAATAGGGCGGATATAATGTAGAAATGAGGGATAATGTTCCTCATGTTCCTTTTTATTGCTTCAGCTTTTTGAAAAACAAATTCCATTTTCAACTCTTCCATCTAGATGTCGGTTGCCATCTATGTTTGCTTAGTAACACAATGTAAATACAATGCTTCTGCCCCTTTTAGGGCGACGTTGGACCACAAATTACCTTTATGCGCCCTACCTCATGTAAGAATCTCGATCTCTGATTGGTCCACGTGACCCTGAATAAATACTGATATACCCCTCTTGAGCCGGGGAATAAATCATTTATACCCCGGCACATAAAAAGCACGAAAAAAGCGTGCAGATTGAGCGTATTGATAACACCAAGCTTAGGCGGATATCTCCCCGTGTACCCCGCCTTTGAATGGTATAACTTATAATGTAAAAAGATTGATAAAAGGAAAGGATTAACAGATTAGTTAATATTATATTTGCCTTTGTTTTGGATAAAATCTAAAAGTGGCCTTTGAACTTCGCCAAACATCAAGTTTTCTCCTAATATGAGTCTAATTGAGAAGACGTTTAAGTTTGACACAACCACCTCTCTGAGGTCCTGGCGTTGCTGGTGTTGACCTTCACATGCTAAAAGAAAATGACAGATTGTTCCTGGAGTAATTTTAAAACAATGGATACATAGCTGAGATACATTTTTTCTAAGATATGTCTGTATGCCTTTAATCTGCAATGGCCAAGCCTCAGATGAGTAAGAATAACTACTTCTCTTCGATTTGTAGACGGATCTTGGTATGCTTTTCAATCGTTGGACATGAACTGTACATTGGCCTTGCTGTGCTGCCCTAATCCCAGTCACTCTGACACTTGTCACCAATTCATGCTTTTATATATGTCTTTGGGGATGGGGCAGATATCTTCAATGTCTATTTGAAGTTTTGTTTATGACCTCTTTGCAAGATTATCAACTTTCTCGTTGCCAGCTAGACCAACATGAGCAGGAACCCATACGAAATCACAG
Source organism: Steromphala cineraria (assembly GCA_916613615.1). Taxonomy (NCBI): domain Eukaryota; kingdom Metazoa; phylum Mollusca; class Gastropoda; order Trochida; family Trochidae; genus Steromphala; species Steromphala cineraria. The sequence goes on along the minus strand of OU744728.1, from coordinate 66,332,629 downwards.
CTAAAATATGCTTCATTTAAAATTGTTACCAGATACAATATGTCATACAAAATGTCACTGCGTTGTCCATATACACCTGATTGAATAGCTTGAACTGCTGCCAAAGAGTTTTCGAAAACAATTGATTCATGGCTATGTTGTTTCACTCAAACTAGAGCTTTATAAATAGCAGTTATTTCTGCAGCAAATACTGAAATATGATCTTGGAGTCTTAAGGATTCTTCTTCTTCCATGTATGTTATGTAGAAAGCTCCGCCAACGTACCATGTAGTAGGATCTTTAGAGGCATCTGTATAGATATGGGTAAAACCATATTCTGTGCTTGTAAAGTCTTCTGCTATAGCTTTGATGATGTTAGGACTGATTTGTTTATTTAAAACTGAGACCAAATCTATATTTATTGATGGTTGGGTTAGGCACTGATTTTGGTAGACTGCAAAAGGAATTAAGTTTGAAATCATCAGCAAATTGAGAGGCACCAATGTTTACAGGTAATGAATAAAACATATCATTAATCATACTGTTCAAAATAAGAGGACTTATTACACTTCCTTGGGGAATGCCATTTTCAAGTATATGTACTCCAGATAATTCTTGTCCTATGAAAAATCCAATACTTCTATGGGCGAGGAAGGATCTTATACATATTAATACTAATATTTTGAGTTTGAATAAAGGCCCTTGTCTCCAAAGCATATCATACGCTTTCCCGATATCTAAGAATACACATATCATATATTCTTCATTGCCAATAGCTTTCTGTGCGTCTGTTTGAACATGGATGAGTTGGTCGGTGCATGATCGATTTAAAAAGTTTGAATCCTCGTTAGAAGTTGATTGACTCCATGTGAATACTAACAGAGTTAGTAACCAATCTTTCAATGATTTTGCACAACTTGGATTTAAGGGAAATTGGTCGATACGATGATGGTTATGATGTATCTTTTCCTGGTTTTGGAATAGGAACCACAACAGCTTCTGTCGATACTTTTGGGATTAAGCCAACTTTGGTTAATTATATCTTTAACTATTTCTAATGAACTATAAGGCATACGTTTGAAGTGCTCATAGCAAAGGTCATCAGCCCCTGGTGATATATTTGTGCCTTTATGGATTGCTGTTTTCAGCTCTGCAAAGGTGAAGGGCATATCCAGTGGCAAACAAGGGTCTAATATTGCTTTCTCAATAAATGCGTTAAATTCATACACTGTTTTTGCAATTTGGTCTTAAAAATCAGCGGGAAATTGTTTATGCTGCTGACATTTTAAAATTGTTCAGCATGCAACTCTGCTTTTTCAGGTTTGGTAACAGCTTCTCCATTTGTGCCAAGGACTGGAATAGGGTTTTTGTTCAAGTTTCCACTTATCCTTTTCACCTTGGACCAGACAGTTGATAAGGGGGTAAACTGAACACATTGTGACGGAAACTTCTCACTTCGACCATTAAGTAAATTGACCGCAACAGTCTGTTTTTCACCCATTAAACCCAACTGTGAGGACACGTCTTCATATTTTTGTACAACGATCCTCTTTGTGCCATTTTTTAAGACAACAGGAACTGTGCGTAATGACACAAAATCTGTCATGTGATATTGTGTAGATGACATTGTGACCTTCGAATATTGACCTTGAGATTGATCAAAATGTTGCTGTTCATTGCAAGGAATACTTGTCAACTTTACAGGACGACCTTTATCATGGTTTGCACTATTACACATGCTTGAATGAAGCAGCTGATTGTGTTGAGATATACAATTATCAATACCACACAATGTTTTCCTACTGCATATCTTGCTGTAATGGTTTTACCCCAGACACCTGAAGCAAAGACTCAACAGTTTTGCAGTTTCCCATCTTTTTGGGACTGGCATAGACTTGAATTTAACACAACTTGTAATGCTGCCTTGACTCGAGCTGTCCCGTGGGTGGTTCTGCCTCCACTATGTTAATCGTTGTTATTTATACATGTACATATGAGGCATCTAACAACAATAGATCTTGAAATAACTTATCTCTCTGACAACTTATCAGCCTGTAGATTTATTAAAGCTCATTGTAGTTGTGGTTTAGATTTGCACCGAAGTACAATATCGCCCCTTTCAATTTTTTTTAAGGTTGTCAATGTTACCAACATTCTTCTGTATGTCTCTGGTAAAGGCTATGGCATAGATATTCTTAAGGGTGGTACAGGGATCAACAGGTGAGAGAACGACAATAAACTTAATTTCAGGTTCTGAAATATCAGATTGATAATTATCTTCTAACTTTCTTTTTTTGGCGTTTGGAAAGCATTATATGAAAGTTATTTGAGTATTAAGACGCTGTTGAGTGCTCCACAATTTCATGTTCTATGCCCCTATTTCACTACGAGAGGAATTCTCACGAATCGCCACGAATAGGTGTAAATTCGTGAATATTCTTGAATATTTGGCAACATTCGTGAACTGCAATTTCACTTGTACGAAACATTTAGGAAAATTCGTAGCTTTTCATAGTAAAACACTGCGAAAGCAACACGAATTGCTTACGAATTATGTACGAATATGATACGATATCACAAATGATGTAGGAATAGATTACGATAATTCGTGACTGTTTCGTAGATGATTCGTAAATAATTCGGGGAGAGACCATACAAAATATCAACCACGAATTTCCAAGAACTCGTTACGAATTTGTTACGAATGAGCCGAATTAATTACAAATAGTTTACGAGACAACTACGATAACAAAATTCGTAGTTGATTAGGGAAAATCTTTTGACAAACAAAAACTTTTTCACGAATGCCACGAATTGTAAGAATATTGCCGAATCAATCACGAATTCATTACGAATCACAGGAATAAATCACGAATTGTCTACGAATGTTCACAAATGTGAAATATTTCTCTATCGTGGCGATTCGTGAGAATTCCTCTCGTAGTGAAATAGGGGCATTACTCAATGTGCAGTTCATATGATGCTAATATGGCTAATCAATTACTCTGCGATGTTATCTACTCAGCATCTTCTCAAGGGAAGAGGCCTGATTATTGAAGGAAAACTATTTAACATCATGATAGACTCCTTTGTAGTCGACTATTACATCGAGTGTCCCTTTGGGTTCGTCTGGTTGGTGTGTGTACGTCTTCAGAATCATAGCAGTCCTCTTCAGTTGTAACTTGGCAAATCTTGAAAAACATATTGAGTTCCAAATGAATTATCCCAATGAATGTCAATGTTTTGTACATATATATTTAGAATTCATTCAGAATTCTGTATTAATACAAATGATGAACCTGGCCTCTCTTTCTCTGTTTCCATGGTGTTTCCGTTTGCAAAATCGTTACCTATCCTTGTTATCCTTGTGAGGCATAAGCCATATTTCAAAAAATCAAAGTATGCACTTTTATGTTTTTAGCTCAGTAATAAACAGTAATGAATTAGTCTCATAGCTTAGTTACATATCAGTGAGTAAAAGACCTATTCAGCTCATAGTTTCTAAATTATTAATTTAATTACTTTTAAAAGAAGTGAAATTGAAATGTATTAGAATTAAACAATATTGAGAATAATTACTAAACGCTTTTGCTATTTGTCCTTAAGTTTATACCCTATTGATTACATTCTGCCTCAAAACACCTAAAATTAGAGGCTGATATTAATGTATGTTGCATAACAATGAATGATGTCCTTCGCTATAAATGTTACTGATATAAACAATTGATTGTCTTCGTTTGCTTGACCCTGTTATCTAGGTATAATTCGGCAAATTAGGGACTGATGTTGATTAAAGTTGCATAACAATATTTCCATTAATTCTTTCTGTGATAAAAGAGTTTAAAAATTAAAAAGAAATAGCATTAAAATTAACAAATTTTAAACTTGAAATTATAGATGTATCCCCCCTTAGCACACATATGCATTCACAATGAACAAACTAAGTGCAATTCTTACTTCTGTTTAATCTGTCAAATATACAAACTACTCACAATGAATGAAACAGCTGGAAAATGTTATAATTGTTGTATATTGAAACATGTTTGCTGATAGTTTAATAAAACTGAATTATGTCCTTCGCTATAAATGTTAATGATATAAACAATTGATGGGTTCATCTATTTCTCATCGTTAGCTCGATCCTGTTATCTTGGTATAATTCGGCAAGTAATAGATGAAAAACCTAACTTGGTAATTTCTGATAACATTTTTATCAAGTTATTTAGTTAGATATTCAAGCACTCATTATTTTCATAACAAGTGTTATGAAACGGGACGTCGTTGAGTAAACATATGTATGACAGATGTGTTGTTCTATCTGCAGCTGACATCCTGTATTGGAGTATATATAGCCCAGGATTGATCCAGTCAGTCTCTTTAAATGGGTCCAACAGAAGAGTTATCTACAGCGATACAACAAAGCGTCTCTATGATTTGTTCCTGCTGGACACAACTCTTTACTTCACAGCAAGGAGCGACCAGTGAGTGATCTGTAAACAGTCTTTACTAGTCATACCTTTATATTATCCTTGAGTTGTTCCTACTGGACACAACACAGTACAGTACTGCACAACTAGTGAGTGATCTGTAAACAGTCTTTACCTCCATTTTAACCGGGTTCTAGTCCAGTTGTTGAAGTCATATTGAAATGAACTGTCTGATAACAAATTATTTCGAAATGTTGCATCAACTACTAAGAATGAATGTACTTCTAAATCTATATCACATACGACTCGTAATTTATCTGTTGTCAACTACATGAAGACTTGCATGAATCTATGCCCTCAAATAAGCTATGTGTAGGATATGCGTTTGTTTTGAATACATTTCAGTTTTTGTTTTGGTTCTTATGACATTGCGTTGGGAGGTCGTCTAACCGCCTGATGTTTTACCACAAATAAATTATTTGTAAGATAAGGAAAGTATCCAAAATATTTTTCTTTATATACAACAAATCAAAGTCTGTTTATTACCTTGACATGATCATGAGGGCCATTGTCTTATAGATCTTATTCTCCTCTTGGTTAAACAATGAGCAAAACTATAAAATATTTCCAGAGAATGGATTTTGAGTAGTCAATATTGTACTCGTGTATAAACGGACCACTATTAGATACAAGACATATCTACCCTGTCCTATTGTCCTATTGGTCCCATATTTATATTGCGTGGTAGAGGCAGGAAGGAGTTAACTTCAATATGCATGTTGATTTGTTTGTTTGGTCTATTAGTCCAACTATCTTAATTGAAGTAGAGCACATGTATGTTTCATCATGTTATCGTTCTAATGTTGTACTCTATAAGCAACTTAATACGATCCCTTACCTTTTTTCCTTTATTTGATTCTCCTAGATAAGTTTAATGCTCTTTTGAAGAAACATTTTACATACATAGTTTACATCAGTATACACACAGATGGGATACTCATAAACCTCTTCATCAAACATGTTTGGAACAGTTAAGTTTGTTTTATCAAAATGCGCAAGTTGTGAAGTGTTATATTATTCATGTTTCTAAAAGGATTTCAGTGCTCACAATAAATGACACTGATGATAAGATCTGCTCCATTTCACTTCCAGTGTGTATCGTATATCAGTGGATGGAGGAGCTGCAGAGGCTATCTCAGTTACCAACTTTATCTTTCCCTACGGACTATATGTTCTGTCAGACAATGCTAAAGGTGAGTGCTATCTCAGATACCAGGTTTATCTATTATTACGGACTACACGTTCTGTCAGACAATGCTAGAGGTGAGTGCCAACTCAGATACCAGTTTTATCTATTCCTACGGACTATATGTTCTGTCAGACAATGCTAGAGGTGAGTGCCAACTCAGATACCATGTTTATCTATCGCTACGGACTATATGTTCTGTCAGACAATGCTAGAGGTGAGTGCTATCTCAGATACCAGGCTTTTCTATCCATACGGTCTATATGTTCTGTTAGACAATACTAGAGGTGAGTGCTATCTCAGATACCAGGTTTATTTATCCCTACGCACTATATGTTCTGTCAGACAATGCTAGAGGTGAGTGCTATCTCAGATACCAGAGTTATCTATCCCTACACACTATATGTTCTGTCAGACAATGCTAGAGGTGAGTGCTATCTCAGATACCAGGTTTATCTATCATTACGGACTATGTGTTCTGTCAGACAATGCTAGAGGTGAGTGCTATCTCAGATACCAGGTTTATCTATCCTTAAGGACTATATGTTCTGTCAGACAATACTAGAGGTGAGTGCTATCTCAGATACCAGGTTTATTTATCCCTACGCACTATATGTTCTGTCAGACAATGCTGGAGGTGAGTGCTATCTCAGATACCAGTTTTATCTATTCCTACGGACTATATGTTCTGTCAGACAATGTTAGAGGTGAGTGCTATCTCAGATACCAGGCTTTTCTATCCCTACGGACTATATGTTCTGTCATACAATACTAGAGGTGAGTGCTATCTCAGATACCAAGTTTATCTATCCCTACGCACTATATGTTCTGTCAGACAATGCTAGAGGTGAGTGCTATCTCAGATACCAGGTTTATCTATCCTTAAGGACTATATGTTCTGTCAGACAATGCTAGAGGTGAGTGCTATCTCAGATACCAGTTTTATCTATTCCTACGGTCTATATGTTCTGTCAGACAATGCTAAAGGTGAGTGCTATCTCAGATACCAGGTTTATCTATTATTACGGACTACACGTTCTGTCAGACAATGCTAGAGGTGAGTGACAACTCAGATACCAGTTTAATCTATTCCTAAGGACTATATGTTCTGTCAGACAATGTAAGAGGTGAGTGCTATCTCAGATACCAGGCTTTTCTATCCATACGGACTATATGTTCTGTCAGACAATACTAGAGGTGAGTGCTATCTCAGATACCAGGTTTATTTATCCCTACGCACTATATGTTCTGTCAGACAATGCAGGAGGTGAGTGCTATCTCAGATACCAGAGTTATCTATCCCTACGCACTATATGTTCTGTAAGACAATGCTAGAGGTGAGTGCTATCTCAGATACCAGGTTTATCTATCATTACGGACTATATGTTCTGTCAGACAATGCAAGAGGTGAGTGCTATCTCAGATACCAGGTTTATCTATCCTTAAGGACTATATGTTCTGTCAGACAATGCTAGAGGTGAGTGCTATCTCAGATACCAGTTTTATCTATTCCTACGGACTATATGTTCTGTCAGACAATGTTAGAGGTGAGTGCTATCTCAGATACCAGGTTTATCTATCATTACGGACTATGTGTTCTGTCAGACAATAATAGAGGTGAGTGCTATCTCAGATACCAGGTTTATCTATCCTTAAGGACTATATGTTCTGTCAGACAATACTAGAGGTGAGTGCTATCTCAGATACCAGGTTTATTTATCCCTACGCACTATATGTTCTGTCAGACAATACTAGAGGTGAGTGCTATCTCAGATACCAGGTTTATTTATCCCTACGCACTATATGTTCTGTCAGACAATGCTAGAGGTGAGTGCTATCTCAGATACCAGGTTTATCTATCATTACGGACTATATGTTCTGTCAGACAATGCTAGAGGTGAGTGCTATCTCAGATACCAGGTTTATCTATCTTTACGGACTATATGTTCTGTCAGACAATGCTAGAGGTGAGTGCTATCTCAGATACCAGGTTTATCTATCCTTAAGGACTACCTGTTCTGTCAGACAATGCTAAAGGTGAGTGCTATATCAGATACCAGGTTTATCTATCCTTAAGGACTATATGTTCTGTCAGACAATGCTAGAGGTGAGTGCTATCTCAGATACCAGGTTTATCTATCCCTACGGACTGTATGTTCTGTCAGACAACACTAGAGGTGAGTGCTATCTCAGATACCAGGTTTATCTATCCTTAAGGACTATATGTTCTGTCAGACAATGCTAGAGGTGAGTGCTATCTCAGATACCAGGTTTAACTATCCTTAAGGACTATAATGCTTGAGGTGTACAAAGAATCAATAGTCAATAGAAAGAATCTACCAATTATGGTTAAGTTGTTGTCAGGTTTTTTGGTTAGGTGAGTTAAGGGTTTATTCACTTTTACAATCAACGAGGCGAATTCACCTTTTTTAAAATCTAATTAATAATATGAACATTATGTTAGAACCTAGTTATTCAGCAGAGTTCCCTGAGGACAAAATGTTTTTATCCATTTCAGTCATTTCAATGATGAATATTCGCTTATAAGACACGCTATTGAGAACTAAACGATGTCCCGTTTATAACATTTTAATGAAAGGAGTGTATGGTTTGGTATTAAAGGAGCGAAAGCAACATCATTCACGAAATTTATAAAAAAAATTATAAGACAGAATAAAGTTTTGTATTTTTTTTATATTCGCCGAAATACATCGTCGGAAATGTAAGGAAATTCACAGATATGACCATCACTGACATTGTGACGTCATATCAAGAGATGATGACGTCACATCATTCGGTAAGCGTGAGATGTTATTACACAATGCGTAATAACTTTGTAGATATATTGACCAGAGATATCTTCAACAGACGAGTCATCAATCTTCCGACATGTACAAACCTGCCTCACAGTTCTCTATTACCAGTGGCGTTACTGTTTCTGAAGCAAAAAAGATGATAAATATTCCTATACGATACCTTTCATATCAAAAGTTTTTTGTAATGAACATTTTTTTGAAGGTTATTTTTAATTATGCATGTAGACCTGGATCTTAGTGTGTAAGTAAACCAATCATGTTGTAAATCTGAATATAAAGGTCAGCAAATCAGGAGATATGTTCTATGTAATATTGAATCAAAATAGGTTGTTTTTGTGGGTAACTTTATTGTGCAGATTCAATGTTTTCTTAAAATAAAGCTCACACTCTGGCAGAAAATATTTTTTTCGGTCGAATCCTTTAAAACAACTAACATTTGGATCGTATAAAAATGGTTTGTCAATCTTAGTAGCACTAAACATGTTATATAAATACCGATATAGATGCTTTCATATGTTTGTTAGAGTGTCCTGCTGGTACATTTGGATCTGACTGCACGTCCTGCAGAACACGTCACTGTCAGGGAGAGTCGGACTGTCCTGCAGATGGAACCTGTTCTCAGGGATGTCAGAATGGATATAGAGGTCAAACATGTACACAAGGTAACTCGGTTTGCAGTGATTAGTCAGTTCAATGAGTCGCGGTGCTTGAAGACAATTTGCTGTAGTTCTGCATTGTTTTCAGATTGTCGGTAAGTGAGAGTTCTTGAGCTCTGTTTTTGTTAGTAATCTGTTGTTTCAATCAATCTTATTATCGTTAAATGCGTCTTTCATTGCACATAAAACCAAATAATGTATTGTTAAAAACGATTTGTGAGTCTACTGGATAGATTACTTGATGCATTCAAAATCTAATGGTTGTCATAGTCATGATCGTTAAACACCCAATTCAACGTTGTGCATATGATCTCTGTGGTACTCCAATATGAGGAATAGTTTTAAGAATCGTTTCAGATCTTTTGAATGTAAATGACTGAAGGTTGCTGGTGGGTTGTCTTAACAGTATTTCTTATTTGAGTTGTTAAGCGAGCGTCATTATTAAATATTTCAAAGAGGAATTGAAAACATATGTGTGGATATGTGTGACCCCTGCACGTGACCTCTTGCTAATTCTGCAAACACTGCTAACTATTGGGCGTCAAGCTTTTTACTATCAGGTTTCACAGTTATAACAATTGTATCACAAAAATAAGACTGGTTTCAACCTTAATCATGATCGTTATTGCCATTTGTTACGTGCTTGTGAACTTGTTATGGGAATATTTTCTATTTTTGTTTATCCCAGATTGTGAGTCAGGCTTCTATGGATCTGGCTGCAGCTTGTCCTGTAACAACAGGAGCTGTGATGATGGTTCATCGGACTGTGATCACGTGACTGGTCAGTGTATTGAAGGATGTAAGCCAGGCTACCAGGAAACAGACTGTTCTCAAAGTAAGTATCAGCCAAAAAATGAATACCCTAGGAACTTAAATAAATCGAAAAATACAAAACTTTAAGAGTAAACGAAACGGTGAGTGAATTAAATGTAAGTAATATAAATATCGATCTAGTCTATTCTCAACAATGAGTGAGTGTGCTTTATAACAAGGATTGGGATCAGCAATCTCTTGCCTGATTGTTTTCTCTTCATTCTTCGAATCGATGTTGAACCATTCATTAGCATATGCATATCCTTACTCAATCATTTTATCTGTATATGATAGTACAATTTGAATGTCACATTCAAGTAAAATCATGTTTACTGATAAACTGAAATAATCATTTTAAGGAACGGTTGGTACACAATTTACCGTATTCGAAGTAATAAGTACCCTGCTCCAATTGGCGCCCCCAACTGGTTTTTGTGATTATAGGTCTATAATCGCCCATGTACCAGCAGTACTAAAGTAATAAATTCAGCGTATTTACTTTGTTTCATGAGGAATAAAACAATACACTAGCGGCAATATGTGGTATTGTCTACTCAATAATGTGTAAGTATGTTTTGAGTGCCTGTCTCAGTTATTAACATCAACCTAAAATCAGTTCCACTTCAGAAGCTATATTTTTCGATCGTCATTCACACCACTTTAATTAGCGCCCTACTAAGTCAATGTTTTAAGGGCCCTGGGCGCTGATTTGATCCAATACGGCAACTTGCAATCGTAGGTCTGTCATGTTTTTGATTGTGTAAACAACCTTAACTCGTTTTAAAAATGCATTTTCTGGTAGACAGATGGACAAAATAGAGAACAGTATGAGTCATGTCCACATATTACCATCAGCGTTTAGAATGTTTAAATCTTAACTTGATTGTATAAAGTCAGCAACTTTTGTCTGTGAATGTTTAGGCACACCTCAACAAAATAGACTTTGATAACACATGGAGGAATAATGTGTTCTATTTTATTCCCACTAGAATGTGATTCGGGTTTATACGGACCTGGCTGCAACTTGGCCTGCACTGACCGGAGATGCCTTGACTCTACATCTGGCTGTAGTCACGTGACTGGTCAGTGTGAAGGCGAATGTCGGACTGGGTATAACGGGACAGATTGTGTGAAACGTGAGTCTTTCAATATTATAGTTATTATAGTTATCTTTATTTCAATTCGTTGGTTATACTGATTGGCATTCTACATTTATTTTTCTTTAAAGCATTCAATTCAATACTTAAACAACACTTATATGTGCATTTGATCCTTTATTCATTTGATGTAATAAAGATCAACAGGAAATACTAACTTCGCAAAGGAATTTGCATTATAGTTTCTAGATTTCAAGTACATAGTTATGATCATGGTTATTGATACACTCCATTCAATAACATAAATCAACAAAGTGTTGAACCCAGCAATGATCTAACATTTCCAAACAAATATGTTCACAGCATGTTCTCCTGGAGTCACCTACGGAGTCAACTGTGAGAAGTCCTGCAATGCTCGTCACTGTGTGAGGTCATCTACTGAGTGTGACCCTCAGACTGGACAGTGTCCTGACGGGTGTGAGCTGACCTGGAGAGGAGTGAACTGTTCTACTCGTATGTCTCATTCTAATGTATAATGTCTGTAGAACGTAGTATTATACAGTCTAAAGTCTGTAGAAAAGTCTGTCTAAACCACCAGTCTGAAGTATGTTGAATTGCCAACCTACATGGTGTGGTCTTTAGCATCTGTACTACTCGTGAGTCTCACTCATCAGATCAGCTCGATGTGGGTAGAATATTAAAACCATCAGTCTGAAGTCTGTAGATAATATATACCTTTGGTTGTGGTAAATGGGAATCTTAATGGGAGAACCATTGACAAAACGCACCAATCTTACAATACATGACACAACAGTCTATTCAAGATTTGTAGTAATAAAAGGAGGATCGAACTTATGATATGATAATACACATGCTTATGTCTTAAAAGATTTTCCCTAAACTTTTTGCCAATGCAAACTGATGGGGCTTTGCGCGAGAAGATTAAAATTCTATTCAAATTTTACATGAGTATTGTAATTTTGATTTCACTAATTTTAAAATGCTAACATGAAAACTTCCTGAGTCTTTGAACGCGGCATTGTATCTTGCTGTTAAAACAACACTTTAACATTCTCAAGGAAGCATTGACAGTACCTAGTAAACTTACAAGTTATATTTTGGTATGATCAATTACAGGGTGTCCTGATGGTACATTTGGAACTTTCTGCACGTCCTGCAGTACACGTCACTGTCAGGGAGAGTCGGACTGTCCTGCAGACGGAACCTGTTCTCAGGGATGTCAGGACGGTTACACAGGGAACACTTGCACCCGAAGTAATTAATTAATCAATCTACAATCATGTACAAAGAATAAAACCGAAGTTTATAAAACTTACAATAATGATCTTAAACCATATGTCAAATGTTATATAATACTATTTCTTTCTGTAGATTTTTCTTACAGTTGAACTTTGAATTAACTTTTCGATTCATTTAACATAATTTCTTGTGAAATTAATGTACAAAAAGCACTTGTAGACTTTTTGTCAATTTTTTAAATTGTTTAATTTTCAGCCGAAACCCAAAACAAAGAGCCTGCCTCATCAAATACCACACCTCTTGTTTACGCTGTGGTTGGTGCTGCTGTTGCTGTTGTCTTTACTCTTCTTGTTGTCCTGCTGGTGTTTTGTCTCTACAGACAGGGCAGGTGAGTAAATATCCTCATCCGATGTGTTTATGATACAGTCTTGATGATAGTCTTCTACAAGACTATTTTATACTCTCAAACTACTCTTAGTATATTTAAATATGAGTTCTCTAAACGATGCTACACCATGTCATTGCTGTTGAAGTTGATATTCAGACTACCCTGTCATTCATTTCTATGTCTGTCAAGCCTGATACCTCTGAGTAAAGAGAGTTCAACATATGCATTGTTTGTGGTCGGAGGTGAGGAATAATTTAATGACATACATGTATAAGACAAACGTTAAGTCAGATGTCAATTGTATCTCCATACTAGGCGTTGATAAGTGATGTGTGAATATAGACAGGAGTTGCGTAAAGTGGATATTTTGTCTCAATATAAAGGGAATATGAGTGATTTGTGAATGTCTGATTAGACAGGAGTTAAGCAAAGTGGTTGCTTCGTCTCAATGTAAAGGGAAGATGAGTGAAGTGTTTTAGATCTGATTAGACAGGAGTTGAGTAAAGTGGTTGATTCGTCTCAATATAAAGGGAAGATAAGTGAAGTGTTTTAGGTCTGATTAGACAGGAGTTGAGTAAAGTGGTTACTTCGTCTCAATATAAAGGGAAGATAAGTGAAGTGTTTTAGGCCTGATTAGACAGGAGTTGAGTTAAATGTCTATTTGGTCTCAATATAAAAGTGAGATGAAAGAAGTATTTTTATTATGATCAGGCAGGAGTTGAGTTAAATGTATGTCTGTTCTCAATACAAAAAGAAGATGAGTGAAGTGTTTTAGGTCTGATTAGACAGGAGTTGAGTTAAATGTCTATTTCGTCTCAATATAAAGGGAATATGAGTGAAGTGTTTTAGGTATGAGTAGACAGGAGTTGAGTTAAATGTCTATTTGGTGTCAATGTAAAGGGAATATGAGTAAAGTGTTTAAGGTATGATTAGACAGGAGTTGAGTTAAATGTCTATTTGGTCTCAATGTAAAGGTTAGATGAGTGAAGTGTTTAGGTATGATAAGAAAGGAGTTGAGTTAAATGTCTATTTCGTCTCAATATAAAGGGAATATGAGTGAAGTGTTTTAGGTATGAGTAGACAGGATTTGAGTTAAATGTCTATTTGGTGTCAATGTAAAGGGAATATGAGTAAAGTGTTTAAGGTATGATTAGACAGGAGTTGAGTTAAACGTCTATTTGGTCTCAATGTAAAGGTTAGATGAGTGAAGTGTTTTAGGTATGATTAGACAGAAGTTGAGTTAAATGCCTATTTGGTCTCAATGTAAAGGTTAGATGAGTGAAGTGTTTTAGGTATGATTAGACAGAAGTTGAGTTAAATGCCTATTTGGTCTTAATGTAAAGGGAAGATGATTGAAGTGTTTAAGGTATGATTAGACAGGAGTTGAGTTAAATGTATATTTGGTCTCAATGTAAAGGTTAGATTAGTGAAGTGTTTAAGGTATGATTAGACAGGAGTTGAGATAAACGTCTATTTGGTCTCAATGTAAAGGGAAGATGATTGAAGTGTTTTAGGTCTGATGAGACAGGAGTTGACTGAAGTGGTTGTTTCGTCTCAAAATAAAGGGATGATGTATGAAGAGTTTAAGGTATGAGTACACAGGAGTTGAGTTAAATGTCTATTTGATGTCAATGTAAAGGGAAGATGAGTCAAGTGTTTTAGGTCTACTTAGACAGGAGTTGAGATACATGTCTATTTGGTCTCAATGTAAAGGTTAGATGAGTGAAGTGTTTAGGTATGATTAGAAATGAGTTGAGTTAAATGTCTATTTCGTCTCAATATAAAGGGAATATGAGTGAAGTGTTTTAGGTATGAGTAGACAGGAGTTGAGTTAAATGTCTAGTTTGTGTCAATGTAAAGGGAATATGAGTAAAGTGTTTAAGGTATGATTAGACAGGAGTTGAGTTAAACGTCTATTTGGTCTCAATGTAAAGGTTAGATGAGTGAAGTGTTTTAGGTATGATTAGACAGGAGTTGAGTTAAATGTCTATTTGGTCTCAATGTAAAGGTTAGATGAGTGAAGTGTTTAAGGTATGATTAGACAGAAGTTGAGTTAAATGCCTATTTGGTCTCAATGTAAAGGGAAGATGAGTGAAGTGTTTAAGGTATGATTAGACAGAAGTTGAGTTAAATGTCTATTTGGTCTCAATGTAAAGGTTAGATGAGTGAAGTGTTTTTGGTATGATTAGACAGGAGTTGAGTTAAATGTCTTTTTGGTCTCAATGTAAAGGTTAGGTGAGAGAAGTGTTTTAGGTGTGAGTAGACAGAGATGAGTTAAAATGTCTGTTTGGTCTCAATATAAAGGGGAGATGCGTGAAGTGTTTTAGGTATGAGTAGACAGGAGATGAGTTAAAATGTCTGTTTGGTCTCAATATAAAGGGGAGATGAGTGAAGTGTTTTTGGTATGATTAGACAGGAGTTGAGTTAAATGTCTATTTGGTCTCAATATAAAGGGGAGATGAGTGAAGTGTTTTTGGTATGATTAGACAGGAGTTGAGTTAAATGTCTTTTTGGTCTCAATATAAAGGGGTGATGAGTGCAGTGTTTTAGGTATGATTAGACAGGAGTTGAGTTAAATGTCTATTTGGTCTCAATGTAAAGGTTAGATGATTGAAGTGTTTTAGGTATGATTAGAAAGGAGTTGAGTTAAATGTCTATTTGGTCTCAATGCAAAGGTTAGATGAGTGAAGTGTTTAGGTATGATTAGAAATGAGTTGAGTTAAATGTCTATTTCGTCTCAATATAAAGGGAATATGAGTAAAGTGTTTTAGGTATGAGTAGACAGGAGTTGAGTTAAATGTCTAGTTTGTGTCAATGTAAAGGGAATATGAGTAAAGTGTTTAAGGTATGATTAGACAGGAGTTGAGTTAAATGTCTATTTAGTCTCAATGTAAAGGGGAGATGAGTGAAGTGTTTTAGGCATGATAAGACAGGAGTTGAGTTAAATGTCTATTTGGTCTCAATGTAAAGGTTAGATGAGTTAAATGTTTTTGGTATGATTAGACAGGAGTTGAGTTAAATGTCTATTTGGTCTCAATATAAATGGGAGATTAGTGAAGTGTTTTTGGGATGATTATACAGGAGTTGATTTAAACGTCTATTTGGTCTCAATGTAAAGGGGAGATAAGTGAAGTGTTTTTGGTATGATTAGACAGGAATTGAGTAAAATGTTTATTTGGTCTCAATGTAAAGGGGAGATGAGTAAAGTGTTGTAGGTATAATTAGACAGGAGTTAAGTTAAACGTCTATTTGGTCTCAATGTAAAGGTTAGGTGAGTGAAGTGTTTTTGGTATGATTAGACAGGAGTTGAGTTAAATGTCTGTTTGGTCTCAATGTAAGGGTTAGATGCATGAAATGTTTTAGGTATGATTAGACAGGAGTTGAGTTAAATGTCTATTTGGTCTCAATGTAAAGGTTAGGTGTGTGAAATGTTTTCGGTGTGATTAGACAGGAGTTGAGTTAAACGTCTATTTGGTCTCAATGTAAAGGTTAAATGAGTGAAGTGTTTTAGGTATGATTAGGCAGGAGTTGAGTTAAATGTCTATTTAGTCTCAATGTAAAGGGGAGATTAGTGAAGTGTTTTAGGTATGAGAAGACAGGGGATAAGTTAAACGTCTATTTGGTCTCAATGTAAAGGTTAGATGAATGAAGTGTTTTAGGTATGATTAGATAGGAGTTGAGTTAAATGTATATTTGGTCTCAATGTAACGGTTAGATGAGTGAAGTATTTTAGGTATGATTAGACAGGAATTGAGTAAAATGTCTATTTGGTCTCAATGTAAGGGTTAGATGCATGAAGTGTTTTAGGTATGATTAGACAGGAATTGAGTTAAAGGTTTATTTGGTCTCAATGTAAAGGGGAGATGAGTAAAGTGTTTTAGGTATAATTAGACAGGAGTTGAGTTAAATGTCTATTTGGTCTCAATTTAAAGGTTAGATGAGTGAAGTGTTTTAGGTCTGAACAGACAGGAGTTGAGTAAAGTGGTTACTTCGTCTCAATAAAAAGGAAGATGAGTGAAGTGTTTTAGGTGAGTGAAGTGTTTAGGTCTGATTAGACAGGAGTTGAGTTAAGTGGTTACTTCGTCTCAATAAAAGGGAAGATGAGTGAAGTGTTTAAGGTCTGAACAGACAGGAGTTGAGTAAAGTGGTTACTTCGTCTCAATATAAAGGTTAGATGAGTGAAGTGTTTTTGGTATGATAAGACAGGAGTTGAGTTAAATGTCTATTTGGTCTCAATATAAACGGGAAATGAGTGATGTGTTTTAGGTATGATAAGACAGGAGTTGGGTTAAATGTCTATTTGGTCTCAATGTAAAGGGTAGATAAGTGAAGTGTTTTTGGTATGATTAGACAGGAATTGAGTAAAATGTTTATTTGGTCTCAATGTAAAGGGGAGATGAGTAAAGTGTTTTAGGTATGATTAGACAGGAGTTGAGTTAAACGTCTATTTGGTTTCAATGTAAAGGTTAGGTGAGTGAAGTGTTTTTGGTATGATTAGACAGGAGTTGAGTTAAATGTCTGTTTGGTCTCAATGTAAGGGTTAGATGCATGAAATGTTTTAGGTATGATTAGACAGGAGTTGAGTTAAACGTCTATTTGGTCTCAATGTAAGGGTTAGATGCATGAAATGTTTTAGGTATGATTAGACAGGAGTTGAGTTAAACGTCTATTTGGTCTCAATGTAAAGGGGAGATGAGTGAAGTGTTTTTGGTATGATTAGACAGGAATTGAGTTAAATGTCTATTTGGTCTCAATGTAAAGATTAGATAAGTGAAGTGTTTTTGGTATGATTAGACAGGAATTGAGTAAAATGTATATTTGGTCTCAATGTAAGGGTTAGATGCATGAAGTGTTTTAGGTATGATTAGACAGGAATTGAGTTAAAGGTTTATTTGGTCTCAATGTAAAGGGGAGATGAGTAAAGTGTTTTAGGTATAATTAGACAGGAGTTGAGTAAAATGTCTATTTGGTCTCAATTTAAAGGTTAGATGAGTGAAGTGTTTTAGGTCTGAACAGACAGGAGTTGAGTAAAGTGGTTACTTCGTCTCAATAAAAGGGAAGATGAGTGAAGTGTTTTAGGTGATTGAAGTGTTTTAGGTCTGAACAGACAGGAGTTGAGTTAAGTGGTTACTTCGTCTCAATAAAAGGGAAGATGAGTGAAGTGTTTAAGGTCTGAACAGACAGGAGTTGAGTAAAGTGGTTACTTCGTCTCAATATAAAGGTTAGATGAGTGAAGTGTTTTTGGTATGATAAGACAGGAGTTGAGTTAAATGTCTATTTGGTCTCAATATAAACGGGAGATGAGTGAAGTGTTTTAGGTATGATGAGATAGGAGTTGAGTTAAATGTCTATTTGGTCTCAATGTAAAGGGGAGATAAGTGAAGTGTTTTTGGTATGATTAGACAGGAATTGATTAAAATGTTTATTTGGTCTCAATGTAAAGGGCAGATGAGTAAAGTGTTTTTGGTATGATTAGACAGGAGTTGAGTTAAATGTCTATTTGGTCTCAATGTAAGGGTTAGATGCATGAAATGTTTTAGGTATGATTAGACAGGAGTTGAGTTAAATTTCTAATTGGTCTCAATGTAAAGGTTAGGTGTGTGAAGAGTTTTCGGTGTGATTAGACAGGAGTTGAGTTAAACGTCTATTTGGTCTCAATGTAAAGGTTAGGTGAGTGAAGTGTTTTAGGTATGATTAGACAGGAGTTGAGTTGAATGTCTATTTAGTCTCAATGTAAAGGGGAGATTAGTGAAGTGTTTTAGGTATGAGAAGACAGGGGATAAGTTAAACGTCTATTTGGTCTCAATGTAAAGGTTAGATGAGTGAAGTGTTTTTGGTATGATTAGACAGGAGTTGAGTTAAACGTCTATTTGGTCTCAATGTAAAGGGGAGATGAGTGAAGTGTTTTTCGTATGATTAGACAGGAATTGAGTTAAAGGTTTATTTGGTCTCAATGTAAAGGGGAGATGAGTAAAGTGTTTTAGGTATAATTAGACAGGAGTTGAGTTAAATGTCTATTTGGTCTCAATGTAAAGGTTAGATGAGTGAAGTGTTTTAGGTCTGAACAGACAGGAGTTGAGTAAAGTGGTTACTTCGTCTCAATATAAAGGTTAGATGAGTGAAGTGTTTTTGGTATGATAAGACAGGAGTTGAGTTAAATGTCTATTTGGTCTCAATATAAACGGGAGATGAGTGAAGTGTTTTAGGTATGATTAGACAGGAGTTGAGTTAAATGTCTATTTGGTCTCAATGTAAAGGTTAGATGAGTGAAGTGTTTTTGGTATGATTAGACAGGAGTTGAGTTAAATGTCTATATGGTCTCAATATAAACGGGAGATGAGTGAAGTGTTTTAGGTATGATAAGACAGGAGTTGAGTTAAAAGGTCTATTTGGTCTCAATGTAAAGGTTAGATGAGTGAAGTGTTTTTGGTATGATTAGACAGGAGTTGAGTTAAATGTCTATTTTGTCTCAATATAAATGGGAGATGAGTGAAGTGTTTTTGGTATGATTATACAGGAGTTGAGTTAAACGTCTATTTGGTCTCAATGTAAAGGGGGAGATTAGTGAAGTGTTTTTGGTATGATTAGACAGGAATTGAGTAAAATGTTTATTTGGTCTCAATGTAAAGGGGAGATGAGTAAAGTGTTTTAGGTATAATTAGACAGGAGTTGAGTTAAACGTCTATTTGCTCTCAATGTAAAGGTTAGATGCATGAAGTGTTTTAGGTATCATTAGACAGGAGTTGAGTTAAATATCTATTTGGTCTCAATGTAAAGGTTAGATGAGTGAAGTGTTTTTGGTATGATTAAACATGAGTCGAGTTAAATGTCTATTTGGTCTCAATATAAATGGGAGATGAGTGAAGTGTTTTTGGTATGATTATACAGGAGTTGAGTTAAACGTCTATTTGGTCTCAATGTAAAGGGGAGATAAGTGAAGTGTTTTTGGTATGATTAGACAGGAATTGAGTAAAATGTCTATTTGGTCTCAATGTAAGGGTTAGATGCATGAAGTGTTTTAGGTATGATTAGACAGGAGTTGAGTTAAATGTCTATTTGGTCTCAATGTAAAGGTTAGGTGTGTGAAGTGTTTTTGGTGTGATTAGACATGAGTTGAGTTATATGTCTATTTGGTCTCAATGTAAAGGTTAGATGAGTGAAGTGTTTTTGGTATGATTAGACATGAGTCGAGTTAAATGTCTATTTGGTCTGAATATCAATTGGAGATGAGTGAAGTGTTTTTGGTATGATTATACAGGAGTTGAGTTAAACGTCTATTTGGTCTCAATGTAAAGGGGAGATAAGTGAAGTGTTTTTGGTATGATTAGACAGGAATTGAGTAAAATGTCTATTTGGTCTCAATGTAAGGGTTAGATGAGTGAAGTGTTTTTGGTATGATTAGACAGGAGTTGAGTTAAATGTCTATTTGGTCTCAATGTAAAGGTTTGGTGTGTGAAGTGTTTTTGGTGTGATTAGACAGGAGTTGAGTTAAACGTCTATTTGGTCTCAATGTAAAGGTTAAATGAGTGAAGTGTTTTAGGTATGATTAGACAGGAGTTAAGTTAAATGTCTATTTAGTCTCAATGTAAAGGGGAGATGAGTGAAGTGTTTTAGGTATGAGAAGACAGGGAATAACTTAAACGTCTATTTGGTCTCAATGTAATGGTTTGATGAGTGAAGTGTTTTAGGTATGATTGACAGAAGTTGAGTTAAATGCCTATTTGGTCTCAATGTAAAGGGGAGATGATTGAAGTGTTTTAGGTATGATTAGACAGGAGTTGAGTTAAATGTCTATTTGGTCTCAATGTAAGGGTTAGATTCATGAAGTGTTTTAGGTATGATTAGACAGGAGTTGAGTTAAATGTCTATTTGGTCTCAATGTAAGGGGGAGATGAGTGAAGTGTTTTTTGTATGATTAGACAGGAGTTGAGTTAAATGTCTATTTGGTCTCAATGTAAGGGGGAGATGAATGAAGTGTGTTTTGTATGATTAGACAGGAGTTGAGTTAAATGTCCGTTTGGTCTCAATGTAAAGTGGAGATAAGTGAAGTGTATTTGGTATGATTATACAGGAATTGAGTTAAATGTTTATTTGGTCTCAATGTAAAAGGGAGATGAGTGAAGCGTTTTGGTATGATTAGACAGGGGTTGAGTTAAGTGTCTATTTGGTCTCCATGTAAAGGTTAGATGAGTGAAGTGTTTTAGGTATGATAAGACAGGAGTTGAGTTAAATGTCTATTTGGTCTCAATGTAAAGGTTAGGTGAGTGAAGTGTTTTAGATATAATTAGACAAGAGTTGAGTTAAACGTCTATTTGGTCTCAATGTAAAGGTTAGGTAAGTGAAGTGTTTTTGGTATGATTAGAGAGGAGTTGAGTTAAATGTCTATTTGGTCTCAATGTAAAGGTTAGATGCATGAAGTGTTTTAGATATGATTAGACAGGCGTTGAGTTAAATGTCTATATGGTCTCAATGTAAAGGTTAGGTGTGTGAAGTGTTTTTGGTGTGATTAGACAGGAGTTGAGTTAAACGTCTATTTGGTCTCAATGTAAAGGTTAAATGAGTGAAGTGTTTTTGGTATGATTAGACAGGAGTTGAGTTAAATGTCTATTTAGTCTCAATGTAAAGGGGAGATGAGTGAAGTGTTTTAGGTATGAGAAGACAGGGGATAAGTTAAACGTCTATTTGGTCTCAATGTAAAGGTTAGATGAGTGAAGTGTTTTTAGTATGATTACACAGGAGTTGAGTTAAACGTCTATTTGGTCTCAATGTAAAGGGGAGATGAGTGATGTGTTTTAGGTATGATTAGACAGGAGTTGAGGTAAATGTCTATTTGGTCTCAATGTAAGGGTTAGATGCATGAAGTGTTTTAGGTATGATTAGACAGGAGTTGAGTTAAATGTCTATTTAGTCTCAATGTAAAGGGGAGATGAGTGAAGTGTTTTAGGTATGAGAAGACAGGGGATAAGTTAAACGTCTATTTGGTCTCAATGTAAAGGTTAGATGAGTGAAGTGTTTTTGGTATGATTAGTCAGGAGTTGAGTTAAACGTCTATTTGGTCTCAATGTAAAGGGGAGATGAGTGAAGTGTTTTAGGTATGATTAGACAGGAGTTGAGTTCAATGTCTATTTGGTCTCAATGTAAGGGGGAGATGAGTGAAGTGTTTTTTGTATGATTAGACAGGAGTTGACTTAACTGTCTATGTTGTCTCAATGTAAGGGGGAGATGAGTGAAGTGTTTTTTGTATGATTAGACAGGAGTTGAGTTAAATGTCTATTTGGTCTCAATGTAAGGGGGAGATGAGTGAAGTGTTTTTTGTATGATTAGACAGGAGTTGACTTAACTGTCTATGTTGTCTCAATGTAAGGGGGAGATGAGTGAAGTGTTTTTTGTATGATAAGACAGGAGTTGAGTTAAATGTCTATTTGGTCTCAATGTAAAGTGGAGATAAGTGAAGTGTTTTTGGTATGATTATACAGGAATTGAGTTAAATGTTTATTTGGTCTCAATGTAAAAGGGAGATGAGTGAAGCGTTTTAGGTATAATTAGACAGGAGTTGAGTTAAATGTCTATTTGGTCTCAATGTAAAGGTTAGATGAGTGAAGTGTTTTAGGTATGATTAGACAGGAGTTGAGTTAAATGTCTATTTGGTCTCAATGTAAAGGTTAGGTGAGTGAAGTGTTTTAGATATAATTAGACAGGAGTTGAGTTAAACGTCTATTTAGTCTCAATGTAAAGGGGAGATGAGTGAAGTGTTTTAGGTATGATTAGACAGGAGTTGAGTTAAATGTCTATTTCGCCTCAATGTAAAGGTTAGATGAGTGAAGTGTTTTAGGTATGATTAGACAGGAGTTGAGTTAAATGTCTATTTGGTCTCAATGTAAAGGTTAGGTGAGTGAAGTGTTTTAGATATAATTAGACAGGAGTTGAGTTAAACGTCTATTTGGTCTCAATGTAAAGGTTAGATGAGTGAAGTGTTTTAGGTATAATTAGACAGGAGTTGAGTTCAATGTCTATTTGGTCTCAATGTAAGGGGGAGATGAGTGAAGTGTTTTTTGTATGATTAGACAGGAGTTGACTTAACTGTCTATGTTGTCTCAATGTAAGGGGGAGATGAGTGAAGTGTGTTTTGTATGATAAGACAGGAGTTGAGTTAAATGTCTATTTGGTCTCAATGTAAAGTGGAGATAAGTGAAGTGTTTTTGGTATGATTATACAAGAATTGAGTTAAATGTTTATTTGGTCTCAATGTAAAAGGGAGATGAGTGAAGCGTTTTAGGTATAATTAGACAGGAGTTGAGTTAAATGTCTATTTGGTCTCAATGTAAAGGTTAGATGAGTGAAGTGTTTTAGGTATGATTAGACAGGAGTTGAGTTAAATGTCTATTTGGTCTCAATGTAAAGGTTAGGTGAGTGAAGTGTTTTAGATATAATTAGACAGGAGTTGAGTTAAACGTCTATTTGGTCTCAATGTAAAGGTTAGATGAGTGAAGTGTTTTTGGTATGATTAGACAGGAGTTGAGTTAAATGTCTATTTCGCCTCAATGTAAAGGTTAGATGAGTGAAGTGTTTTGGTATGATTAGACAGGAGTTGAGTTTAATGTCTATTTGGTCTCAATATAAACGGGAGATGAGTGAAGTGTTTTAGGTATGATTAGACAGGAGTTGAGTTAAATGTCTATTTGGTCTCAATGTAAAGGTTAGATGAGTGAAGTGTTTTTGGTATGATTAGACAGGAGTTGAGTTAAATGTCTATTTGGTCTCAATGTAAAGGTTAGATGCATGAAGTGGTTTAGATATGATTAGACAGGAGTTGAGTTAAATGTCTATATGGTCTCAATGTAAAGGTTAGGTGTGTGAAGTGTTTTTGGTGTGATTAGACAGGAGTTGAATTAAACGTCTATTTGGTCTCAATGTAAAGGTTCAATGAGTGAAGTGTTTTAGGTATGAGAAGACAGGGGATAAGTTAAACGTCTATTTAGTCTCAATGTAAAGGTTAGATGAGTGAAGTGTTTTTGTTATGATTAGACAGGAGTTGAGTTAAATGTCTATTTGGTCTCAATGTAAAGGGGAGATGAGTAAAGTGTTTTTGGTATAATTAGACAGGAGTTGAGTTAAATGTCTATTTGGTCTCAATGTAAAGGTTAGATGAGTGAAGTGTTTTAGGTCTGAACAGACAGGAGTTGAGTTAAGTGGTTATTTCGTCTCAATAAAAGAGAAGATGAGTGAAGTGTTTTAGGTCTGAACAGACAAGAGTTGAGTAAAGTGGTTACTTCGTCTCAATATAAAGGTTCGATGAGTGAAGTGTTTTAGTTATGATTAGACAGGAGTTGAGTTAAATGTCTATTTCGCCTCAATGTAAAGGTTAGATGAGTGAAGTGTTTTTGGTATGATTAGATAGGAGTTGAGTTAAATGTCTATTTGGTCTCAATGTAAAGGTTTGATGAGTGAAGTGTTTTTGGTATGATTAGACATGAGTTGAGTTAAATGTCTATTTGGTCTCAATATAAATGGGAGATGAGTGAAGTGTTTTTGGTATGATTATACAGGAGTTGAGTTAAACGTCTATTTGGTCTCAATGTAAAGGGGAGATAAGTGAAGTGTTTTTGGTATGATTAGACAGAAATTGAATAAAATGTTTATTTGGTCTCAATGTAAAGGTTAGGTGTGTGAAGTGTTTTTGGTGTGATTAGACAGGAGTTGAGTTAAATGTCTATTTGGTCTCAATGTAAAGGTTAGGTGTGTGAAGTGTTTTCGGTGTGATTTGACAGGAGTTGAGTTAACCGTCTATTTGGTCTCAATGTAAAGGTTAAATGAGTGAAGTGTTTTAGGTATGATTAGACAGGAGTTGAGTTAAATGTCTATTTAGTCTCAATGTAAAGGAGAGATGAGTGAAGTGTTTTAGGTATGAGAAGACAGGGAATAAGTTAAACGTCTATTTGGTCTCAATGTAAAGGTTAGATGAGTGAAGTGTTTAGGTATGATTAGACAGAAGTTGAGTCAAATGCCTATTTGGTCTCAATGTAAAGGTGAGATGATTGAAGTGTTTTTGTTATGATTAGACAGGAGTTGAGTTAAATGTATATTTGGTCTCAATGTAAAGGTTAGATGAGTGAAGTGTTTTTGGTATGATTAGACAGGAATTGAGTTAAAGGTTTATTTGGTCTCAATGTAAAGGGGAGATGAGTAAAGTGTTTTAGGTATAATTAGACAGGAGTTGAGTTAAATGTCTATTTGGTCTCAATGTAAAGGTAAGATGAGTGAAGTGTTTTAGGTCTAAACAGACAGGAGTTGAGTAAAGTGGTTACTTCGTCTCAATAAAAAGGTTAGATGAGTGAAGTGTTTTTGGTATGATAAGACAGGAGTTGAGTTAAATGTCTATTTGGTCTCAATATAAAGGGGAGATGAGTGAAGTGTTTTAGGTATGATTAGACAGGAGTTGAGTTAAACGTCTATTTCGCCTCAATGTAAAGGTTAGATGAGTGAAGTGTTTTTGGTATGATTAGACAGGAGTTGAGTTAAATGTCTATTTGGTCTCAATGTAAAGGGGAGATAAGTGAAGTGTTTTTGGTATGATAAGACAGGAGTTGAGTTAAATGTCTATTTGGTCTCAATATAAAGGGGAGATGAGTGAAGTGTTTTAGGTATGGTTAGACAGGAGTTGAGTTAAATGTCTATTTCGCCTCAATGTAAAGGTTAGATGGGTGAAGTGTTTTTGGTATGATTAGACAGGAGTTGAGTTAAATGTCTATTTGGTCTCAATGTAACGGTTATATGAGTGAAGTGTTTAAGGTATGATAAGACAGGAGTTGAGTTAAATGTCTATTTGGTCTGAATGTAAAGGGGAGATGATTGAAGTGTTTTAGGTATGATTAGACAGGAGTTGAGTTAAATGTCTATTTGGTCTCAATGTAAAGGTTAGGTGTGTGAAGTGTTTTTGGTGTGATTAGACTGGAGTTGAGTTAACCGTCTATTTGGTCTCAATGTAAAGGTTAAATGAGTGAAGTGTTTTAGGTATGATAAGACAGGAGTTGAGTTAAATGTCTATTTAGTCTCGATGTAAAGGAGAGATGAGTGAAGTGTTTTAGGTATGAGAAGACAGGGAATAAGTTAAACGTCTATTTGGTCTCAATGTAAAGGTTAAATGAGTGAAGTGTTTTAGGTATGATTAGACAGGAGTTGAGTTAAATGTCTATTTGGTCTCAATGTAAAGGGGAGATAAGTGAAGTGTTTTTGGTATGATTAGACAGAAATTGAATAAAATGTTTATTTGGTCTCAATGTAAAGGTTAGGTGTGTGAAGTGTTTTTGGTGTGATTAGACCGGAGTTGAGTTAAATGTCTATTTGGTCTCAATGTAAAGGTTAGGTGTGTGAAGTGTTTTCGGTGTGATTTGACAGGAGTTGAGTTAACCGTCTATTTGGTCTCAATGTAAAGGTTAAATGAGTGAAGTGTTTTAGGTATGATTAGACAGGAGTTGAGTTAAATGTCTATTTAGTCTCAATGTAAAGGAGAGATGAGTGAAGTGTTTTAGGTATGAGAAGACAGGGAATAAGTTAAACGTCTATTTGGTCTCAATGTAAAGGTTAGATGAGTGAAGTGTTTAGGTATGATTAGACAGAAGTTGAGTCAAATGCCTATTTGGTATCAATGTAAAGGTGAGATGATTGAAGTGTTTTAGGTATGATTAGACAGGAGTTGAGTTAAATGTCTATTTGGTATCAATGTAAGGGTTAGATGAGTGAAGTGTTTTTGTTATGATTAGACAGGAGTTGAGTTAAATGTATATTTGGTCTCAATGTAAAGGTTAGATGAGTGAAGTGTTTTTGTTATGATTAGACAGGAGTTGAGTTAAACGTCTATTTGGTCTCAATGTAAAGGTAAGATGAGTGAAGTGTTTTAGGTCTGAACAGACAGGAGTTGAGTAAAGTGGTTACTTCGTCTCAATATAAAGGTTAGATGAGTGAAGTGTTTTTGGTATGATAAGACAGGAGTTGAGTTAAATGTCTATTTGGTCTCAATATAAAGGGGAGATGGGTGAAGTGTTTTAGGTATGATTAGACAGGAGTTGAGTTAAATGTCTATTTCGCCTCAATGTAAAGGTTAGATGAGTGAAGTGTTTTTGGTATGATTAGACAGGAGTTGAGTTAAATGTCTATTTGGTCTCAATGTAAAGGGGAGATAAGTGAAGTGTTTTTGGTATGATAAGACAGGAGTTGAGTTAAATGTCTATTTGGTCTCAATATAAAGGGGAGATGAGTGAAGTGTTTTAGGTATGGTTAGACAGGAGTTGAGTTAAATGTCTATTTCGCCTCAATGTAAAGGTTAGATGAGTGAAGTGTTTTTGGTATGATTAGACATGAGTTGAGTTAAATGTCTATTTGATCTCAATGTAAAGGTTAGATGAGTGAAGTGTTTAAGGTATGATAAGACAGGAGTTGAGTTAAATGTCTATTTGGTCTGAATGTAAAGGGGAGATGATTGAAGTGTTTTAGGTATGAGAAGACAGGGAATAAGTTAAACGTCTATTTGGTCTCAATGTAAAGGTTAAATGAGTGAAGTGTTTTAGGTATGATTAGACAGGAGTTGAGTTAAATGTCTATTTAGTCTCAATGTAAAGGGGAGATGAGTGAAGTGTTTTAGGTATGAGAAGACAGGGGATAAGTTTAACGTCTATTTGGTCTCAATGTAAAGATTAGATGAGTGAAGTGTTTTTGTTATGATTAGACAGGAGTTGAGTTAAACGTCTATTTGGTCTCAATGTAAAGGGGAGATGAGTGAAGTGCTTTTGGTATGATTAGACAGGAATTGAGTTAAAGGTTTATTTGGTCTCAATGTAAAGGGGAGATGAGTAAAGTGTTTTAGGTATAATTAGACAGGAGTTGAGTTAAATGTCTATTTGGTCTCAATGTAAAGGTTAGATGAGTGAAGTGTTTTATGTCTGAACAGACAGGAGTTGATTTAAGTGGTTACTTCGTCTCAATAAAAGGTTAGATGAGTGAAGTGTTTTAGGTCTGAACAGACAGGAGTTGAGTAAAGTGGTTACTTCGTCTCAATATAAAGGTTAGATGAGTGAAGTGTTTTTGGTATGATTAGACAGGAGTTGAGTTAAATGTCTATTTCGCCTCAATGTAAAGGTTAGATGAGTGAAGTGTTTTTGGTATGATTAGACAGGAGTTGAGTTAAATGTCTATTTGGTCTCAATATAAACGGGAGATGAGTGTAGTGTTTTAGGTATGATAAGACAGGAGTTGAGTTAAATGTCTATTTGGTCTCAATGTAAAGGTTTGATGAGTGAAGTGTTTTTGGTAAGATTATACAGGAGTTGAGTTAAACGTCTATTTGGTCTCAATGTAAAGGGGAGATAAGTGAAGTGTTTTTGGTATGATTAGACAGAAATTGAATAAAATGTTTATTTGGTCTCAATGTAAAGGTTAGGTGTGTGAAGTGTTTTTGGTGTGATTTGACAGGAGTTGAGTTAACCGTCTATTTGGTCTCAATGTAAAGGTTAAATGAGTGAAGTGTTTTAGGTATGATTAGACAGGAGTTGAGTTAAATGTCTATTTAGTCTCAATGTAAAGGAGAGATGAGTGAAGTGTTTTAGGTATGAGAAGACAGGGAATAAGTTAAACGTCTATTTGGTCTCAATGTAAAGGTTAGATGAGTGAAGTGTTTAGGTATGATTAGACAGAAGTTGAGTCAAATGCCTATTTGGTATCAATGTAAAGGTGAGATGATTGAAGTGTTTTAGGTATGATTAGACAGGAGTTGAGTTAAATGTCTATTTGGTATCAATGTAAGGGTTAGATGAGTGAAGTGTTTTTGTTATGATTAGACAGGAGTTGAGTTAAATGTATATTTGGTCTCAATGTAAAGGTTAGATGAGTGAAGTGTTTTTGTTATGATTAGACAGGAGTTGAGTTAAACGTCTATTTGGTCTCAATGTAAAGGGGAGATGAGTGAAGTGTTTTTGGTATGATTAGACAGGAATTGAGTTAAAGGTTTATTTGGTCTCAATGTAAAGGGGAGATGAGTAAAGTGTTTTAGGTATAATTAGACAGGAGTTGAGTTAAATGTCTATTTGGTCTCAATGTAAAGGTAAGATGAGTGAAGTGTTTTAGGTCTGAACAGACAGGAGTTGAGTAAAGTGGTTACTTCGTCTCAATATAAAGGTTAGATGAGTGAAGTGTTTTTGGTATGATAAGACAGGAGTTGAGTTAAATGTCTATTTGGTCTCAATATAAAGGGGAGATGGGTGAAGTCTTTTAGGTATGATTAGACAGGAGTTGAGTTAAATGTCTATTTCGCCTCAATGTAAAGGTTAGATGAGTGAAGTGTTTTTGGTATGATTAGACAGGAGTTGAGTTAAATGTCTATTTGGTCTCAATGTAAAGGGGAGATAAGTGAAGTGTTTTTGGTATGATAAGACAGGAGTTGAGTTAAATGTCTATTTGGTCTCAATATAAAGGGGAGATGAGTGAAGTGTTTTAGGTATGGTTAGACAGGAGTTGAGTTAAATGTCTATTTCGCCTCAATGTAAAGGTTAGATGAGTGAAGTGTTTTTGGTATGATTAGACATGAGTTGAGTTAAATGTCTATTTGGTCTCAATGTAACGGTTAGATGAGTGAAGTGTTTAAGGTATGATAAGACAGGAGTTGAGTTAAATGTCTATTTGGTCTGAATGTAAAGGGGAGATGATTGAAGTGTTTTAGGTATGATTAGACAGGAGTTGAGTTAAATGTCTATTTGGTCTCAATGTAAAGGTTAGGTGTGTGAAGTGTTTTTGGTGTGATTAGACTGGAGTTGAGTTAACCGTCTATTTGGTCTCAATGTAAAGGTTAAATGAGTGAAGTGTTTTAGGTATGATAAGACAGGAGTTGAGTTAAATGTCTATTTAGTCTCAATGTAAAGGAGAGATGAGTGAAGTGTTTTAGGTATGAGAAGACAGGGAATAAGTTAAACGTCTCTTTGGTCTCAATGTAAAGGTTAAATGAGTGAAGTGTTTTTGGTATGATAAGACAGGAGTTGAGTTAAATGTCTATTTGGTCTCAATATAAAGGGGAGATGAGTGAAGTGTTTTAGGTATGATTAGACAGGAGTTGAGTTAAATGTCTATTTCGCCTCAATGTACAGGTTAGATGAGTGAAGTGTTTTTGGTATGATTAGACAGGAGTTGAGTTAAATGTCTATTTGGTCTCAATGTAAAGGGGAGATAAGTGAAGTGTTTTTGGTATGATAAGACAGGAGTTGAGTTAAATGTCTATTTGGTCTCAATATAAAGGGGAGATGAGTGAAGTGTTTTAGGTATGATTAGACAGGAGTTGAGTTAAATGTCTATTTCGCCTCAATGTAAAGGTTAGATGAGTGAAGTGTTTTTGGTATGATTAGACAGGAGTTGAGTTAAATGTCTATTTGGTCGAAATGTAAAGGGGAGATAAGCGAAGTGTTTTTGGTATGATAAGACAGGAGTTGAGTTAAATGTCTATTTGGTCTCAATATAAAGGGGAGATGAGTGAAGTGTTTTAGGTATGATTAGACAGGAGTTGAGTTAAATGTCTATTTCGCCTCAATGTAAAGGTTAGATGAGTGAAGTGTTTTTGGTATGATTAGACAGGAGTTGAGTTAAATGTCTATTTGGTCTCAATGTAAAGGGGAGATAAGTGAAGTGTTTTTGGTATGATAAGACAGGAGTTGAGTTAAATGTCTATTTGGTCTCAATATAAAGGGGAGATGAGTGAAGTGTTTTAGGTATGATTAGACAGGAGTTGAGTTAAATGTCTATTTCGCCTCAATGTAAAGGTTAGATGAGTGAAGTGTTTTTGGTATGATTAGACAGGAGTTGAGTTAAATGTCTATTTGGTCTCAATATAAACGGGATATGAGTGAAGGGTTTTAGGTATGATAAGACAGGAGTTGAGTTAAATGTTTATTTGGTCTCAATGTAAAGGTTAGGTGTGTGAAGTGTTTTTGGTGTGATGAGACAGGAGTTGAGTTAAATGTCTATTTGGTCTCAATGTAAAGGTTAGATGAGTGAAGTGTTTAGGTATGATTAGACAGAAGTTGAGTTAAATGCCTTTTTGGTCTCAATGTAAAGGGGAGATGATTGAAGTGTTTTAGGTATGATTAGACAGGAGTTGAGTTAAATGTCTATTTGGTCTCAATGTAAGGGTAAGATTCATGAAGTGTTTTAGGTATGATTAGACAGGAGTTGAGTTAAATGTCTATTTGGTCTGAATGTAAAGGGGAGATGATTGAAGTGTTTTAGGTATGATTAGACAGGAGTTGAGTTAAATGTCTATTTAGTCTCAATGTAAAGGGGAGATGAGTGAAGTGTTTTTGGTATGAGAAGACAGGGGATAAGTTTAACGTCTATTTGGTCTCAATGTAAAGGTTAGATGAGTGAAGTGTTTTTGTTATGATTAGACAGGAGTTGAGTTAAACGTCTATTTGGTCTCAATGTAAAGGGGAGATGAGTGAAGTGTTTTTGGTATGATTAGACAGGAATTGAGTTAAAGGTTTATTTGGTCTCAATGTAAAGGGGAGATGAGTAAAGTGTTTTAGGTATAATTAGACAGGAGTTGATTTAAATGTCTAATTGGTCTCAATGTAAAGGTTAGATGAGTGAAGTGTTTTAGGTCTGAACAGACAGGAGTTGAGTTAAGTGGTTACTTCGTCTCAATAAAAGGGAAGATGAGTGAAGTGTTTTAGGTCTGAACAGACAGGAGTTGAGTAAAGTGGTTACTTCGTCTCAATATAAAGGTTAGATGAGTGAAGTGTTTTTGGTATGATAAGACAGGAGTTGAGTTAAATGTCTATTTGGTGTCAATATAAACGGGATATGAGTGAAGTGTTTTAGGTATGATAAGACAGGAGTTGAGTTAAATGTCTATTTTGTCTCAATGTAAAGGTTAGATGAGTGAAGTGTTTTTAGTATGATTAGACATGAGTTGAGTTAAATGTCTATTTGGTCTCAATGTAAAGGTTAGGTGTGTGAAGTGTTTTTGGTGTGATTAGACAGGAGTTGAGTTAAATGTCTATTTAGTCTCAATGTAAAGGAGAGATGAGTGAAGTGTTTTAGGTATGAGAAGACAGGGAATAAGTTAAACGTCTATTTGGTCTCAATGTAAAGGTTAAATGAGTGAAGTGTTTTAGGTATGATTAGACAGGAGTTGAGTTAAATGTCTATTTAGTCTCAATGTAAAGGGGAGATGAGTGAAGTGTTTTAGGTATGAGAAGACAGGGGATAAGTTAAACGTCTATTTGGTCTCAATGTGAAGGGGAGATAAGTGAAGTGTTTTTGGTATGATAAGACAGGAGTTGAGTTAAATGTCTATTTGGTCTCAATATAAAGGGGAGATGAGTGAAGTGTTTTAGGTATGGTTAGACAGGAGTTGAGTTAAATGTCTATTTGGTCTCAATGTAAGGGTAAGATTCATGAAGTATTTTAGGTATGATTAGACAGGAGTTGAGTTAAATGTCTATTTGGTCTGAATGTAAAGGGGAGATGATTGAAGTGTTTTAGGTATGATTAGACAGGAGTTGAGTTAAATGTCTATTTAGTCTCAATGTAAAGGGGAGATGAGTGAAGTGTTTTTGGTATGAGAAGACAGGGGATAAGTTAAACGTCTATTTGGTCTCAATGTAAAGGTTAGATGAGTGAAGTGTTTTTGTTATGATTAGACAGGAATTGAGTTAAAGGTTTATTTGGTCTCAATGTAAAGGGGAGATGAGTGAAGTGTTTTTGGTATGATTAGACAGGAATTGAGTTAAAGGTTTATTTGGTCTCAATGTAAAGGGGAGATGAGTAAAGTGTTTTAGGTATAATTAGACAGGAGTTGATTTAAATGTCTAATTGGTCTCAATGTAAAGGTTAGATGAGTGAAGTGTTTTAGGTCTGAACAGACAGGAGTTGAGTTAAGTGGTTACTTCGTCTCAATAAAAGGGAAGATGAGTGAAGTGTTTTAGGTCTGAACAGACAGGAGTTGAGTAAAGTGGTTACTTCGTCTCAATATAAAGGTTAGATGAGTGAAGTGTTTTTGGTATGATAAGACAGGAGTTGAGTTAAATGTCTATTTGGTGTCAATATTAACGGGATATGAGTGAAGTGTTTTAGGTATGATAAGACAGGAGTTGAGTTAAATGTCTATTTTGTCTCAATGTAAATGTTAGATGAGTGAAGTGTTTTTGGTATGATTAGACATGAGTTGAGTTAAATGTCTATTTGGTCTCAATGTAAAGGTTAGGTGTGTGAAGTGTTTTTGGTGTGATTAGACAGGAGTTGAGTTAACCGTCTATTTGGTTTCAATGTAAAGGTTAAATGAGTGAAGTGTTTTAGGTATGATTAGACAGGAAATGAGTAAAATGTTTATTTGGTCTCAATGTAAAGGGGAGATGAGTAAAGTGTTTTAGGTATAATTAGACAGGAGTTGAGTTAAATGTCTATTTGGTCTCAATGTAAAGGTTAGGTGTGTGAAGTGTTTTTGGTGTGATTAGACAGGAGTTGAGTTAACCGTCTATTTGGTTTCAATGTAAAGGTTAAATGAGTGAAGTGTTTTAGGTATGATTAGACATGAGTTGAGTTAAATGTCTATTTGGTCTCAATATAAATGGGAGATGAGTGAAGTGTTTTTGGTATGATTATACAGGAGTTGAGTTAAACGTCTATTTGGTCTCAATGTAAAGGGGAGATAAGTGAAGTGTTTTTGGTATGATTAGACAGGAAATGAGTAAAATGTTTATTTGGTCTCAATGTAAAGGGGAGATGAGTAAAGTGTTTTAGGTATAATTAGACAGGAGTTGAGTTAAATGTCTATTTGGTCT
This sequence comes from Steromphala cineraria, assembly GCA_916613615.1. Lineage (NCBI taxonomy): Eukaryota > Metazoa > Mollusca > Gastropoda > Trochida > Trochidae > Steromphala > Steromphala cineraria. Next base: position 66,299,131 of record OU744728.1, on the reverse strand, counting down.
CAATGTAAAGGTTAGGTGTGTGATGTGTTTTTGGTGCGATTAGACAGGAGTTGAGTTAACCGTCTATTTGGTTTCAATGTAAAGGTTAAATGAGTGAAGTGTTTTAGGTATGATTAGACATGAGTTGAGTTAAATGTCTATTTAGTCTCAATGTAAAGGGGAGATGAGTGAAGTGTTTTAGGTATAATTAGACAGGGAATAAGTTAAACGTCTATTTGGTCTCAATGTAAAGGTTAGATGAGTGAAGTGTTTTAGGAATGATTAGACAGAAGTTGAGTTAAATGCCTATTTGGTCTCAATGTAAAGGGGAGATGATTGAAGTGTTTTAGGTATGATTAGACAGGAGTTGCGCAAAGTGGTTATTTCGTCTCAATATAAAGGGAATATGAGTGATTTGTAAATGTCTGAATAGACAGGAGTTGAGTAAAGTGGTTACTTCCTCTCAATGTAAAGGGAAGATGAATGAAGTGTTTTAGGTATGATTGGACAGGAGTTGAGTTAAATGTCTATTTGGTCTCAATGTAAGGGGGAGATGAGTGAAGTGTTTTTGGTATGATTAGACAGAAGTTGAGTGAAGTCGTTACTTCGTCTCAATATAAAGGGAAAATGATTGAAGTGTTAATGTCTGATTAGACGGGAGTTGAGTTAAATGTCTAGTTGGTGTCAATGAAAAGGGTAGATGATTGAAGTGTTTTAGGTATGATTAGACAGGAGGTGATTTAAATGTCTATTTGGTCTCAATGTAAAGGTTAGATGAGTGAAGTGTTTTTGGTATGATTAGACAGGAGTTGAGTTAAATGTATATTTGGTCTCAATGTAAAGGGGAGATGATTGAAGTGTTTTAGGTATGATTAGACAGGAATTGAGTTAAATGTCTATTTATTCTCAATGTAAAGGGGAGATGAGTGAAGTGTTTTAGGTATGAGAAGACAGGGAATAAGTTAAACGTCTATTTGGTCTCAATGTAAAGGTTAGATGAGTGAAGTGTTTTAGGTATGATTAGACAGAAGTTGAGTTAAATGCCTATTTGGTCTCAATGTAAAGGGGAGATAAGTGAAGTGTTTTTGGTATGATTAGACAGGAGTTAAGTTAAATGTCTATTTGGTCTCAATGTAAAGGGGAGTTGATTGAAGTGTTTTAGGTATGATTAGACAGGAGTTGAGGTAAATGTCTATTTGGTCTCAATGTAACGGTTAGATGAGTGAAGTGTTTAAGGTATGATTAGACAGGAGTTGAGTTAAATGCCTTTTTGGTCTCAATGTAAGGGGGAGATGAGTGAAGTGTTTTTTGTATGATTAGACAGGAGTTGAGTTAAATGTCTATTTGGTCTCAATATGAATGGGAGATGAGTGAAGTGTTTTTTGTATGATTAGACAGGAGTTGAGTTAAAGGTTTATTTGGTCTCAATGTAAGGGGGAGATGAGTGAAGTGTTTTTTGTATGATTAGACAGGAGTTGAGTTAAATGTCTATTTGGTCTCAATATGAATGGGAGATGAGTGAAGTGTTTTAGGTATGATTAGACAGGAGTTGAGTTAAATGTCTATTTGGTCTCAATGTAAGGGGGAGATGAGTGAAGTGTTTTTGGTATGATTAGACAGGAATTGAGTTAGATGTTTATTTGGTCTCAATTTAAAGGGGAGATGAGTAAAGTGTTTTAGGTATAATTAGACAGGAGTTGAGTTAAATGTCTATTTGGTCTGAATGTAAGGGTAAGATTCATGAAGTGTTTTAGGTATGATAAGACAGGAGGTGATTTAAATGTCTATTTGGTCTCAATGTAAAGGTTAGATGAGTGAAGTGTTTTTGGTATGATTAGACAGGAGTTGAGTTAAATGTATATTTGGTCTCAATGTAAAGGGGAGATGATTGAAGTGTTTTAGGTATGATTAGACAGGACTTGAGTTAAATGTCTATTTATTCTCAATGTAAAGGGGAGATGAGTGAAGTGTTTTAGGTATGAGAAGACAGGGAATCAGTTAAACGTCTATTTGGTCTCAATGTAAAGGTTAGATGAGTGAAGTGTTTTTGGTATGATAAGACAGGAGTTGAGTTAAATGTCTATTTCGCCTCAATGTAAAGGTTAGATGAGTGAAGTGTTTTAGGTATGATTAGACAGGAGTTGAGTTAAATGTCTATTTGGTGTCAATATAAACGGGATATGAGTGAAGTGTTTTAGGTATGATAAGACAGGAGTTGAGTTAAATGTCTATTTTGTCTCAATGTAAAGGTTATATGAGTGACGTGTTTTTGGTATGATTAGACATGAGTTGAGTTAAATGTCTATTTGGTCTCAATGTAAAGGTTAGGTGTGTGAAGTGTTTTTGTTGTGATAAGACAGGAGTTGAGTTAAATGTCTATTTGGTCTCAATGTAAAGGTTAGGTGTGTGAAGTGCTTTTGGTGTGATTAGACAGGAGTTGAGTTAACCGTCTATTTGGTCTCAATGTAAAGGTTAAATGAGTGAAGTGTTTTAGGTATGATTAGACAGGAGTTGAGTTAAATGTCTATTTAGTCTCAATGTAAAGGAGAGATGAGTGAAGTGTTTTAGGTATGAGAAGACAGGGAATAAGTTAAACGTCTATTTGGTCTCAATGTAAAGGTTAGATGAGTGTAGTGTTTAGGTATGATTAGACAGAAGTTGAGTTAAATGCCTATTTGGTCTCAATGTAAAGGGTAAGATTCATGAAGTGTTTTAGGTATGATTAGACAGGAGTTGAGTTAAATGTCTATTTGGTCTGAATGTAAAGGGGAGATGATTGAAGTGTTTTAGGTATGATTAGACAGGGGATAAGTTAAACGTCTATTTGGTCTCAATGTAAAGGTTAGAGGAGTGAAGTGTTTTTGTTATGATTAGACAGGAGTTGAGTTAAACGTCTATTTGGTCTCAATGTAAAGGTTAAATGAGTGAAGTGTTTTAGGTATGATTAGACAGGAGTTGAGTTAAATGTCTATTTAGTCTCAATGTAAAGGGGAGATGAGTGAAGTGTTTTTGGTATGAGAAGACAGGGGATAAGTTAAACGTCTATTTGGTCTCAATGTAAAGGTTAGAGGAGTGATGTGTTTTTGTTATGATTAGACAGGAGTTGAGTTAAACGTCTATTTGGTCTCAATGTAAAGGGGAGATGAGTGAAGTGTTTTAGGTATGATTAGACAGGAATTGAGTTAAAGGTTTATTTGGTCTCAATGTAAAGGGGAGATGAGTAAAGTGTTTTAGGTATAATTAGACAGGAGTTGATTTAAATGTCTATTTGGTCTCAATGTAAAGGTTAGATGAGTGAAGTGTTTTAGGTCATAACAGACAGGAGTTGAGTTAAGTGGTTACTTCGTCTCAATAAAAGGAAAGATGAATGAAGTGTTTTAGGTCTGAACAGACAGGAGTTGAGTAAAGTGGTTACTTCGTCTCAATATAAAGGTTAGATGAGTGAAGTGTTTTTGGTATGATAAGACAGGAGTTGAGTTAAATGTCTATTTTGCCTCAATGTAAAGGTTAGATGAGTGAAGTGTTTTAGGTATGATTAGACAGGAGTTGAGTTAAATGTCTATTTGGTGTCAATATAAACGGGATATGAGTGAAGTGTTTTAGGTATGATAAGACAGGAGTTGAGTTAAATGTCTATTTTGTCTCAATGTAAAGGTTAGATGAGTGAAGTGTTTTTGGTATGATTAGACATGAGTTGAGTTAAATGTCTATTTGGTCTCAATATAAATGGGAGATGAGTGAAGTGTTTTTGGTATGATTATACAGGAGTTGAGTTAAACGTCTATTTGGTCTCAATGTAAAGGGGAGATAAGTGAAGTGTTTTTGGTATGATTAGACAGGAAATGAGTAAAATGTTTATTTGGTCTCAATGTAAAGGGTAGATGAGTAAAGTGTTTTAGGTATAATTAGACAGGAGTTGAGTTAAATGTCTATTTGGTCTCAATGTAAAGGTTAAATGAGTGAAGTGTTTTAGGTATGATTAGACATGAGTTGAGTTAAATGTCTATTTAGTCTCAATGTAAAGGGGAGATGAGTGAAGTGTTTTAGGTATAATTAGACAGGGAATAAGTTAAACGTCTATTTGGTCTCAATGTAAAGGTTAGATGATTGAAGTGTTTTTGGTATGATTAGACATGAGTTGAGTTAAATGTCTATTTGGTCTCAATATAAATGGGAGATGAGTGAAGTGTTTTTGGTATGATTATACAGGAGTTGAGTTAAACGTCTATTTGGTCTCAATGTAAAGGGGAGATAAGTGAAGTGTTTTTGGTATGATTAGACAGGAAATGAGTAAAATGTTTATTTGGTCTCAATGTAAAGGGTAGATGAGTAAAGTGTTTTAGGTATAATTAGACAGGAGTTGAGTTAAATGTCTATTTGGTCTCAATGTAAAGGTTAGGTGTGTGAAGTGTTTTTGGTGTGATTAGACAGGAGTTGAGTTAACCGTCTATTTGGTTTCAATGTAAAGGTTAAATGAGTGAAGTGTTTTAGGTATGATTAGACATGAGTTGAGTTAAATGTCTATTTAGTCTCAATGTAAAGGGGAGATGAGTGAAGTGTTTTAGGTATAATTAGACAGGGAATAAGTTAAACGTCTATTTGGTCTCAATGTAAAGGTTAGATGATTGAAGTGTTTTTGGTATGATTAGACATGAGTTGAGTTAAATGTCTATTTGGTCTCAATATAAATGGGAGATGAGTGAAGTGTTTTTGGTATGATTATACAGGAGTTGAGTTAAACGTCTATTTGGTCTCAATGTAAAGGGGAGATAAGTGAAGTGTTTTTGGTATGATTAGACAGGAAATGAGTAAAATGTTTATTTGGTCTCAATGTAAAGGGTAGCTGAGTAAAGTGTTTTAGGTATAATTAGACAGGAGTTGAGTTAAATGTCTATTTGGTCTCAATGTAAAGGTTTGGTGTGTGAAGTGTTTTTGGTGTGATTAGACAGGAGTTGAGTTAACCGTCTATTTGGTTTCAATGTAAAGGTTAAATGAGTGAAGTGTTTTAGGTATGATTAGACATGAGTTGAGTTAAATGTCTATTTAGTCTCAATGTAAAGGGGAGATGAGTGAAGTGTTTTAGGTATAATTAGACAGGGAATAAGTTAAACGTCTATTTGGTCTCAATGTAAAGGTTAGATGAGTGAAGTGTTTTAGGTATGATTAGACAGAAGTTGAGTTAAATGCCTATTTGGTCTCAATGTAAATGGGAGATGATTGAAGTGTTTTAGGTATGATTAGACAGGAGTTGCGCAAAGTGGTTATTTCGTCTCAATATAAAGGGAATATGATTGATTTGTAAATGTCTGAATAGACAGGAGTTGAGTAAAGTGGTTACTTCCTCTCAATGTAAAGGGAGGATGAATGAAGTGTTTTAGGTATGATTGGACAGGAGTTGAGTTAAATGTCTATTTGGTCTCAATGTAAGTGGGAGATGAGTGAAGTGTTTTTGGTATGATTAGACAGAAGTTGAGTGAAGTCGTTACTTCGTCTCAATATAAAGGGAAATGATTGAAGTGTTAATGTCTGATTAGACGGGAGTTGAGTTAAATGTCTAGTTGGTGTCAATGTAAAGGGGAGATGATTGAAGTGTTTTAGGTATGATTAGACAGGAGGTGATTTAAATGTCTATTTGGTCTCAATGTAAAGGAGAGAAAAGTGAAGTGTTTTTGGTATGATTAGACAGGAGTTGAGTTAAATGTATGTTTGGTCTCAATGTAAAGGGGAGATGAATAAAGTGTTTTAGGTATATTAGACAGGAGTTGAGTTAAATGTCTATTTGGTCTCAATGTAAAGGTTAGATGAGTGAAGTGTTTTTGGTATGATTAGACAGGAGTTGAGTTAAATGTCTATTTGGTCTCAATGTAACGGTTAGATAAGTGAAGTGTTTTGGGAATGATTAGACAGGAGTTGAGTTAAATGTCTATTTGGTCTCAATGTAAAGGGGAGATGAGTGAAGTGTTTTAGGTATGATTAGACAGGAGTTGAGTTAAATGTCTATTTTGTCTCAATGTAAAGGGGAGATGATTGAAGTGTTTTAGGTATGATTAGATAGGAGTTGAGTTAAATGTCTATTTGGTCTCAATGTAAAGGTTAGATGAGTGAAGTGTTTTAGGTATGATTAGAAAGGAGTTGAGTTAAATGTCTATTTGGTCTCAATGTAAGGGGGAGATGAGTGTAGTGTTTTAGGTATGATTAGACAGGAGTTGAGTTAAATGTCTATTTGGTCTCAATGTAAAGGGGAGATGAGTGAAGTGTTTTTGGTATGATTAGACAGGAACTGAGTTAAAGGTTTATTTGGTCTCAATGTAAAGGGGAGATGAGTAAAGTGTTTTTGGTATAATTAGACAGGAGTTGAGTTAAATGTCTCTTTGGTCTCAATGTAAAGGTTAGATGAGTGAAGTGTTTTAGACAGGAGTTGAGTTAAATGTCTTATTGGTTTTAATGTAAAGGTTAGATGTAAAGTGTTTTAGGTATGAGTAGACAGTAGTTGCGCAAAGTGGTTATTTCGTCTCAATATAAAGGGAATATGAGTGATTTGTAAATGTCTGATTAGAGTGGAGTTGAGTAAAGTGGTTACTTCCTCTCAATGTAAAGGGAAGATGAATGAAGTGTTTTAGGTATGATTGGACAGGAGTTGAGTTAAATGTCTATTTGGTCTCAATGTAAGGGGGAGATGAGTGAAGTATTTTTGGTATGATTAGACAGAAGTTGAGTGAAGTCGTTACTTCGTCTCAATATAAAGGGAAAATGATTGAAGTGTTAATGTCTGATTAGACGGGAGTTGAGTTAAATGTCTAGTTGGTGTCAATGTAAAGGGGAGATGATTGAAGTGTTTTAGGTATGATTAGAAAGGAGTTGAGTTAAATGTCTATTTGGTCTCAATGTAAAGGTTAGATGAGTGAAGTGTTTTTGGTATGATTAGACAGGAGTTGAGTTAAATGTATATTTGGTCTCAATGTAAAGGGGAGATGATTGAAGTGTTTTAGGTATAATTAGACAGGAGATGAGTTAAATGTCTATTTGGTCTCAATGTAAAGGTTAGATGAGTGAAGTGTTTTTGGTATGATTAGACAGGAGTTGAGTTAAATGTCTATTTGGTCTCAATGTAAAGGTAAGATGAGTAAAGTGTTTTAGGTATAATTAGACAGGCGTTGAGTTAAATGTCTATTTGGTCTCAATGTAAAGGGTAGATGAGTGAAGTGTTTTAGGTATGATTAGACAGGAACTGAGTTAAATGTCTATTTGGTCTCAATGTAAAGGGGAGATGAGTGAAGTGTTTTAGGTTTGATAAGACAGGAGATAACTTAAACGTCTATTTGGTCTCAATGTAAAGGGGAGAAAAGTGAAGTGTTTTTGGTATGATTAGACAGGAATTGAGTTAAAGGTTTATTTGGTCTCAATGTAAAGGGGAGATGAATAAAGTGTTTTAGGTATATTAGACAGGAGTTGAGTTAAATGTCTATTTGGTCTCAATGTAAAGGTTAGATGAGTGAAGTGTTTAGGTATGATTAGACAGGAGTTGAGTTAAATGTCTATTTGGTCTCAATGTAAAGGTTAGGTGAGTGAAGTGTTTTGGGAATGATTAGACAGGAGTTGAGTTAAATGTCTATTTGGTCTCAATGTAAAGGGGAGATGAGTGAAGTGTTTTAGGTATGATTAGACAGGAGTTGAGTTAAATGTCTATTTTGGCTCAATGTAAAGGGGAGATGATTGAAGTGTTTTTGGTATGATTAGACAGGAGTTGAGTTACATGTCTATTTGGTCTCAATATAAAGGGAATATGAGTGATTTGTAAATGTCTGATTAGAGTGGAGTTGAGTAAAGTGGTTACTTCCTCTCAATGTAAAGGGAAGATGAATGAAGTGTTTTAGGTATGATTAGATAGGAGTTGAGTTAAATGTCTATTTGGTCTCAATGTAACGGTTAGATGAGTGAAGTGTTTTAGGTATGATTAGACAGGAGTTGAGTTAAATGTCTATTTGGTCTCAATGTAAGGGGGAGATGAGTGTAGTGTTTTAGGTATGATTAGACAGGCGTTGAGTTAAATGTCTATTTGGTCTCAATGTAAAGGGGAGATGAGTGAAGTGTTTTTGGTATGATTAGACAGGAACTGAGTTAAAGGTTTATTTGGTCTCAATGTAAAGGGTAGATGAGTAAAGTGTTTTAGGTATGATTAGACAGGAACTGAGTTAAAGGTTTATTTGGTCTCAATGTAAAGGTTAGATGAGTGAAGTGTTTTAGACAGGAGTTGAGTTAAATGTCTTATTGGTTTTAATGTAAAGGTTAGATGTAAAGTGTTTTAGGTATGAGTAGACAGTAGTTGCGCAAAGTGGTTATTTCGTCTCAATATAAAGGGAATATGAGTGATTTGTAAATGTCTGATAAGAGTGGAGTTGAGTAAAGTGGTTACTTCCTCTCAATGTAAAGGGAAGATGAATGAAGTGTTTTAGGTATGATTGGACAGGAGTTGAGTTAAATGTCTATTTGGTCTCAATGTAAGGGGGAGATAAGTGAAGTGTTTTTGGTATGATTAGACAGGAAATGAGTAAAATGTTTATTTGGTCTCAATGTAAAGGGTAGATGAGTAAAGTGTTTTAGGTATAATTAGACAGGAGTTGAGTTAAATGTCTATTTGGTCTCAATGTAAAGGTTAGGTGTGTGAAGTGTTTTTGGTGTGATTAGACAGGAGTTGAGTTAACCGTCTATTTGGTTTCAATGTAAAGGTTAAATGAGTGAAGTGTTTTAGGTATGATTAGACATGAGTTGAGTTAAATGTCTATTTAGTCTCAATGTAAAGGGGAGATGAGTGAAGTGTTTTAGGTATAATTAGACAGGGAATAAGTTAAACGTCTATTTGGTCTCAATGTAAAGGTTAGATGATTGAAGTGTTTTTGGTATGATTAGACATGAGTTGAGTTAAATGTCTATTTGGTCTCAATATAAATGGGAGATGAGTGAAGTGTTTTTGGTATGATTATACAGGAGTTGAGTTAAACGTCTATTTGGTCTCAATGTAAAGGGGAGATAAGTGAAGTGTTTTTGGTATGATTAGACAGGAAATGAGTAAAATGTTTATTTGGTCTCAATGTAAAGGGTAGATGAGTAAAGTGTTTTAGGTATAATTAGACAGGAGTTGAGTTAAATGTCTATTTGGTCTCAATGTAAAGGTTAGGTGTGTGAAGTGTTTTTGGTGTGATTAGACAGGAGTTGAGTTAACCGTCTATTTGGTTTCAATGTAAAGGTTAAATGAGTGAAGTGTTTTAGGTATGATTAGACATGAGTTGAGTTAAATGTCTATTTAGTCTCAATGTAAAGGGGAGATGAGTGAAGTGTTTTAGGTATAATTAGACATGGAATAAGTTAAACGTCTATTTGGTCTCAATGTAAAGGTTAGATGAGTGAAGTGTTTTAGGTATGATTAGACAGAAGTTGAGTTAAATGCCTATTTGGTCTCAATGTAAATGGGAGATGATTGAAGTGTTTTAGGTATGATTAGACAGGAGTTGCGCAAAGTGGTTATTTCGTCTCAATATAAAGGGAATATGATTGATTTGTAAATGTCTGAATAGACAGGAGTTGAGTAAAGTGGTTACTTCCTCTCAATGTAAAGGGAGGATGAATGAAGTGTTTTAGGTATGATTGGACAGGAGTTGAGTTAAATGTCTATTTGGTCTCAATGTAAGTGGGAGATGAGTGAAGTGTTTTTGGTATGATTAGACAGAAGTTGAGTGAAGTCGTTACTTCGTCTCAATATAAAGGGAAATGATTGAAGTGTTAATGTCTGATTAGACGGGAGTTGAGTTAAATGTCTAGTTGGTGTCAATGTAAAGGGGAGATGATTGAAGTGTTTTAGGTATGATTAGACAGGAGGTGATTTAAATGTCTATTTGGTCTCAATGTAAAGGAGAGAAAAGTGAAGTGTTTTTGGTATGATTAGACAGGAGTTGAGTTAAATGTCTATTTGGTCTCAATGTAAAGGTTAGATGAGTGAAGTGTTTTTGGTATGATTAGACAGGAGTTGAGTTAAATGTCTATTTGGTCTCAATGTAACGGTTAGATAAGTGAAGTGTTTTGGGAATGATTAGACAGGAGTTGAGTTAAATGTCTATTTGGTCTCAATGTAAAGGGGAGATGAGTGAAGTGTTTTAGGTATGATTAGACAGGATTTCAGTTAAATGTCTATTTTGTCTCAATGTAAAGGGGAGATGATTGAAGTGTTTTAGGTATGATTAGATAGGAGTTGAGTTAAATGTCTATTTGGTCTCAATGTAAAGGTTAGATGAGTGAAGTGTTTTAGGTATGATTAGAAAGGAGTTGAGTTAAATGTCTATTTGGTCTCAATGTAAGGGGGAGATGAGTGAAGTGTTTTTGGTATGATTAGACAGAAGTTGAGTGAAGTCGTTACTTCGTCTCAATATAAAGGGAAATGATTGAAGTGTTAATGTCTGATTAGACGGGAGTTGAGTTAAATGTCTAGTTGGTGTCAATGTAAAGGGGAGATGATTGAAGTGTTTTAGGTATGATTAGACAGGAGGTGATTTAAATGTCTATTTGGTCTCAATGTAAAGGAGAGAAAAGTGAAGTGTTTTTGGTATGATTAGACAGGAGTTGAGTTAAATGTCTATTTGGTCTCAATGTAAAGGGGAGATGAGTGAAGTGTTTTAGGTATGATTAGACAGGAGTTGAGTTAAATGTCTATTTTGTCTCAATGTAAAGGGGAGATGATTGAAGTGTTTTAGGTATGATTAGATAGGAGTTGAGTTAAATGTCTATTTGGTCTCAATGTAAAGGTTAGATGAGTGAAGTGTTTTAGGTATGATTAGAAAGGAGTTGAGTTAAATGTCTATTTGGTCTCAATGTAAGGGGGAGATGAGTGTAGTGTTTTAGGTATGATAAGACAGGAGTTGAGTTAAATGTCTATTTGGTCTCAATGTAAAGGGGAGATGAGTGAAGTGTTTTTGGTATGATTAGACAGGAACTGAGTTAAAGGTTTATTTGGTCTCAATGTAAAGGGTAGATGAGTAAAGTGTTTTTGGTATAATTAGACAGGAACTGAGTTAAATGTCTCTTTGGTCTCAATGTAAAGGTTAGATGAGTGAAGTGTTTTAGACAGGAGTTGAGTTAAATGTCTTATTGGTTTTAATGTAAAGGTTAGATGTAAAGTGTTTTAGGTATGAGTAGACAGTAGTTGCGCAAAGTGGTTATTTCGTCTCAATATAAAGGGAATATGAGTGATTTGTAAATGTCTGATTAGAGTGGAGTTGAGTAAAGTGGTTACTTCCTCTCAATGTAAAGGGAAGATGAATGAAGTGTTTTAGGTATGATTGGACAGGAGTTGAGTTAAATGTCTATTTGGTCTCAATGTAAGGGGGAGATGAGTGAAGTATTTTTGGTATGATTAGACAGAAGTTGAGTGAAGTCGTTACTTCGTCTCAATACAAAGGGAAAATGATTGAAGTGTTAATGTCTGATTAGACGGGAGTTGAGTTAAATGTCTAGTTGGTGTCAATGTAAAGGGGAGATGATTGAAGTGTTTTAGGTATGATTAGAAAGGAGTTGAGTTAAATGTCTATTTGGTCTCAATGTAAAGGTTAGATGAGTGAAGTGTTTTTGGTATGATTAGACAGGAGTTGAGTTAAATGTATATTTGGTCTCAATGTAAAGGGGAGATGATTGAAGTGTTTTAGGTATAATTAGACAGGAGATGAGTTAAATGTCTATTTGGTCTCAATGTAAAGGTTAGATGAGTGAAGTGTTTTTGGTATGATTAGACAGGAGTTGAGTTAAATGTCTATTTGGTCTCAATGTAAAGGTAAGATGAGTAAAGTGTTTAGGTATAATTAGACAGACGTTGAGTTAAATGTCTATTTGGTCTCAATGTAAAGGGTAGATGAGTGAAGTGTTTTAGGTATGATTAGACAGGAACTGAGTTAAATGTCTATTTGGTCTCAATGTAAAGGGTAGATGAGTAAAGTGTTTTAGGTATAATTAGACAGGAGTTGAGTTAAATGTCTATTTGGTCTCAATGTAAAGGTTAGGTGTGTGAAGTGTTTTTGGTGTGATTAGACAGGAGTTGAGTTAACCGTCTATTTGGTTTCAATGTAAAGGTTAAATGAGTGAAGTGTTTTAGGTATGATTAGACATGAGTTGAGTTAAATGTCTATTTAGTCTCAATGTAAAGGGGAGATGAGTGAAGTGTTTTAGGTATAATTAGACATGGAATAAGTTAAACGTCTATTTGGTCTCAATGTAAAGGTTAGATGAGTGAAGTGTTTTAGGTATGATTAGACAGAAGTTGAGTTAAATGCCTATTTGGTCTCAATGTAAATGGGAGATGATTGAAGTGTTTTAGGTATGATTAGACAGGAGTTGCGCAAAGTGGTTATTTCGTCTCAATATAAAGGGAATATGATTGATTTGTAAATGTCTGAATAGACAGGAGTTGAGTAAAGTGGTTACTTCCTCTCAATGTAAAGGGAGGATGAATGAAGTGTTTTAGGTATGATTGGACAGGAGTTGAGTTAAATGTCTATTTGGTCTCAATGTAAGTGGGAGATGAGTGAAGTGTTTTTGGTATGATTAGACAGAAGTTGAGTGAAGTCGTTACTTCGTCTCAATATAAAGGGAAATGATTGAAGTGTTAATGTCTGATTAGACGGGAGTTGAGTTAAATGTCTATTTGGTCTCAATGTAAAGGGGAGATGATTGAAGTGTTTTAGGTATGATTAGACAGGAGGTGATTTAAATGTCTATTTGGTCTCAATGTAAAGGAGAGAAAAGTGAAGTGTTTTTGGTATGATTAGACAGGAGTTGAGTTAAATGTATATTTGGTCTCAATGTAAAGGGGAGATGAATAAAGTGTTTTAGGTATATTAGACAGGAGTTGAGTTAAATGTCTATTTGGTCTCAATGTAAAGGTTAGATGAGTGAAGTGTTTTTGGTATGATTAGACAGGAGTTGAGTTAAATGTCTATTTGGTCTCAATGTAACGGTTAGATAAGTGAAGTGTTTTGGGAATGATTAGACAGGAGTTGAGTTAAATGTCTATTTGGTCTCAATGTAAAGGGGAGATGAGTGAAGTGTTTTAGGTATGATTAGACAGGATTTCAGTTAAATGTCTATTTTGTCTCAATGTAAAGGGGAGATGATTGAAGTGTTTTAGGTATGATTAGATAGGAGTTGAGTTAAATGTCTATTTGGTCTCAATGTAAAGGTTAGATGAGTGAAGTGTTTTAGGTATGATTAGAAAGGAGTTGAGTTAAATGTCTATTTGGTCTCAATGTAAGGGGGAGATGAGTGAAGTGTTTTTGGTATGATTAGACAGAAGTTGAGTGAAGTCGTTACTTCGTTTCAATATAAAGGGAAATGATTGAAGTGTTAATGTCTGAATAGACGGGAGTTGAGTTAAATGTCTAGTTGGTGTCAATGTAAAGGGGAGATGATTGAAGTGTTTTAGGTATGATTAGACAGGAGGTGATTTAAATGTCTATTTGGTCTCAATGTAAAGGAGAGAAAAGTGAAGTGTTTTTGGTATGATTAGACAGGAGTTGAGTTAAATGTATATTTGGTCTCAATGTAAAGGGGAGATGAATAAAGTGTTTTAGGTATATTAGACAGGAGTTGAGTTAAATGTCTATTTGGTCTCAATGTAAAGGTTAGATGAGTGAAGTGTTTTTGGTATGATTAGACAGGAGTTGAGTTAAATGTCTATTTGGTCTCAATGTAACGGTTAGATAAGTGAAGTGTTTTGGGAATGATTAGACAGGAGTTGAGTTAAATGTCTATTTGGTCTCAATGTAAAGGGGAGATGAGTGAAGTGTTTTAGGTATGATTAGACAGGAGTTGAGTTAAATGTCTATTTTGTCTCAATGTAAAGGGGAGATGATGGAAGTGTTTTAGGTATGATTAGATAGGAGTTGAGTTAAATGTCTATTTGGTCTCAATGTAAAGGTTAGATGAGTGAAGTGTTTTAGGTATGATTAGAAAGGAGTTGAGTTAAATGTCTATTTGGTCTCAATGTAAGGGGGAGATGAGTGTAGTGTTTTAGGTATGATTAGACAGGAGTTGAGTTAAATGTCTATTTGGTCTCAATGTAAAGGGGAGATGAGTGAAGTGTTTTTGGTATGATTAGACAGGAACTGAGTTAAAGGTTTATTTGGTCTCAATGTAAAGGGTAGATGAGTAAAGTGTTTTTGGTATAATTAGACAGGAGTTGAGTTAAATGTCTCTTTGGTCTCAATGTAAAGGTTAGATGAGTGAAGTGTTTTAGACAGGAGTTGAGTTAAATGTCTTATTGGTTTTAATGTAACGGTTAGATGTAAAGTGTTTTAGGTATGAGTAGACAGTAGTTGCGCAAAGTGGTTATTTCGTCTCAATATAAAGGGAATATGAGTGATTTGTAAATGTCTGATTAGAGTGGAGTTGAGTAAAGTGGTTACTTCCTCTCAATGTAAAGGGAAGATGAATGAAGTGTTTTAGGTATGATTAGATAGGAGTTGAGTTAAATGTCTATTTGGTCTCAATGTAAAGGTTAGATGAGTGAAGTGTTTTAGGTATGATTAGAAAGGAGTTGAGTTAAATGTCTATTTGGTCTCAATGTAAAGGTTAGGTGAGTGAAGTGTTTTGGGAATGATTAGACAGGAGTTGAGTTAAATGTCTATTTGGTCTCAATGTAAAGGGGAGATGAGTGAAGTGTTTTAGGTATGATTAGACAGGAGTTGAGTTAAATGTCTATTTTGGCTCAATGTAAAGGGGAGATGATTGAAGTGTTTTTGGTATGATTAGACAGGAGTTGAGTTACATGTCTATTTGGTCTCAATATAAAGGGAATATGAGTGATTTGTAAATGTCTGATTAGAGTGGAGTTGAGTAAAGTGGTTACTTCCTCTCAATGTAAAGGGAAGATGAATGAAGTGTTTTAGGTATGATTAGATAGGAGTTGAGTTAAATGTCTATTTGGTCTCAATGTAACGGTTAGATGAGTGAAGTGTTTTAGGTATGATTAGACAGGAGTTGAGTTAAATGTCTATTTGGTCTCAATGTAAGGGGGAGATGAGTGTAGTGTTTTAGGTATGATTAGACAGGCGTTGAGTTAAATGTCTATTTGGTCTCAATGTAAAGGGGAGATGAGTGAAGTGTTTTTGGTATGATTAGACAGGAACTGAGTTAAAGGTTTATTTGGTCTCAATGTAAAGGGTAGATGAGTAAAGTGTTTTAGGTATGATTAGACAGGAACTGAGTTAAAGGTTTATTTGGTCTCAATGTAAAGGTTAGATGAGTGAAGTGTTTTAGACAGGAGTTGAGTTAAATGTCTTATTGGTTTTAATGTAAAGGTTAGATGTAAAGTGTTTTAGGTATGAGTAGACAGTAGTTGCGCAAAGTGGTTATTTCGTCTCAATATAAAGGGAATATGAGTGATTTGTAAATGTCTGATTAGAGTGGAGTTGAGTAAAGTGGTTACTTCCTCTCAATGTAAAGGGAAGATGAATGAAGTGTTTTAGGTATGATTGGACAGGAGTTGAGTTAAATGTCTATTTGGTCTCAATGTAAGGGGGAGATGAGTGAAGTATTTTTGGTATGATTAGACAGAAGTTGAGTGAAGTCGTTACTTCGTCTCAATATAAAGGGAAAATGATTGAAGTGTTAATGTCTGATTAGACGGGAGTTGAGTTAAATGTCTAGTTGGTGTCAATGTAAAGGGGAGATGATTGAAGTGTTTTAGGTATGATTAGAAAGGAGTTGAGTTAAATGTCTATTTGGTCTCAATGTAAAGGTTAGATGAGTGAAGTGTTTTTTGTATGATTAGACAGGAGTTGAGTTAAATGTATATTTGGTCTCAATGTAAAGGGGAGATGATTGAAGTGTTTTAGGTATGATTAGACAGGAGTTGAGTTAAATGTCTATTTGGTCTCAATGTAAAGGTAAGATGAGTGAAGTGTTAAGGGTATCATTAGACAGGAGTTGAGTTAAATGTCTATTTGGTTTTAATGTATAGGGGAGATGAGTAAAGTGTTTTAGGTATAATTAGACAGGCGTTGAGTTAAATGTCTATTTGGTCTCAATGTAAAGGGAAGATGAATGAAGTGTTTTAGGTATGATTAGACAGGAGTTGAGTTAAATGTCTATTTGGTCTCAATGTAAAGGGGAGATGAGTGAAGTGTTTTAGGTTTGATAAGACAGGAGATAACTTAAACGTCTATTTGGTCTCAATATAAATGGGAGAAAAGTGAAGTGTTTTTGGTATGATTAGACAGGAATTGAGTTAAAGGTTTATTTGGTCTCAATGTAAAGGGGAGATGAATAAAGTGTTTTAGGTATATTAGACAGGAGTTGAGTTAAATGTCTATTTGGTCTCAATATAAAGGTTAGATGAGTGAAATGTTTAGGTATGATTAGACAGGAGTTGAGTTAAATGTCTATTTGGTCTCAATGTAAAGGTTAGGTGAGTGAAGTGTTTTGGGAATGATTAGACAGGAGTTGAGTTAAATGTCTATTTGGTCTCAATGTAAAGGGGAGATGAGTGAAGTGTTTTAGGTATGATTAGACAGGAGTTGAGTTAAATGTCTTTTTTGTCTCAATGTAAAGGGAAGATGATTGAAGTGTTTTTGGTATGATTAGACAGGAGTTGAGTTACATGTCTATTTGGTCTCAATATAAAGGGAATATGAGTGATTTGTAAATGTCTGATTAGAGTGGAGTTGAGTAAAGTGGTTACTTCCTCTCAATGTAAAGGGAAGATGAATGAAGTGTTTTAGGTATGATTAGATAGGAGTTGAGTTAAATGTCTATTTGGTCTCAATGTAACGGTTAGATGAGTGAAGTGTTTTAGGTATGATTAGACAGGAGTTGAGTTAAATGTCTATTTGGTCTCAATGTAAAGGGGAGATGATTAAAGTGTTTTTGGTATGAGTAGACAGGAGTTGAGTTACATGTCTATTTGGTCTCAATATAAAGGGAATATGAGTGATTTGTAAATGTCTGATTAGAGTGGAGTTGAGTAAAGTGGTTACTTCCTCTCAATGTAAAGGGAAGATGAATGAAGTGTTTTAGGTATGATTAGATAGGAGTTGAGTTAAATGTCTAGTTGGTCTCAATGTAACGGTTAGATGAGTGAAGTGTTTTAGGTATGATTAGACAGGAGTTGAGTTAAATGTCTATTTGGTCTCAATGTAAAGGGGTGATTAGTGAAGTGTTTTAGGTATGATTAGACAGGAGTTGAGTTAAATGTCTATTTGGTTTCAATGTAAAGGGGAGATGAGTGAAGTGTTTTTGGTATGATTAGACAGGAACTGAGTTAATGGTTTATTTGGTCTCAATGTATAGGGGAGATGAGTAAAGTGTTTAGGTATGATTAGACAGGAGTTGAGTTAAATGTCTACTTGGTCTCAATGTAAAGGTTAGGTGAGTGAAGTGTTTTAGGTATGATTAGACAGGAGTTGAGTTAAATGTCTATTTTGTCTCAATGTAAAGGGGAGATGAGTGATTTGTAAATGTCTGATTAGAGTGGAGTTGAGTAAAGTGGTTACTTCCTCTCAATGTAAAGGGAAGATGAATGAAGTGTTTTAGGTATGATTAGACAGGAGTTGAGTTAAATGTCTATTTGGTCTCAATGTAAAGGGGAGATGAGTGAAGTGTTTTAGGTTTGATAAGACAGGAGATAACTTAAACGTCTATTTGGTCTCAATATAAATGGGAGAAATGTGAAGTGTTTTTGGTATGATTAGACAGGAATTGAGTTAAAGGTTTATTTGGTCTCAATGTAAAGGGGAGATGAATAAAGTGTTTTAGGATGATTAGACAGGAGTTGAGTTAAATGTCTATTTGGTCTCAATGTAAAGGTTAGGTGAGTGAAGTGTTTTGGGAATGATTAGACAGGAGTTGAGTTAAATGTCTATTTGGTCTCAATGTAAAGGGGAGATGAGTGAAGTGTTTTAGGTATGATTAGACAGGAGTTGAGTTAAATGTCTTTTTTGTCTCAATGTAAAGGGGAGATGATTGAAGTGTTTTTGGTATGATTAGACAGGAGTTGAGTTACATGTCTATTTGGTCTCAATATAAAGGGAATATGAGTGATTTGTAAATGTCTGATTAGAGTGGAGTTGAGTAAAGTGGTTACTTCCTCTCAATGTAAAGGGAAGATGAATGAAGTGTTTTAGGTATGATTAGATAGGAGTTGAGTTAAATGTCTATTTGGTCTCAATGTAACGGTTAGATGAGTGAAGTGTTTTAGGTATGATTAGACAGGAGTTGAGTTAAATGTCTATTTGGTCTCAATGTAAAGGGGAGATGATTGAAGTGTTTTTGGTATGAGTAGACAGGAGTTGAGTTACATGTCTATTTGGTCTCAATATAAAGGGAATATGAGTGATTTGTAAATGTCTGATTAGAGTGGAGTTGAGTAAAGTGGTTACTTCCTCTCAATGTAAAGGGAAGATGAATGAAGTGTTTTAGGTATGATTAGATAGGAGTTGAGTTAAATGTCTAGTTGGTCTCAATGTAACGGTTAGATGAGTGAAGTGTTTTAGGTATGATTAGACAGGAGTTGAGTTAAATGTCTATTTGGTCTCAATGTAAGGGGGTGATGAGTGTAGTGTTTTAGGTATGATTAGACAGGAGTTGAGTTAAATGTCTATTTGGTTTCAATGTAAAGGGGAGATGAGTGAAGTGTTTTTGGTATGATTAGACAGGAACTGAGTTAAAGGTTTATTTGGTCTCAATGTAAGGGGGTGATGAGTGTAGTGTTTTAGGTATGATTAGACAGGAGTTGAGTTAAATGTCTACTTGGTCTCAATGTAAAGGTTAGGTGAGTGAAGTGTTTTGGGAATGATTAGACAGGAGTTGAGTTAAATGTCTATTTGGTCTCAATGTAAAGGGGAGATGAGTGAAGTGTTTTAGGTATGATTAGACAGGAGTTGAGTTAAATGTCTATTTTGTCTCAATGTAAAGGGGAGATGATTGAAGTGTTTTTGGTATGATTAGACAGGAGTTGAGTTAAATGTCTATTTGGTCTCAATATAAAGGGAATATGAGTGATTTGTAAATGTCTGATTAGAGTGGAGTTGAGTAAAGTGGTTACTTCCTCTCAATGTAAAGGGAAGATGAATGAAGTGTTTTAGGTATGATTGGACAGGAGTTGAGTGAAGTCGTTACTTCGTCTCAATATAAAGGGAAAATGATTGAAGTGTTAATGTCTGATTAGACGGGAGTTGAGTTAAATGTCTAGTTGGTGTCAATGTAAAGGGGAGATGATTGAAGTGTTTTAGGTATGATTAGAAAGGAGTTGAGTTAAATGTCTATTTGGTCTCAATGTAAAGGTTAGATGAGTGAAGTGTTTTTGGTATGATTAGACAGGAGTTGAGTTAAATGTATATTTGGTCTCAATGTAAAGGGGAGATGATTGAAGTGTTTTAGGTATGATTAAGACAGGAGTTGAGTTAAATGTCTATTTGGTCTCAATGTAAAGGTAAGATGAGTGAAGTGTTAAGGGTATCATTAGACAGGAGTTGAGTTAAATGTCTATTTGGTTTTAATGTATAGGGGAGATGAGTAAAGTGTTTTAGGTATAATTAGACAGGCGTTGAGTTAAATGTCTATTTGGTCTCAATGTAAAGGGTAGATGAGTGAAGTGTTTTGGGTATGATTAGACAGGAGTTGAGTTAAATGTATATTTGGTCTCAATGTAAAGGGGAGATGAGTGAAGTGTTTTAGGTTTGATAAGACAGGAGATAACTTAAACGTCTATTTGGTCTCAATATAAATGGGAGAAAAGTGAAGTGTTTTTGGTATGATTAGACAGGAGTTGAGTTAAATGTCTATTTGGTCTCAATGTAAAGGGGAGATGAGTGAAGTGTTTTAGGTTTGATAAGACAGGAGATAACTTAAACGTCTATTTGGTCTCAATATAAATGGGAGAAAAGTGAAGTGTTTTTGGTATGATTAGACAGGAATTGAGTTAAAGGTTTATTTGGTCTCAATGTAAAGGGGAGATGAATAAAGTGTTTTAGGTATATTAGACAGGAGTTGAGTTAAATGTCTATTTGGTCTCAATATAAAGGTTAGATGAGTGAAGTGTTTAGGTATGATTAGACAGGAGTTGAGTTAAATGTCTATTTGGTCTCAATGTAAAGGTTAGGTGAGTGAAGTGTTTTGGGAATGATTAGACAGGAGTTGAGTTAAATGTCTATTTGGTCTCAATGTAAAGGGGAGATGAGTGAAGTGTTTTAGGTATGATTAGACAGGAGTTGAGTTAAATGTCTTTTTTGTCTCAATGTAAAGGGGAGATGATTGAAGTGTTTTTGGTATGATTAGACAGGAGTTGAGTTACATGTCTATTTGGTCTCAATATAAAGGGAATATGAGTGATTTGTAAATGTCTGATTAGAGTGGAGTTGAGTAAAGTGGTTACTTCCTCTCAATGTAAAGGGAAGATGAATGAAGTGTTTTAGGTATGATTAGATAGGAGTTGAGTTAAATGTCTATTTGGTCTCAATGTAACGGTTAGATGAGTGAAGTGTTTTAGGTATGATTAGACAGGAGTTGAGTTAAATGTCTATTTGGTCTCAATGTAAAGGGGAGATGATTGAAGTGTTTTTGGTATGAGTAGACAGGAGTTGAGTTACATGTCTATTTGGTCTCAATATAAAGGGAATATGAGTGATTTGTAAATGTATGATTAGAGTGGAGTTGAGTAAAGTGGTTACTTCCTCTCAATGTAAAGGGAAGATGAATGAAGTGTTTTAGGTATGATTAGATAGGAGTTGAGTTAAATGTCTAGTTGGTCTCAATGTAACGGTTAGATGAGTGAAGTGTTTTAGGTATGATTAGACAGGAGTTGAGTTAAATGTCTATTTGGTCTCAATGTAAGGGGGTGATGAGTGTAGTGTTTTAGGTATGATTAGACAGGAGTTGAGTTAAATGTCTATTTGGTCTCAATGTAAAGGGGAGATGAGTGAAGTGTTTTAGGTATGATTAGACAGGAGTTGAGTTAAATGTCTTTTTTGTCTCAATGTAAAGGGGAGATGATTGAAGTGTTTTTGGTATGATTAGACAGGAGTTGAGTTACATGTCTATTTGGTCTCAATATAAAGGGAATATGAGTGATTTGTAAATGTCTGATTAGAGTGGAGTTGAGTAAAGTGGTTACTTCCTCTCAATGTAAAGGGAAGATGAATGAAGTGTTTTAGGTATGATTAGATAGGAGTTGAGTTAAATGTCTATTTGGTCTCAATGTAACGGTTAGATGAGTGAAGTGTTTTAGGTATGATTAGACAGGAGTTGAGTTAAATGTCTATTTGGTCTCAATGTAAAGGGGAGATGATTGAAGTGTTTTTGGTATGAGTAGACAGGAGTTGAGTTACATGTCTATTTGGTCTCAATATAAAGGGAATATGAGTGATTTGTAAATGTCTGATTAGAGTGGAGTTGAGTAAAGTGGTTACTTCCTCTCAATGTAAAGGGAAGATGAATGAAGTGTTTTAGGTATGATTAGATAGGAGTTGAGTTAAATGTCTAGTTGGTCTCAATGTAACGGTTAGATGAGTGAAGTGTTTTAGGTATGATTAGACAGGAGTTGAGTTAAATGTCTATTTGGTCTCAATGTAAGGGGGTGATGAGTGTAGTGTTTTAGGTATGATTAGACAGGAGTTGAGTTAAATGTCTATTTGGTTTCAATGTAAAGGGGAGATGAGTGAAGTGTTTTTGGTATGATTAGACAGGAACTGAGTTAAAGGTTTATTTGGTCTCAATGTATAGGGGAGATGAGTAAAGTGTTTAGGTATGATTAGACAGGAGTTGAGTTAAATGTCTACTTGGTCTCAATGTAAAGGTTAGGTGAGTGAAGTGTTTTAGGTATGATTAGACAGGAGTTGAGTTAAATGTCTATTTTGTCTCAATGTAAAGGGGAGATGAGTGATTTGTAAATGTCTGATTAGAGTGGAGTTGAGTAAAGTGGTTACTTCCTCTCAATGTAAAGGGAAGATGAATGAAGTGTTTTAGGTATGATTAGACAGGAGTTGAGTTAAATGTCTATTTGGTCTCAATGTAAAGGGGAGATGAGTGAAGTGTTTTAGGTTTGATAAGACAGGAGATAACTTAAACGTCTATTTGGTCTCAATATAAATGGGAGAAAAGTGAAGTGTTTTTGGTATGATTAGACAGGAATTGAGTTAAAGGTTTATTTGGTCTCAATGTAAAGGGGAGATGAATAAAGTGTTTTAGGATGATTAGACAGGAGTTGAGTTAAATGTCTATTTGGTCTCAATGTAAAGGTTAGGTGAGTGAAGTGTTTTGGGAATGATTAGACAGGAGTTGAGTTAAATGTCTATTTGGTCTCAATGTAAAGGGGAGATGAGTGAAGTGTTTTAGGTATGATTAGACAGGAGTTGAGTTAAATGTCTTTTTTGTCTCAATGTAAAGGGGAGATGATTGAAGTGTTTTTGGTATGATTAGACAGGAGTTGAGTTACATGTCTATTTGGTCTCAATATAAAAGGAATATGAGTGATTTGTAAATGTCTGATTAGAGTGGAGTTGAGTAAAGTGGTTACTTCCTCTCAATGTAAAGGGAAGATGAATGAAGTGTTTTAGGTATGATTAGATAGGAGTTGAGTTAAATGTCTATTTGGTCTCAATGTAACGGTTAGATGAGTGAAGTGTTTTAGGTATGATTAGACAGGAGTTGAGTTAAATGTCTATTTGGTCTCAATGTAAAGGGGAGATGATTGAAGTGTTTTTGGTATGAGTAGACAGGAGTTGAGTTACATGTCTATTTGGTCTCAATATAAAGGGAATATGAGTGATTTGTAAATGTCTGATTAGAGTGGAGTTGAGTAAAGTGGTTACTTCCTCTCAATGTAAAGGGAAGATGAATGAAGTGTTTTAGGTATGATTAGATAGGAGTTGAGTTAAATGTCTAGTTGGTCTCAATGTAACGGTTAGATGAGTGAAGTGTTTTAGGTATGATTAGACAGGAACTGAGTTAAAGGTTTATTTGGTCTCAATGTATAGGGGAGATGAGTAAAGTGTTTAGGTATGATTAGACAGGAGTTGAGTTAAATGTCTACTTGGTCTCAATGTAAAGGTTAGGTGAGTGAAGTGTTTTGGGAATGATTAGACAGGAGTTGAGTTAAATGTCTATTTGGTCTCAATGTAAAGGGGAGATGAGTGAAGTGTTTTAGGTATGATTAGACAGGAGTTGAGTTAAATGTCTATTTTGTCTCAATGTAAAGGGGAGATGATTGAAGTGTTTTTGGTATGATTAGACAGGAGTTGAGTTAAATGTCTATTTGGTCTCAATGTAAGGGGGTGATGAGTGTAGTGTTTTAGGTATGATTAGACAGGAGTTGAGTTAAATGTCTATTTGGTTTCAATGTAAAGGGGAGATGAGTGAAGTGTTTTTGGTATGATTAGACAGGAACTGAGTTAAAGGTTTATTTGGTCTCAATGTATAGGGGAGATGAGTAAAGTGTTTAGGTATGATTAGACAGGAGTTGAGTTAAATGTCTACTTGGTCTCAATGTAAAGGTTTGGTGAGTGAAGTGTTTTGGGAATGATTAGACAGGAGTTGAGTTAAATGTCTATTTGGTCTCAATGTAAAGGGGAGATGAGTGAAGTGTTTTAGGTATGATTAGACAGGAGTTGAGTTAAATGTCTATTTTGTCTCAATGTAAAGGGGAGATGATTGAAGTGTTTTTGGTATGATTAGACAGGAGTTGAGTTAAATGTCTATTTGGTCTCAATATAAAGGGAATATGAGTGATTTGTAAATGTCTGATTAGAGTGGAGTTGAGTAAAGTGGTTACTTCCTCTCAATGTAAAGGGAAGATGAATGAAGTGTTTTAGGTATGATTGGACAGGAGTTGAGTGAAGTCGTTACTTCGTCTCAATATAAAGGGAAAATGATTGAAGTGTTAATGTCTGATTAGACGGGAGTTGAGTTAAATGTCTAGTTGGTGTCAATGTAAAGGGGAGATGATTGAAGTGTTTTAGGTATGATTAGAAAGGAGTTGAGTTAAATGTCTATTTGGTCTCAATGTAAAGGTTAGATGAGTGAAGTGTTTTTGGTATGATTAGACAGGAGTTGAGTTAAATGTATATTTGGTCTCAATGTAAAGGGGAGATGATTGAAGTGTTTTAGGTATGATTAAGACAGGAGTTGAGTTAAATGTCTATTTGGTCTCAATGTAAAGGTAAGATGAGTGAAGTGTTAAGGGTATCATTAGACAGGAGTTGAGTTAAATGTCTATTTGGTTTTAATGTATAGGGGAGATGAGTAAAGTGTTTTAGGTATAATTAGACAGGCGTTGAGTTAAATGTCTATTTGGTCTCAATGTAAAGGGTAGATGAGTGAAGTGTTTTAGGTATGATTAGACAGGAGTTGAGTTAAATGTATATTTGGTCTCAATGTAAAGGGGAGATGAGTGAAGTGTTTTAGGTTTGATAAGACAGGAGATAACTTAAACGTCTATTTGGTCTCAATATAAATGGGAGAAAAGTGAAGTGTTTTTGGTATGATTAGACAGGAGTTGAGTTAAATGTCTATTTGGTCTCAATGTAAAGGGGAGATGAGTGAAGTGTTTTAGGTTTGATAAGACAGGAGATAACTTAAACGTCTATTTGGTCTCAATATAAATGGGAGAAAAGTGAAGTGTTTTTGGTATGATTAGACAGGAATTGAGTTAAAGGTTTATTTGGTCTCAATGTAAAGGGGAGATGAATAAAGTGTTTTAGGTATATTAGACAGGAGTTGAGTTAAATGTCTATTTGGTCTCAATATAAAGGTTAGATGAGTGAAGTGTTTAGGTATGATTAGACAGGAGTTGAGTTAAATGTCTATTTGGTCTCAATGTAAAGGTTAGGTGAGTGAAGTGTTTTGGGAATGATTAGACAGGAGTTGAGTTAAATGTCTATTTGGTCTCAATGTAAAGGGGAGATGAGTGAAGTGTTTTTGGTATGATTAGACAGGAGTTGAGTTAAATGTCTTTTTTGTCTCAATGTAAAGGGGAGATGATTGAAGTGTTTTTGGTATGATTAGACAGGAGTTGAGTTACATGTCTATTTGGTCTCAATATAAAGGGAATATGAGTGATTTGTAAATGTCTGATTAGAGTGGAGTTGAGTAAAGTGGTTACTTCCTCTCAATGTAAAGGGAAGATGAATGAAGTGTTTTAGGTATGATTAGATAGGAGTTGAGTTAAATGTCTATTTGGTCTCAATGTAACGGTTAGATGAGTGAAGTGTTTTAGGTATGATTAGACAGGAGTTGAGTTAAATGTCTATTTGGTCTCAATGTAAAGGGGAGATGATTGAAGTGTTTTTGGTATGAGTAGACAGGAGTTGAGTTACATGTCTATTTGGTCTCAATATAAAGGGAATATGAGTGATTTGTAAATGTCTGATTAGAGTGGAGTTGAGTAAAGTGGTTACTTCCTCTCAATGTAAAGGGAAGATGAATGAAGTGTTTTAGGTATGATTAGATAGGAGTTGAGTTAAATGTCTAGTTGGTCTCAATGTAACGGTTAGATGAGTGAAGTGTTTTAGGTATGATTAGACAGGAGTTGAGTTAAATGTCTATTTGGTCTCAATGTAAGGGGGTGATGAGTGTAGTGTTTTAGGTATGATTAGACAGGAGTTGAGTTAAATGTCTATTTGGTCTCAATGTAAAGGGGAGATGAGTGAAGTGTTTTAGGTATGATTAGACAGGAGTTGAGTTAAATGTCTATTTGGTCTCAATGTAAAGGGGAGATGATTGAAGTGTTTTTGGTATGAGTAGACAGGAGTTGAGTTACATGTCTATTTGGTCTCAATATAAAGGGAATATGAGTGATTTGTAAATGTCTGATTAGAGTGGAGTTGAGTAAAGTGGTTACTTCCTCTCAATGTAAAGGGAAGATGAATGAAGTGTTTTAGGTATGATTAGATAGGAGTTGAGTTAAATGTCTAGTTGGTCTCAATGTAACGGTTAGATGAGTGAAGTGTTTTAGGTATGATTAGACAGGAGTTGAGTTAAATGTCTATTTGGTCTCAATGTAAGGGGGTGATGAGTGTAGTGTTTTAGGTATGATTAGACAGGAGTTGAGTTAAATGTCTATTTGGTTTCAATGTAAAGGGGAGATGAGTGAAGTGTTTTTGGTATGATTAGACAGGAACTGAGTTAAAGGTTTATTTGGTCTCAATGTATAGGGGAGATGAGTAAAGTGTTTAGGTATGATTAGACAGGAGTTGAGTTAAATGTCTACTTGGTCTCAATGTAAAGGTTAGGTGAGTGAAGTGTTTTAGGTATGATTAGACAGGAGTTGAGTTAAATGTCTATTTTGTCTCAATGTAAAGGGGAGATGAGTGATTTGTAAATGTCTGATTAGAGTGGAGTTGAGTAAAGTGGTTACTTCCTCTCAATGTAAAGGGAAGATGAATGAAGTGTTTTAGGTATGATTAGACAGGAGTTGAGTTAAATGTCTATTTGGTCTCAATGTAAAGGGGAGATGAGTGAAGTGTTTTAGGTTTGATAAGACAGGAGATAACTTAAACGTCTATTTGGTCTCAATATAAATGGGAGAAAAGTGAAGTGTTTTTGGTATGATTAGACAGGAATTGAGTTAAAGGTTTATTTGGTCTCAATGTAAAGGGGAGATGAATAAAGTGTTTTAGGATGATTAGACAGGAGTTGAGTTAAATGTCTATTTGGTCTCAATGTAAAGGTTAGGTGAGTGAAGTGTTTTGGGAATGATTAGACAGGAGTTGAGTTAAATGTCTATTTGGTCTCAATGTAAAGGGGAGATGAGTGAAGTGTTTTAGGTATGATTAGACAGGAGTTGAGTTAAATGTCTTTTTTGTCTCAATGTAAAGGGGAGATGATTGAAGTGTTTTTGGTATGATTAGACAGGAGTTGAGTTACATGTCTATTTGGTCTCAATATAAAAGGAATATGAGTGATTTGTAAATGTCTGATTAGAGTGGAGTTGAGTAAAGTGGTTACTTCCTCTCAATGTAAAGGGAAGATGAATGAAGTGTTTTAGGTATGATTAGATAGGAGTTGAGTTAAATGTCTATTTGGTCTCAATGTAACGGTTAGATGAGTGAAGTGTTTTAGGTATGATTAGACAGGAGTTGAGTTAAATGTCTATTTGGTCTCAATGTAAAGGGGAGATGATTGAAGTGTTTTTGGTATGAGTAGACAGGAGTTGAGTTACATGTCTATTTGGTCTCAATATAAAGGGAATATGAGTGATTTGTAAATGTCTGATTAGAGTGGAGTTGAGTAAAGTGGTTACTTCCTCTCAATGTAAAGGGAAGATGAATGAAGTGTTTTAGGTATGATTAGATAGGAGTTGAGTTAAATGTCTAGTTGGTCTCAATGTAACGGTTAGATGAGTGAAGTGTTTTAGGTATGATTAGACAGGAACTGAGTTAAAGGTTTATTTGGTCTCAATGTATAGGGGAGATGAGTAAAGTGTTTAGGTATGATTAGACAGGAGTTGAGTTAAATGTCTACTTGGTCTCAATGTAAAGGTTAGGTGAGTGAAGTGTTTTGGGAATGATTAGACAGGAGTTGAGTTAAATGTCTATTTGGTCTCAATGTAAAGGGGAGATGAGTGAAGTGTTTTAGGTATGATTAGACAGGAGTTGAGTTAAATGTCTATTTTGTCTCAATGTAAAGGGGAGATGATTGAAGTGTTTTTGGTATGATTAGACAGGAGTTGAGTTAAATGTCTTTTTGGTCTCAATGTAAGGGGGTGATGAGTGTAGTGTTTTAGGTATGATTAGACAGGAGTTGAGTTAAATGTCTATTTGGTTTCAATGTAAAGGGGAGATGAGTGAAGTGTTTTTGGTATGATTAGACAGGAACTGAGTTAAAGGTTTATTTGGTCTCAATGTATAGGGGAGATGAGTAAAGTGTTTAGGTATGATTAGACAGGAGTTGAGTTAAATGTCTACTTGGTCTCAATGTAAAGGTTAGGTGAGTGAAGTGTTTTGGGAATGATTAGACAGGAGTTGAGTTAAATGTCTATTTGGTCTCAATGTAAAGGGGAGATGAGTGAAGTGTTTTAGGTATGATTAGACAGGAGTTGAGTTAAATGTCTATTTTGTCTCAATGTAAAGGGGAGATGATTGAAGTGTTTTTGGTATGATTAGACAGGAGTTGAGTTAAATGTCTATTTGGTCTCAATATAAAGGGAATATGAGTGATTTGTAAATGTCTGATTAGAGTGGAGTTGAGTAAAGTGGTTACTTCCTCTCAATGTAAAGGGAAGATGAATGAAGTGTTTTAGGTATGATTGGACAGGAGTTGAGTGAAGTCGTTACTTCGTCTCAATATAAAGGGAAAATGATTGAAGTGTTAATGTCTGATTAGACGGGAGTTGAGTTAAATGTCTAGTTGGTGTCAATGTAAAGGGGAGATGATTGAAGTGTTTTAGGTATGATTAGAAAGGAGTTGAGTTAAATGTCTATTTGGTCTCAATGTAAAGGTTAGATGAGTGAAGTGTTTTTGGTATGATTAGACAGGAGTTGAGTTAAATGTATATTTGGTCTCAATGTAAAGGGGAGATGATTGAAGTGTTTTAGGTATGATTAAGACAGGAGTTGAGTTAAATGTCTATTTGGTCTCAATGTAAAGGTAAGATGAGTGAAGTGTTAAGGGTATCATTAGACAGGAGTTGAGTTAAATGTCTATTTGGTTTTAATGTATAGGGGAGATGAGTAAAGTGTTTTAGGTATAATTAGACAGGCGTTGAGTTAAATGTCTATTTGGTCTCAATGTAAAGGGTAGATGAGTGAAGTGTTTTAGGTATGATTAGACAGGAGTTGAGTTAAATGTATATTTGGTCTCAATGTAAAGGGGAGATGAGTGAAGTGTTTTAGGTTTGATAAGACAGGAGATAACTTAAACGTCTATTTGGTCTCAATATAAATGGGAGAAAAGTGAAGTGTTTTTGGTATGATTAGACAGGAGTTGAGTTAAATGTCTATTTGGTCTCAATGTAAAGGGGAGATGAGTGAAGTGTTTTAGGTTTGATAAGACAGGAGATAACTTAAACGTCTATTTGGTCTCAATATAAATGGGAGAAAAGTGAAGTGTTTTTGGTATGATTAGACAGGAATTGAGTTAAAGGTTTATTTGGTCTCAATGTAAAGGGGAGATGAATAAAGTGTTTTAGGTATATTAGACAGGAGTTGAGTTAAATGTCTATTTGGTCTCAATATAAAGGTTAGATGAGTGAAGTGTTTAGGTATGATTAGACAGGAGTTGAGTTAAATGTCTATTTGGTCTCAATGTAAAGGTTAGGTGAGTGAAGTGTTTTGGGAATGATTAGACAGGAGTTGAGTTAAATGTCTATTTGGTCTCAATGTAAAGGGGAGATGAGTGAAGTGTTTTAGGTATGATTAGACAGGAGTTGAGTTAAATGTCTTTTTTGTCTCAATGTAAAGGGGAGATGATTGAAGTGTTTTTGGTATGATTAGACAGGAGTTGAGTTACATGTCTATTTGGTCTCAATATAAAGGGAATATGAGTGATTTGTAAATGTCTGATTAGAGTGGAGTTGAGTAAAGTGGTTACTTCCTCTCAATGTAAAGGGAAGATGAATGAAGTGTTTTAGGTATGATTAGATAGGAGTTGAGTTAAATGTCTATTTGGTCTCAATGTAACGGTTAGATGAGTGAAGTGTTTTAGGTATGATTAGACAGGAGTTGAGTTAAATGTCTATTTGGTCTCAATGTAAAGGGGAGATGATTGAAGTGTTTTTGGTATGAGTAGACAGGAGTTGAGTTACATGTCTATTTGGTCTCAATATAAAGGGAATATGAGTGATTTGTAAATGTCTGATTAGAGTGGAGTTGAGTAAAGTGGTTACTTCCTCTCAATGTAAAGGGAAGATGATTGAAGTGTTTTAGGTATGATTAGATAGGAGTTGAGTTAAATGTCTAGTTGGTCTCAATGTAACGGTTAGATGAGTGAAGTGTTTTAGGTATGATTAGACAGGAGTTGAGTTAAATGTATATTTGGTCTCAATGTAAGGGGGTGATGAGTGTAGTGTTTTAGGTATGATTAGACAGGAGTTGAGTTAAATGTCTATTTGGTTTCAATGTAAAGGGGAGATGAGTGAAGTGTTTTTGGTATGATTAGACAGGAACTGAGTTAAAGGTTTATTTGGTCTCAATGTATAGGGGAGATGAGTAAAGTGCTTTAGGTATAATTAGACAGGCGTTGAGTTAAATGTCTATTTGGTCTCAATGTAAAGGGTAGATGAGTGAAGTGTTTTAGGTATAATTAGACAGGAGTTGAGTTAAATGTCTATTTGGTCTCAATGTAAAGGGGAGATGAGTGAAGTGTTTTAGGTTTGATAAGACAGGAGATAACTTAAACGTCTATTTGGTCTCAATGTAAAGTGGAGAAATGTGAAGTGTTTTTGGTATGATTAGACAGGAATTGAGTTAAAGGTTTATTTGGTCTCAATGTAAAGGGGAGATGAATAAAGTGTTTTAGGTATATTAGACAGGAGTTGAGTTAAATGTCTATTTGGTCTCAATGTAAAGATTAGATGAGTGAAGTGTTTAGGTATGATTAGACAGGAGTTGAGTTAAATGTCTACTTGGTCTCAATGTAAAGGTTAGGTGAGTGAAGTGTTTTGGGAATGATTAGACAGGAGTTGATTTAAATGTCTATTTGGTCTCAATGTAAAGGGGAGATGAGTGAAGTGTTTTAGGTATGATTAGACAGGAGTTGAGTTAAATGTCTATTTTGTCTCAATGTAAAGGGGAGATGTTTGAAGTGTTTTTGGTATGATTAGACAGGAGTTGAGTTAAATGTCTATTTGGTCTCAATATAAAGGGAATATGAGTGATTTGTAAATGTCTGATTAGAGTGGAGTTGAGTAAAGTGGTTACTTCCTCTCAATGTAAAGGGAAGATGAATGAAGTGTTTTAGGTATGATTGGACAGGAGTTGAGTGAAGTCGTTACTTCGTCTCAATATAAAGGGAAAATGATTGAAGTGTTAATGTCTGATTAGACGGGAGTTGAGTTAAATGTCTAGTTGGTGTCAATGTAAAGGGGAGATGATTGAAGTGTTTTAGGTATGATTAGAAAGGAGTTGAGTTAAATGTCTATTTGGTCTCAATGTAAAGGTTAGATGAGTGAATTGTTTTTGGTATGATTAGACAGGAGTTGAGTTAAATGTATATTTGGTCTCAATGTAAAGGGGAGATGATTGAAGTGTTTTAGGTATGATTAAGACAGGAGTTGAGTTAAATGTCTATTTGGTCTCAATGTAAAGGTAAGATGAGTGAAGTGTTAAGGGCATCATTAGACAGGAGTTGAGTTAAATGTCTATTTGGTTTTAATGTATAGGGGAGATGAGTAAAGTGTTTTAGGTATAATTAGACAGGCGTTGAGTTAAATGTCTATTTGGTCTCAATGTAAAGGGTAGATGAGTGAAGTGTTTTTGGTATGATTAGACAGGAGTTGAGTTAAATGTCTATTTGGTCTCAATGTAAAGGTTAGATGAGTGAAGTGTTTTTGGTATGATTAGACAGGAGTTGAGTTAAATGTCTATTTGGTCTCAATATAAATGGGATTGAGTGAAGTGTTTTTGGGATGATTATACAGGAGTTGAGTTAAATGTCTATTTGGTCTCAATGTAAAGGTTAGATGAGTGAAGTGTTTTTGGTATGATTAGACAGGAGTTGAGTTAAATGTCTATTTGGTCTCAATATAAATGGGAGATGAGTGAAGTGTTTTTGGTATGATTATACAGGAGTTGAGTTAACGTCTATTTGGTCTCAATATAAAGGGGAGAAAAGTGAAGTGTTTTTGGTATGATTAGACAGGAATTGAGTTAAAGGTTTATTTGGTCTCAATGTAAAGGGGAGATGAATAAAGTGTTTTAGGTATATTAGACAGGAGTTGAGTTAAATGTCTATTTGGTCTCAATATAAAGGTTAGATGAGTGAAGTGTTTAGGTATGATTAGACAGGAGTTGAGTTACATGTCTATTTGGTCTCAATGTAAAGGTTAGGTGAGTGAAGTGTTTTGGGAATGATTAGACAGGAGTTGAGTTAAATGTCTATTTGGTCTCAATGTAAAGGGAAGATGAATGAAGTGTTTTAGGTATGATTAGACAGGAGTTGAGTTAAATGTCTATTTTGTCTCAATGTAAAGGGGAGATGATTGAAGTGTTTTTGGTTTGATTAGACAGGAGTTGAGTTACATGTCTATTTGGTCTCAATATAAAGGGAATATGAGTGATTTGTAAATGTCTGATTAGAGTGGAGTTGAGTAAAGTGGTTACTTCCTCTCAATGTAAAGGGAAGATGAATGAAGTGTTTTAGGTATGATTAGATAGGAGTTGAGTTAAATGTCTATTTGGTCTCAATGTAACGGTTAGATGAGTGAAGTGTTTTAGGTATGATTAGACAGGAGTTGAGTTAAATGTCTATTTGGTCTCAATGTAAAGGGGAGGTGATTGAAGTGTTTTTGGTATGATTAGACAGGAGTTGAGTTACATGTCTATTTGGTCTCAATATAAAGGGAATATGAGTGATTTGTAAATGTCTGATTAGAGTGGAGTTGAGTAAAGTGGTTACTTCCTCTTAATGTAAAGGGAAGATGAATGAAGTGTTTTAGGTATGATTAGATAGGAGTTGAGTTAAATGTCTAGTTGGTCTCAATGTAACGGTTAGATGAGTGAAGTGTTTTAGGTATGATTAGACAGGAGTTGAGTTAAATGTCTATTTGGTCTCAATGTAAGGGGGAGATGAGTGTAGTGTTTTAGGTATGATTAGACAGGAGTTGAGTTAAATGTCTATTTGGTCTCAATGTATAGGGGAGATGAGTAAAGTGTTTTAGGTATAATTAGACAGGAGTTGAGTTAAATGTCTATTTGGTCTCAATGTAAAGGGGAGATGAGTGAAGTGTTTTAGGTTTGATAAGACAGGAGATAACTTAAACGTCTATTTGGTCTCAATGTAAAGTGGAGAAATGTGAAGTGTTTTTGGTATGATTAGACAGGAATTGAGTTAAAGGTTTATTTGGTCTCAATGTAAAGGGGAGATGAATAAAGTGTTTTAGGTATATTAGACAGGAGTTGAGTTAAATGTCTATTTGGTCTCAATGTAAAGGTTAGATGAGTGAAGTGTTTAGGTATGATTAGACAGGAGTTGAGTTAAATGTCTACTTGGTCTCAATGTAAAGGTTAGGTGAGTGAAGTGTTTTGGGAATGATTAGACAGGAGTTGAGTTAAATGTATATTTGGTCTCAATGTAAAGGGGAGATGAGTGAAGTGTTTTAGGTATGATTAGACAGGAGTTGAGTTAAATGTCTATTTGGTCTCAATATAAAGGGAATATGAGTGATTTGTAAATGTCTGATTAGAGTGGAGTTGAGTAAAGTGGTTACTTCCTCTCAATGTAAAGGGAAGATGAATGAAGTGTTTTAGGTATGATTAGATAGGAGTTGAGTTAAATGTCTATTTGGTTTTAATGTATAGGGGAGATGAGTAAAGTGTTTTAGGTATAATTAGACAGGCGTTGAGTTAAATGTCTATTTGGTCTCAATGTAAAGGGTAGATGAGTGAAGTGTTTTTGGTATGATTAGACAGGAGTTGAGTTAAATGTCTATTTGGTCTCAATGTAAAGGTTAGATGAGTGAAGTGTTTTTGGTATGATTAGACAGGAGTTGAGTTAAATGTCTATTTGGTCTCAATATAAATGGGATTGAGTGAAGTGTTTTTGGGATGATTATACAGGAGTTGAGTTAAATGTCTATTTGGTCTCAATGTAAAGGTTAGATGAGTGAAGTGTTTTTGGTATGATTAGACAGGAGTTGAGTTAAATGTCTATTTGGTCTCAATATAAATGGGAGATGAGTGAAGTGTTTTTGGTATGATTATACAGGAGTTGAGTTAACGTCTATTTGGTCTCAATATAAAGGGGAGAAAAGTGAAGTGTTTTTGGTATGATTAGACAGGAATTGAGTTAAAGGTTTATTTGGTCTCAATGTAAAGGGGAGATGAATAAAGTGTTTTAGGTATATTAGACAGGAGTTGAGTTAAATGTCTATTTGGTCTCAATATAAAGGTTAGATGAGTGAAGTGTTTAGGTATGATTAGACAGGAGTTGAGTTACATGTCTATTTGGTCTCAATGTAAAGGTTAGGTGAGTGAAGTGTTTTGGGAATGATTAGACAGGAGTTGAGTTAAATGTCTATTTGGTCTCAATGTAAAGGGGAGATGAGTGAAGTGTTTTAGGTATGATTAGACAGGAGTTGAGTTAAATGTCTATTTTGTCTCAATGTAAAGGGGAGATGATTGAAGTGTTTTTGGTTTGATTAGACAGGAGTTGAGTTACATGTCTATTTGGTCTCAATATAAAGGGAATATGAGTGATTTGTAAATGTCTGATTAGAGTGGAGTTGAGTAAAGTGGTTACTTCCTCTCAATGTAAAGGGAAGATGAATGAAGTGTTTTAGGTATGATTAGATAGGAGTTGAGTTAAATGTCTATTTGGTCTCAATGTAACGGTTAGATGAGTGAAGTGTTTTAGGTATGATTAGACAGGAGTTGAGTTAAATGTCTATTTGGTCTCAATGTAAAGGGGAGATGATTGAAGTGTTTTTGGTATGATTAGACAGGAGTTGAGTTACATGTCTATTTGGTCTCAATATAAAGGGAATATGAGTGATTTGTAAATGTCTGATTAGAGTGGAGTTGAGTAAAGTGGTTACTTCCTCTCAATGTAAAGGGAAGATGAATGAAGTGTTTTAGGTATGATTAGATAGGAGTTGAGTTAAATGTCTAGTTGGTCTCAATGTAACGGTTAGATGAGTGAAGTGTTTTAGGTATGATTAGACAGGAGTTGAGTTAAATGTCTATTTGGTCTCAATGTAAGGGGGAGATGAGTGTAGTGTTTTAGGTATGATTAGACAGGAGTTGAGTTAAATGTCTATTTGGTTTCAATGTAAAGGGGAGATGAGTGAAGTGTTTTTGGTATGATTAGACAGGAACTGAGTTAAAGGTTTATTTGGTCTCAATGTATAGGGGAGATGAGTAAAGTGTTTTAGGTATAATTAGACAGGCGTTGAGTTAAATGTCTATTTGGTCTCAATGTAAAGGGTAGATGAGTGAAGTGTTTTAGGTATAATTAGACAGGAGTTGAGTTAAATGTCTATTTGGTCTCAATGTAAAGGGTAGATGAGTGAAGTGTTTTTGGTATGATTAGACAGGAGTTGAGTTAAATGTCTATTTGGTCTCAATATAAAGGGAATATGAGTGATTTGTAAATGTCTGATTAGAGTGGAGTTGAGTAAAGTGGTTACTTCCTCTCAATGTAAAGGGAAGATGAATGAAGTGTTTTAGGTATGATTGGACAGGAGTTGAGTTAAATGTCTATTTGGTCTCAATGTAAGGGGGAGATGAGTGAAGTGTTTTTGGTATGATTAGACAGAAGTTGAGTGAAGTCGTTACTTCGTCTCAATATCAAGGGAAAATGATTGAAGTGTTAATGTCTGATTAGACGGGAGTTGAGTTAAATGTCTAGTTGGTGTCAATGTAAAGGGGAGATGATTGAAGTGTTTTAGGTATGATTAGAAAGGAGTTGAGTTAAATGTCTATTTGGTCTCAAAGTAAAGGTTAGATGAGTGAAGTGTTTTTGGTATGATTAGACAGGAGTTGAGTTAAATGTATATTTGGTCTCAATGTAAAGGGGAGATGATTGAAGTGTTTTAGGTATGATAAGACAGGAGTTGAGTTAAATGTCTATTTGGTCTCAAAGTAAAGGTTAGATGAGTGAAGTGTTTTTGGTATGATTAGACAGGAGTTGAGTTAAATGTATATTTGGTCTCAATATAAAGGTAAGATGAGTGATTTGTAAATGTCTGATTAGAGTGGAGTTGAGTTAAGTGGTTACTTCCTCTCAATGTAAAGGGAAGATGAATGAAGTGTTTTAGGTATGATTAGATAGGAGTTGAGTTAAATGTCTATTTGGTCTCAATGTAAGGGGGAGATGATTGAAGTGTTTTTGGTATGATTAGACAGGAGTTGAGTTAAATGTCTATTTGGTCTCAATATAAAGGGAATATGAGTGATTTGTAAATGTCTGATTAGAGTGGAGTTGAGTTAAGTGGTTACTTCCTCTCAATGTAAAGGGAAGATGAATGAAGTGTTTTAGGTATGATTAGATAGGAGTTGAGTTAAATGTCTATTTGGTCTCAATGTAACGGTTAGATGAGTGAAGTGTTTTAGGTATGATTAGACAGGAGTTGAGTTAAATGTCTATTTGGTCTCAATGTAAAGGGGAGATGATTGAAGTGTTTTAGGTATGATTAGACAGGAGTTGAGTTAAATGTCTATTTGGTCTCAATGTAAAAGGAATATGAGTGATTTGTAAATGTCTGATTAGAGTGGAGTTGAGTAAAGTGGTTACTTCCTCTCAATGTAAAGGGAACATGAATGAAGTGTTTTAGGTATGATTAGATAGGAGTTGAGTTAAAAGTCTATTTGGTCTCAATGTAAAGGTTAGATGAGTGAAGTGTTTTAGGTATGATTAGACAGGAGTTGAGTTAAATGTCTATTTGGTCTCAATGTAAGGGGGAGATGAGTGTAGTGTTTTAGGTATGATTAGACAGGAGTTGAGTTAAATGTCTATTTGGTTTCAATGTAAAGGGGAGATGAGTGAAGTGTTTTTGGTATGATTAGACAGGAACTGAGTTAAAGGTTTATTTGGTCTCAATGTAAAGGGTAGATGAGTAAAGTGTTTTAGGTATAATTAGACAGGAGTTGAGTTAAATGTCTATTTGGTCTCAATGTAAAGGTTAGATGAGTGAAGTGTTTTAGACAGGAGTTGAGTTAAATGTCTTATTGGTTTTAATGTAAAGGTTAGATGTAAAGTGTTTTAGGTATGAGTAGACAGGAGTTGCGCAAAGTGGTTACTTCCTCTCAATGTAAAGGGAAGATGAATGAAGTGTTTTAGGTATGATTGGACAGGAGTTGAGTTAAATGTCTATTTGGTCTCAATGTAAGGGGGAGATGAGTGAAGTGTTTTTGGTATGATTTGACAGAAGTTGAGTGAAGTCGTTACTTCGTCTCAATATAAGGGGAAAATGATTGAAGTGTTAATGTCTGATTAGACGGGAGTTGAGTTAAATGTCTAGTTGGTGTCAATGTAAAGGGGAGATGATTGAAGTGTTTTAGGTATGATTAGAAAGGAGTTGAGTTAAATGTCTATTTGGTCTCAAAGTAAAGGTTAGATGAGTGAAGTGTTTTTGGTATGATTAGACAGGAGTTGAGTTAAATGTATATTTGGTCTCAATGTAAAGGGGAGATGATTGAAGTGTTTTAGGTATGATTAGACAGGAGTTGAGTTAAATGTCTATTTTGTCTCAATGTAAAGGGGAGATGAGTGAAGTGTTTTTGGTATGATTAGACAGGAGTTGAGTTAAATGTCTATTTGGTCTCAATATAAAGGGAATATGAGTGATTTGTAAATGTCTGATTAGAGTGGAGTTGAGTAAAGTGGTTACTTCCTCTCAATGTAAAGGGAAGATGAATGAAGTGTTTTAGGTATGATTGGACAGGAGTTGAGTTAAATGTCTATTTGGTCTCAATGTAAGGGGGAGATGAGTGAAGTGTTTTTGGTATGATTAGACAGAAGTTGAGTGAAGTCGTTACTTCGTCTCAATATAAAGGGAAAATGATTGAAGTGTTAATGTCTGATTAGACGGGAGTTGAGTTAAATGTCTAGTTGGTGTCAATGTAAAGGGGAGATGATTGAAGTGTTTTTGGTATGATTAGACAGGAGTTGAGTTAAATGTCTATTTGGTCTCAATATAAAGGGAATATGAGTGATTTGTAAATGTCTGATTAGAGTGGAGTTGAGTAAAGTGGTTACTTCCTCTCAATGTAAAGGGAAGATGAATGAAGTGTTTTAGGTATGATTGGACAGGAGTTGAGTTAAATGTCTATTTGGTCTCAATGTAAGGGGGAGATGAGTGAAGTGTTTTAGGTATAATTAGACAGGAGATGAGTTAAATGTCTATTTGGTCTCAATGTAAAGGTTAGATGAGTGAAGTGTTTTTGGTATGATTAGACAGGAGTTGAGTTAAATGTCTATTTGGTCTCAATGTAAAGGTAAGATGAGTGAAGTGTTAAGGGTATCATTAGACAGGAGTTGAGTTAAATGCCTATTTGGTCTCAATGTAAATGGTAGATGAGTGAAGTGTTTTAGGTATGATTAGACAGGAGTTGAGTTAAATGTCTATTTGGTCTCAATGTAAAGGGGAGATGAGTGAAGTGTTTTAGGTTTGATAAGACAGGAGATAACTTAAACGTCTATTTGGTCTCAATGTAAAGGGGAGAAAAGTGAAGTGTTTTTGGTATGATTAGACAGGAATTGAGTTAAAGGTTTATTTGGTCTCAATGTAAAGGTTAGATGAGTGAAGTGTTTAGGTATGATTAGACAGGAGTTGAGTTAAATGCCTATTTGGTCTCAATGTAAAGGGTAGATGAGTGAAGTGTTTTAGGTATGATTAGACAGGAGTTGAGTTAAATGTCTATTTGGTCTCAATGTAAGGGGGAGATGAGTGTAGTGTTTTAGGTATGATTAGACAGGAGTTGAGTTAAATGTCTATTTGGTCTCAATGTAAAGGGGAGATGAGTGAAGTGTTTTTGGTATGATTAGACAGGAACTGAGTTAAAGGTTTATTTGGTCTCAATGTAAAGGTTAGATGAGTGAAGTGTTTTAGACAGGAGTTGAGTTAAATGTCTTATTGGTTTTAATGTAAAGGTTAGATGTAAAGTGTTTTAGGTATGAGTAGACAGGAGTTGCGCAAAGTGGTTATTTCGTCTCAATATAAAGGGAATATGAGCGATTTGTAAATGTCTGATTAGAGTGGAGTTGAGTAAAGTGGTTACTTCCTCTCAATGTAAAGGGAAGATGAATGAAGTG
This sequence comes from Steromphala cineraria, assembly GCA_916613615.1. Classification (NCBI taxonomy): domain Eukaryota; kingdom Metazoa; phylum Mollusca; class Gastropoda; order Trochida; family Trochidae; genus Steromphala; species Steromphala cineraria. The sequence goes on along the minus strand of OU744728.1, from coordinate 66,260,218 downwards.
TTTTAGGTATGATTGGACAGGAGTTGAGTTAAATGTCTATTTGGTCTCAATGTAAGGGGGAGATGAGTGAAGTGTTTTTGGTATGATTTGACAGAAGTTGAGTGAAGTCGTTACTTCGTCTCAATATAAGGGGAAAATGATTGAAGTGTTAATGTCTGATTAGACGGGAGTTGAGTTAAATGTCTAGTTGGTGTCAATGTAAAGGGGAGATGATTGAAGTGTTTTAGGTATGATTAGAAAGGAGTTGAGTTAAATGTCTATTTGGTCTCAAAGTAAAGGTTAGATGAGTGAAGTGTTTTTGGTATGATTAGACAGGAGTTGAGTTAAATGTATATTTGGTCTCAATGTAAAGGGGAGATGATTGAAGTGTTTTAGGTATGATTAGACAGGAGTTGAGTTAAATGTCTATTTTGTCTCAATGTAAAGGGGAGATGATTGAAGTGTTTTTGGTATGATTAGACAGGAGTTGAGTTAAATGTCTATTTGGTCTCAATATAAAGGGAATATGAGTGATTTGTAAATGTCTGATTAGAGTGGAGTTGAGTAAAGTGGTTACTTCCTCTCAATGTAAAGGGAAGATGAATGAAGTGTTTTAGGTATGATTGGACAGGAGTTGAGTTAAATGTCTATTTGGTCTCAATGTAAGGGGGAGATGAGTGAAGTGTTTTTGGTATGATTAGACAGAAGTTGAGTGAAGTCGTTACTTCGTCTCAATATAAAGGGAAAATGATTGAAGTGTTAATGTCTGATTAGACGGGAGTTGAGTTAAATGTCTAGTTGGTGTCAATGTAAAGGGGAGATGATTGAAGTGTTTTTGGTATGATTAGACAGGAGTTGAGTTAAATGTCTATTTGGTCTCAATATAAAGGGAATATGAGTGATTTGTAAATGTCTGATTAGAGTGGAGTTGAGTAAAGTGGTTACTTCCTCTCAATGTAAAGGGAAGATGAATGAAGTGTTTTAGGTATGATTGGACAGGAGTTGAGTTAAATGTCTATTTGGTCTCAATGTAAGGGGGAGATGAGTGAAGTGTTTTAGGTATAATTATACAGGAGATGAGTTAAATTTCTATTTGGTCTCAATGTAAAGGTTAGATGAGTGAAGTGTTTTTGGTATGATTAGACAGGAGTTGAGTTAAATGTCTATTTGGTCTCAATGTAAAGGTAAGATGAGTGAAGTGTTAAGGGTATCATTAGACAGGAGTTGAGTTAAATGCCTATTTGGTCTCAATGTAAATGGTAGATGAGTGAAGTGTTTTAGGTATGATTAGACAGGAGTTGAGTTAAATGTCTATTTGGTCTCAATGTAAAGGGGAGATGAGTGAAGTGTTTTAGGTTTGATAAGACAGGAGATAACTTAAACGTCTATTTGGTCTCAATGTAAAGGGGAGAAAAGTGAAGTGTTTTTGGTATGATTAGACAGGAATTGAGTTAAAGGTTTATTTGGTCTCAATGTAAAGGTTAGATGAGTGAAGTGTTTAGGTATGATTAGACAGGAGTTGAGTTAAATGCCTATTTGGTCTCAATGTAAAGGGTAGATGAGTGAAGTGTTTTAGGTATGATTAGACAGGAGTTGAGTTAAATGTCTATTTGGTCTCAATGTAAGGGGGAGATGAGTGTAGTGTTTTAGGTATGATTAGACAGGAGTTGAGTTAAATGTCTATTTGGTCTCAATGTAAAGGGGAGATGAGTGAAGTGTTTTTGGTATGATTAGACAGGAACTGAGTTAAAGGTTTATTTGATCTCAATGTAAAGGTTAGATGAGTGAAGTGTTTTAGACAGGAGTTGAGTTAAATGTCTTATTGGTTTTAATGTAAAGGTTAGATGTAAAGTGTTTTAGGTATGAGTAGACAGGAGTTGCGCAAAGTGGTTATTTCGTCTCAATATAAAGGGAATATGAGCGATTTGTAAATGTCTGATTAGAGTGGAGTTGAGTAAAGTGGTTACTTCCTCTCAATGTAAAGGGAAGATGAATGAAGTGTTTTAGGTATGATTGGACAGGAGTTGAGTTAAATGTCTATTTGGTCTCAATGTAAGGGGGAGATGAGTGAAGTGTTTTTGGTATGATTTGACAGAAGTTGAGTGAAGTCGTTACTTCGTCTCAATATAAGGGGAAAATGATTGAAGTGTTAATGTCTGATTAGACGGGAGTTGAGTTAAATGTCTAGTTGGTGTCAATGTAAAGGGGAGATGATTGAAGTGTTTTAGGTATGATTAGAAAGGAGTTGAGTTAAATGTCTATTTGGTCTCAAAGTAAAGGTTAGATGAGTGAAGTGTTTTTGGTATGATTAGACAGGAGTTGAGTTAAATGTATATTTGGTCTCAATGTAAAGGGGAGATGATTGAAGTGTTTTAGGTATGATTAGACAGGAGTTGAGTTAAATGTCTATTTTGTCTCAATGTAAAGGGGAGATGATTGAAGTGTTTTTGGTATGATTAGACAGGAGTTGAGTTAAATGTCTATTTGGTCTCAATATAAAGGGAATATGAGTGATTTGTAAATGTCTGATTAGAGTGGAGTTGAGTAAAGTGGTTACTTCCTCTCAATGTAAAGGGAAGATGAATGAAGTGTTTTAGGTATGATTGGACAGGAGTTGAGTTAAATGTCTATTTGGTCTCAATGTAAAGGGGAGATGAGTGAAGTGTTTTTGGTATGATTAGACAGAAGTTGAGTGAAGTCGTTACTTCGTCTCAATATAAAGGGAAAATGATTGAAGTGTTAATGTCTGATTAGACGGGAGTTGAGTTAAATGTCTAGTTGGTGTCAATGTAAAGGGGAGATGATTGAAGTGTTTTTGGTATGATTAGACAGGAGTTGAGTTAAATGTCTATTTGGTCTCAATATAAAGGGAATATGAGTGATTTGTAAATGTCTGATTAGAGTGGAGTTGAGTAAAGTGGTTACTTCCTCTCAATGTAAAGGGAAGATGAATGAAGTGTTTTAGGTATGATTGGACAGGAGTTGAGTTAAATGTCTATTTGGTCTCAATGTAAGGGGGAGATGAGTGAAGTGTTTTTGGTATGATTAGACAGAAGTTGAGTGAAGTCGTTACTTCGTCTCAATATAAAGGGAAAATGATTGAAGTGTTAATGTCTGATTAGACGAGAGTTGAGTTAAATGTCTAGTTCGTGTCAATGTAAAGGGGAGATGATTGAAGTGTTTTAGGTATGATTAGAAAGGAGTTGAGTTAAATGTCTATTTGGTCTCAAAGTAAAGGTTAGATGAGTGAAGTGTTTTTGGTATGATTAGACAGGAGTTGAGTTAAATGTATATTTGGTCTCAATGTAAAGGGGAGATGATTGAAGTGTTTTAGGTATGATAAGACAGGAGTTGAGTTAAATGTATATTTGGTCTCAATGTAAGGGGGAGATGATTGAAGTGTTTTTGGTATGATTAGACAGGAGTTGAGTTAAATGTCTATTTGGTCTCAATATAAAGGGAATATGAGTGATTTGTAAATGTCTGATTAGAGTGGAGTTGAGTTAAGTGGTTACTTCCTCTCAATGTAAAGGGAAGATGAATGAAGTGTTTTAGGTATGATTAGATAGGAGTTGAGTTAAATGTCTATTTGGTCTCAATGTAACGGTTAGATGAGTGAAGTGTTTTAGGTATGATTAGACAGGAGTTGAGTTAAATGTCTATTTGGTCTCAATGTAAAGGGGAGATGATTGAAGTGTTTTTGGTATGAGTAGACAGGAGTTGAGTTACATGTCTATTTGGTCTCAATATAAAGGGAATATGAGTGATTTGTAAATGTCTGATTAGAGTGGAGTTGAGTAAAGTGGTTACTTCCTCTTAATGTAAAGGGAAGATGAATGAAGTGTTTTAGGTATGATTAGATAGGAGTTGAGTTAAATGTCTAGTTGGTCTCAATGTAACGGTTAGATGAGTGAAGTGTTTTAGGTATGATTAGACAGGAGTTGAGTTAAATGTCTATTTGGTCTCAATGTAAGGGGGAGATGAGTGTAGTGTTTTAGGTATGATTAGACAGGAGTTGAGTTAAATGTCTATTTGGTCTCAATGTATAGGGGAGATGAGTAAAGTGTTTTAGGTATAATTAGACAGGAGTTGAGTTAAATGTCTATTTGGTCTCAATGTAAAGGGGAGATGAGTGAAGTGTTTTAGGTTTGATAAGACAGGAGATAACTTAAACGTCTATTTGGTCTCAATGTAAAGTGGAGAAATGTGAAGTGTTTTTGGTATGATTAGACAGGAATTGAGTTAAAGGTTTATTTGGTCTCAATGTAAAGGGGAGATGAATAAAGTGTTTTAGGTATATTAGACAGGAGTTGAGTTAAATGTCTATTTGGTCTCAATGTAAAGGTTAGATGAGTGAAGTGTTTAGGTATGATTAGACAGGAGTTGAGTTAAATGTCTACTTGGTCTCAATGTAAAGGTTAGGTGAGTGAAGTGTTTTGGGAATGATTAGACAGGAGTTGAGTTAAATGTCTATTTGGTCTCAATGTAAAGGGGAGATGAGTGAAGTGTTTTAGGTATGATTAGACAGGAGTTGAGTTAAATGTCTATTTGGTCTCAATATAAAGGGAATATGAGTGATTTGTAAATGTCTGATTAGAGTGGAGTTGAGTAAAGTGGTTACTTCCTCTCAATGTAAAGGGAAGATGAATGAAGTGTTTTAGGTATGATTAGATAGGAGTTGAGTTAAATGTCTATTTGGTTTTAATGTATAGGGGAGATGAGTAAAGTGTTTTAGGTATAATTAGACAGGCGTTGAGTTAAATGTCTATTTGGTCTCAATGTAAAGGGTAGATGAGTGAAGTGTTTTTGGTATGATTAGACAGGAGTTGAGTTAAATGTCTATTTGGTCTCAATGTAAAGGTTAGATGAGTGAAGTGTTTTTGGTATGATTAGACAGGAGTTGAGTTAAATGTCTATTTGGTCTCAATATAAATGGGATTGAGTGAAGTGTTTTAGGTATGATTAGACAGGAGTTGAGTTAAATGTCTATTTGGTCTCAATGTAAGGGGGAGATGAGTGTAGTGTTTTAGGTATGATTAGACAGGAGTTGAGTTAAATGTCTATTTGGTTTCAATGTAAAGGGGAGATGAGTGAAGTGTTTTTGGTATGATTAGACAGGAACTGAGTTAAAGGTTTATTTGGTCTCAATGTATAGGGGAGATGAGTAAAGTGTTTTAGGTATAATTAGACAGGCGTTGAGTTAAATGTCTATTTGGTCTCAATGTAAGGGGAGATGAGTGAAGTGTTTTAGGTTTGATAAGACAGGAGATAACTTAAACGTCTATTTGGTCTCAATGTAAAGTGGAGAAATGTGAAGTGTTTTTGGTATGATTAGACAGGAATTGAGTTAAAGGTTTATTTGGTCTCAATGTAAAGGGGAGATGAATAAAGTGTTTTAGGTATATTAGACAGGAGTTGAGTTAAATGTCTATTTGGTCTCAATGTAAAGGTTAGATGAGTGAAGTGTTTAGGTATGATTAGACAGGAGTTGAGTTAAATGTCTACTTGGTCTCAATGTAAAGGTTAGGTGAGTGAAGTGTTTTGGGAATGATTAGACAGGAGTTGAGTTAAATGTCTATTTGGTCTCAATGTAAAGGGGAGATGAGTGAAGTGTTTTAGGTATGATTAGACAGGAGTTGAGTTAAATGTCTATTTGGTCTCAATATAAAGGGAATATGAGTGATTTGTAAATGTCTGATTAGAGTGGAGTTGAGTAAAGTGGTTACTTCCTCTCAATGTAAAGGGAAGATGAATGAAGTGTTTTAGGTATGATTAGATAGGAGTTGAGTTAAATGTCTATTTGGTCTCAATGTAACGGTTAGATGAGTGAAGTGTTTTAGGTATGATTAGACAGGAGTTGAGTTAAATGTCTATTTGGTCTCAATGTAAAGGGGAGATGATTGAAGTGTTTTTGGTATGAGTAGACAGGAGTTGAGTTACATGTCTATTTGGTCTCAATATAAAGGGAATATGAGTGATTTGTAAATGTCTGATTAGAGTGGAGTTGAGTAAAGTGGTTACTTCCTCTCAATGTAAAGGGAAGATGAATGAAGTGTTTTAGGTATGATTAGATAGGAGTTGAGTTAAATGTCTATTTGGTCTCAATGTAACGGTTAGATGAGTGAAGTGTTTTAGGTATGATTAGACAGGAGTTGAGTTAAATGTCTATTTGGTCTCAATGTAAAAGGGAGATGAGTGAAGTGTTTTAGGTATGATTAGACAGGAGTTGAGTTAAATGTCTATTTTGTCTCAATGTAAAGGGGAGATGATTGAAGTGTTTTTGGTATGATTAGACAGGAGTTGAGTTAAATGTCTATTTGGTCTCAATATAAAGGGAATATGAGTGATTTATAAATGTCTGATTAGAGTGGAGTTGAGTAAAGTGGTTACTTCCTCTCAATGTAAAGGGAAGATGAATGAAGTGTTTTAGGTATGATTGGACAGGAGTTGAGTTAAATGTCTATTTGGTCTCAATGTAAGGGGGAGATGAGTGAAGTGTTTTTGGTATGATTAGACAGAAGTTGAGTGAAGTCGTTACTTCGTCTCAATATCAAGGGAAAATGATTGAAGTGTTAATGTCTGATTAGACGGGAGTTGAGTTAAATGTCTAGTTGGTGTCAATGTAAAGGGGAGATGATTGAAGTGTTTTAGGTATGATTAGAAAGGAGTTGAGTTAAATGTCTATTTGGTCTCAAAGTAAAGGTTAGATGAGTGAAGTGTTTTTGGTATGATTAGACAGGAGTTGAGTTAAATGTATATTTGGTCTCAATGTAAAGGGGAGATGATTGAAGTGTTTTAGGTATGATTAGACAGGAGTTGAGTTAAATGTATATTTGGTCTCAATGTAAGGGGGAGATGATTGAAGTGTTTTAGGTATGATTAGACAGGAGTTGAGTTAAATGTATATTTGGTCTCAATGTAAAGGGGAGATGATTGAAGTGTTTTAGGTATGATAAGACAGGAGTTGAGTTAAATGTATATTTGGTCTCAATGTAAGGGGGAGATGATTGAAGTGTTTTTGGTATGATTAGACAGGAGTTGAGTTAAATGTCTATTTGGTCTCAATATAAAGGTGAGATGATTGAAGTGTTTTAGGTATGATTAGACAGGAGTTGAGTTAAATGTCTATTTGGTCTCAATATAAAGGGAATATGAGTGATTTGTAAATGTCTGATTAGAGTGGAGTTGAGTTAAGTGGTTACTTCCTCTCAATGTAAAGGGAAGATGAATGAAGTGTTTTAGGTATGATTAGATAGGAGTTGAGTTAAATGTCTATTTGGTCTCAATGTAACGGTTAGATGAGTGAAGTGTTTTAGGTATGATTAGACAGGAGTTGAGTTAAATGTCTATTTGGTCTCAATGTAAAGGGGAGATGATTGAAGTGTTTTTGGTATGAGTAGACAGGAGTTGAGTTACGTGTCTATTTGGTCTCAATATAAAGGGAATATGAGTGATTTGTAAATGTCTGATTAGAGTGGAGTTGAGTAAAGTGGTTACTTCCTCTCAATGTAAAGGGAACATGAATGAAGTGTTTTAGGTATGATTAGATAGGAGTTGAGTTAAAAGTCTATTTGGTCTCAATGTAAAGGTTAGATGAGTGAAGTGTTTTAGGTATGATTAGACAGGAGTTGAGTTAAATGTCTATTTGGTCTCAATGTAAGGGGGAGATGAGTGTAGTGTTTTAGGTATGATTAGACAGGAGTTGAGTTAAATGTCTATTTGGTTTCAATGTAAAGGGGAGATGAGTGAAGTGTTTTTGGTATGATTAGACAGGAACTGAGTTAAAGGTTTATTTGGTCTCAATGTAAAGGGTAGATGAGTAAAGTGTTTTAGGTATAATTAGACAGGAGTTGAGTTAAATGTCTATTTGGTCTCAATGTAAAGGTTAGATGAGTGAAGTGTTTTAGACAGGAGTTGAGTTAAATGTCTTATTGGTTTTAATGTAAAGGTTAGATGTAAAGTGTTTTAGGTATGAGTAGACAGGAGTTGCGCAAAGTGGTTATTTCGTCTCAATATAAAGGGAATATGAGTGATTTGTAAATGTCTGATTAGAGTGGAGTTGAGTAAAGTGGTTACTTCCTCTCAATGTAAAGAGAAGATGAATGAAGTGTTTTAGGTATGATTGGACAGGAGTTGAGTTAAATGTCTATTTGGTCTCAATGTAAGGGGGAGATGAGTGAAGTGTTTTTGGTATTATTAGACAGAAGTTGAGTGAAGTCGTTACTTCGTCTCAATATAAAGGGAAAATGATTGAAGTGTTAATGTCTGATTAGACGGGAGTTGAGTTAAATGTCTAGTTGGTGTCAATGTAAAGGGGAGATGATTGAAGTGTTTTAGGTATGATTAGAAAGGAGTTGAGTTAAATGTCTATTTGGTCTCAAAGTAAAGGTTAGATGAGTGAAGTGTTTTTGGTATGATTAGACAGGAGTTGAGTTAAATGTATATTTGGTCTCAATGTAAAGGGGAGATGATTGAAGTGTTTTAGGTATGATTAGACAGGAGTTGAGTTAAATGTCTATTTGGTCTCAATGTAAAGGTTAGATGAGTGAAGTGTTTTTGGTATGATTAGACAGGAGTTGAGTTAAATGTATATTTGGTCTCAATGTAAAGGGGAGATGATTGAAGTGTTTTAGGTATAATTAGACAGGAGATGAGTTAAATGTCTATTTGGTCTCAATGTAAAGGTTAGATGAGTGAAGTGTTTTTGGTATGATTAGACAGGAGTTGAGTTAAATGTCTATTTGGTCTCAATGTAAAGGTAAGATGAGTGAAGTGTTAAGGGTATCATTAGACAGGAGTTGAGTTAAATGCCTATTTGGTCTCAATGTAAATGGTAGATGAGTGAAGTGTTTTAGGTATGATTAGACAGGAGTTGAGTTAAATGTCTATTTGGTCTCAATGTAAAGGGGAGATGAGTGAAGTGTTTTAGGTTTGATAAGACAGGAGATAACTTAAACGTCTATTTGGTCTCAATGTAAAGGGGAGAAAAGTGAAGTGTTTTTGGTATGATTAGACAGGAATTGAGTTAAAGGTTTATTTGGTCTCAATGTAAAGGTTAGATGAGTGAAGTGTTTAGGTATGATTAGACAGGAGTTGAGTTAAATGCCTATTTGGTCTCAATGTAAAGGGTAGATGAGTGAAGTGTTTTAGGTATGATTAGACAGGAGTTGAGTTAAATGTCTATTTGGTCTCAATGTAAGGGGGAGATGAGTGTAGTGTTTTAGGTATGATTAGACAGGAGTTGAGTTAAATGTCTATTTGGTCTCAATGTAAAGGGGAGATGAGTGAAGTGTTTCTGGTATGATTAGACAGGAACTGAGTTAAAGGTTTATTTGGTCTCAATGTAAAGGTTAGATGAGTGAAGTGTTTTAGACAGGAGTTGAGTTAAATGTCTTATTGGTTTTAATGTAAAGGTTAGATGTAAAGTGTTTTAGGTATGAGTAGACAGGAGTTGCGCAAAGTGGTTATTTCGTCTCAATATAAAGGGAATATGAGCGATTTGTAAATGTCTGATTAGAGTGGAGTTGAGTAAAGTGGTTACTTCCTCTCAATGTAAAGAGAAGATGAATGAAGTGTTTTAGGTATGATTGGACAGGAGTTGAGTTAAATGTCTATTTGGTCTCAATGTAAGGGGGAGATGAGTGAAGTGTTTTTGGTATGATTTGACAGAAGTTGAGTGAAGTCGTTACTTCGTCTCAATATAAGGGGAAAATGATTGAAGTGTTAATGTCTGATTAGACGGGAGTTGAGTTAAATGTCTAGTTGGTGTCAATGTAAAGGGGAGATGATTGAAGTGTTTTAGGTATGATTAGAAAGGAGTTGAGTTAAATGTCTATTTGGTCTCAAAGTAAAGGTTAGATGAGTGAAGTGTTTTTGGTATGATTAGACAGGAGTTGAGTTAAATGTATATTTGGTCTCAATGTAAAGGGGAGATGATTGAAGTGTTTTAGGTATGATTAGACAGGAGTTGAGTTAAATGTCTATTTTGTCTCAATGTAAAGGGGAGATGATTGAAGTGTTTTTGGTATGATTAGACAGGAGTTGAGTTAAATGTCTATTTGGTCTAAATATAAAGGGAATATGAGTGATTTGTAAATGTCTGATTAGAGTGGAGTTGAGTAAAGTGGTTACTTCCTCTCAATGTAAAGGGAAGATGAATGAAGTGTTTTAGGTATGATTGGACAGGAGTTGAGTTAAATGTCTATTTGGTCTCAATGTAAGGGGGAGATGAGTGAAGTGTTTTTGGTATGATTAGACAGAAGTTGAGTGAAGTCGTTACTTCGTCTCAATATAAAGGGAAAATGATTGAAGTGTTAATGTCTGATTAGACGGGAGTTGAGTTAAATGTCTAGTTGGTGTCAATGTAAAGGGGAGATGATTGAAGTGTTTTTGGTATGATTAGACAGGAGTTGAGTTAAATGTCTATTTGGTCTCAATATAAAGGGAATATGAGTGATTTGTAAATGTCTGATTAGAGTGGAGTTGAGTAAAGTGGTTACTTCCTCTCAATGTAAAGGGAAGATGAATGAAGTGTTTTAGGTATGATTGGACAGGAGTTGAGTTAAATGTCTATTTGGTCTCAATGTAAGGGGGAGATGAGTGAAGTGTTTTTGGTATGATTAGACAGAAGTTGAGTGAAGTCGTTACTTCGTCTCAATATAAAGGGAAAATGATTGAAGTGTTAATGTCTGATTAGACGAGAGTTGAGTTAAATGTCTAGTTCGTGTCAATGTAAAGGGGAGATGATTGAAGTGTTTTAGGTATGATTAGAAAGGAGTTGAGTTAAATGTCTATTTGGTCTCAAAGTAAAGGTTAGATGAGTGAAGTGTTTTTGGTATGATTAGACAGGAGTTGAGTTAAATGTATATTTGGTCTCAATGTAAAGGGGAGATGATTGAAGTGTTTTAGGTATGATAAGACAGGAGTTGAGTTAAATGTATATTTGGTCTCAATGTAAGGGGGAGATGATTGAAGTGTTTTTGGTATGATTAGACAGGAGTTGAGTTAAATGTCTATTTGGTCTCAATATAAAGGGAATATGAGTGATTTGTAAATGTCTGATTAGAGTGGAGTTGAGTTAAGTGGTTACTTCCTCTCAATGTAAAGGGAAGATGAATGAAGTGTTTTAGGTATGATTAGATAGGAGTTGAGTTAAATGTCTATTTGGTCTCAATGTAACGGTTAGATGAGTGAAGTGTTTTAGGTATGATTAGACAGGAGTTGAGTTAAATGTCTATTTGGTCTCAATGTAAAGGGGAGATGATTGAAGTGTTTTTGGTATGATTAGACAGGAGTTGAGTTAAATGTCTATTTGGTCTCAATGTAAAGGTTAGATGAGTGAAGTGTTTTTGGTATGATTAGACAGGAGTTGAGTTAAATGTCTATTTGGTCTCAATATAAAGGGAATATGAGTGATTTGTAAATGTCTGATTAGAGTGGAGTTGAGTAAAGTGGTTACTTCCTCTCAATGTAAAGGGAACATGAATGAAGTGTTTTAGGTATGATTAGATAGGAGTTGAGTTAAAAGTCTATTTGGTCTCAATGTAAAGGTTAGATGAGTGAAGTGTTTTAGGTATGATTAGACAGGAGTTGAGTTAAATGTCTATTTGGTCTCAATGTAAGGGGGAGATGAGTGTAGTGTTTTAGGTATGATTAGACAGGAGTTGAGTTAAATGTCTATTTGGTTTCAATGTAAAGGGGAGATGAGTGAAGTGTTTTTGGTATGATTAGACAGGAACTGAGTTAAAGGTTTATTTGGTCTCAATGTAAAGGGTAGATGAGTAAAGTGTTTTAGGTATAATTAGACAGAAGTTGAGTTAAATGTCTATTTGGTCTCAATGTAAAGGTTAGATGAGTGAAGTGTTTTAGACAGGAGTTGAGTTAAATGTCTTATTGGTTTTAATGTAAAGGTTAGATGTAAAGTGTTTTAGGTATGAGTAGACAGGAGTTGCGCAAAGTGGTTATTTCGTCTCAATATAAAGGGAATATGAGTGATTTGTAAATGTCTGATTAGAGTGGAGTTGAGTAAAGTGGTTACTTCCTCTCAATGTAAAGAGAAGATGAATGAAGTGTTTTAGGTATGATTGGACAGGAGTTGAGTTAAATGTCTATTTGGTCTCAATGTAAGGGGGAGATGAGTGAAGTGTTTTTGGTATTATTAGACAGAAGTTGAGTGAAGTCGTTACTTCGTCTCAATATAAAGGGAAAATGATTGAAGTGTTAATGTCTGATTAGACGGGAGTTGAGTTAAATGTCTAGTTGGTGTCAATGTAAAGGGGAGATGATTGAAGTGTTTTAGGTATGATTAGAAAGGAGTTGAGTTAAATGTCTATTTGGTCTCAAAGTAAAGGTTAGATGAGTGAAGTGTTTTTGGTATGATTAGACAGTAGTTGAGTTAAATGTATATTTGGTCTCAATGTAAAGGGGAGATGATTGAAGTGTTTTAGGTATGATTAGACAGGAGTTGAGTTAAATGTCTATTTGGTCTCAATATAAATGGGATTGAGTGAAGTGTTTTTGGGATGATTATACAGGAGTTGAGTTAAATGTCTATTTGGTCTCAATGTAAAGGTTAGATGAGTGAAGTGTTTTTGGTATGATTAGACAGGAGTTGAGTTAAATGTCTATTTGGTCTCAATATAAATGGGAGATGAGTGAAGTGTTTTTGGTATGATTATACAGGAGTTGAGTTAACGTCTATTTGGTCTCAATGTAAAGGGGAGATAAGTGAAGTGTCATTGGTATGATTAGACAGGAATTGAGTAACATGTTTATTTGGTCTCAATGTAAAGGGGAGATGAGTAAAGTGTTTTAGGTATAATTAGACAGGAGTTGAGTTAAACGTCTATTTGGTCTCAATGTAAAGGTTAGGTGAGTGAAGTGTTTTTGGTATGATTAGACAGGAGTTGAGTTAAATGTCTATTTGGTCTCAATGTAAGGGTTAGATGCATGACGTGTTTTAGGTATGATTAGACAGGAGTTGAGTTAAATGTCTTTTTGGTCACAATGTAAAGGTTAGGTGTGTGAAGTGTTTTTGGTGTGATTAGACAGGAGTTGAGTTAAACGTCTATTTGGTCTCAATGTAAAGGTTAAATGAGTGAAGTGTTTTATGTATGATTAGACAGGAGTTGAGTTAAATGTCTATTTAGTCTCAATGTAAAGGGGAGATGAGTGAAGTGATTTAGGTATGATAAGACAGGAGTTGAGTTAAATGTCTATTTGGTCTCAATGTAAAGGTTAGATGAGTGAAGTGTTTTTGGTATGATTAGACAGGAGTTGAGTTAAATGTCTATTTGGTCTCAATATAAATGGGATTGAGTGAAGTGTTTTTGGGATGATTATACAGGAGTTGAGTTAAATGTCTATTTGGTCTCAATGTAAAGGTTAGATGAGTGAAGTGTTTTTGGTATGATTAGACAGGAGTTGAGTTAAATGTCTATTTGGTCTCAATGTAAAGGTTAGATGAGTGACGTGTTTTTGGTATGATTAGACAGGAGTTGAGTTAAATGTCTATTTGGTCTCAATATAAATGGGAGATGAGTGAAGTGTTTTTGGTATGATTATACAGGAGTTGAGTTAACGTCTATTTGGTCTCAATGTAAAGGGGAGATAAGTGAAGTGTCATTGGTATGATTAGACAGGAATTGAGTAAAATGTTTATTTGGTCTCAATGTAAAGGGGAGATGAGTAAAGTGTTTTAGGTATAATTAGACAGGAGTTGAGTTAAACGTCTATTTGGTCTCAATGTAAAGGTTAGGTGAGTGAAGTGTTTTTGGTATGATTAGACAGGAATTGAGTTAAATGTCTATTTGGTCTCAATGTAAGGGTTAGATGCATGAAGTGTTTTAGGTGTGATTAGACAGGAGTTGAGTTAAATGTCTTTTTGGTCACAATGTAAAGGTTAGGTGTGTGAAGTGTTTTTGGTGTGATTAGACAGGAGTTGAGTTAAACGTCTATTTGGTCTCAATGTAAAGGTTAAATGAGTGAAGTGTTTTAGGTATGATTAGACAGGAGTTGAGTTAAATGTCTATTTAGTCTCAATGTAAAGGTTAGATGAGTGAAGTGTTTTAGGTATGATTAGACAGGAGTTGAGTTAAACGTCTATTTGGTCTCAATATAAATGGGATTGAGTGAAGTGTTTTTGGGATGATTATACAGGAGTTGAGTTAAATGTCTATTTGGTCTCAATGTAAAGGTTAGATGAGTGAAGTGTTTTTGGTATGATTAGACAGGAGTTGAGTTAAATGTCTATTTGGTCTCAATATAAATGGGAGATGAGTGAAGTGTTTTTGGTATGATTATACAGGAGTTGAGTTAACGTCTATTTGGTCTCAATGTAAAGGGGAGATAAGTGAAGTGTCATTGGTATGATTAGACAGGAATTGAGTAAAATGTTTATTTGGTCTCAATGTAAAGGGGAGATGAGTAAAGTGTTTTAGGTATAATTAGACAGGAGTTGAGTTAAAAGTCTATTTGGTCTCAATGTAAAGGTTAGGTGAGTGAAGTGTTTTTGGTATGATTAGACAGGAGTTGAGTTAAATGTCTATTTGGTCTCAATGTAAGGGTTAGATGCATGAAGTTTTTTAGGTATGATTAGACAGGAGTTGAGTTAAATGTCTTTTTGGTCACAATGTAAAGGTTAGGTGTGTGAAGTGTTTTTGGTGTGATTAGACAGGAGTTGAGTTAAACGTCTATTTGGTCTCAATGTAAAGGTTAAATGAGTGAAGTGTTTTAGGTATGATTAGACAGGAGTTGAGTTAAATGTCTATTTAGTCTCAATGTAAAGGGGAGATGAGTGAAGTGATTTAGGTATGATAAGACAGGAGTTGAGTTAAATGTCTATTTGGTCTCAATGTAAAGGTTAGATGAGTGAAGTGTTTTTGGTATGATTAGACAGGAGTTGAGTTAAATGTCTATTTGGTCTCAATATAAATGGGATTGAGTGAAGTGTTTTTGGGATGATTATACAGGAGTTGAGTTAAATGTCTATTTGGTCTCAATGTAAAGGTTAGATGAGTGAAGTGTTTTTGGTATGATTAGACAGGAGTTGAGTTAAATGTCTATTTGGTCTCAATATAAATGGGAGATGAGTGAAGTGTTTTTGGTATGATTATACAGGAGTTGAGTTAACGTCTATTTGGTCTCAATGTAAAGGGGAGATAAGTGAAGTGTCATTGGTATGATTAGACAGGAATTGAGTAAAATGTTTATTTGGTCTCAATGTAAAGGGGAGATGAGTAAAGTGTTTTAGGTATAATTAGACAGGAGTTGAGTTAAACGTCTATTTGGTCTCAATGTAAAGGTTAGGTGAGTGAAGTGTTTTTGGTATGATTAGACAGGAGTTGAGTTAAATGTCTATTTGGTCTCAATGTAAGGGTTAGATGCATGAAGTGTTTTAGGTATGATTAGACAGGAGTTGAGTTAAATGTCTTTTTGGTCACAATGTAAAGGTTAGGTGTGTGAAGTGTTTTTGGTGTGATTAGACAGGAGTTGAGTTAAACGTCTATTTGGTCTCAATGTAAAGGTTAAATGAGTGAAGTGTTTTAGGTATGATTAGACAGGAGTTGAGTTAAATGTCTATTTAGTCTCAATGTAAAGGGGAGATGAGTGAAGTGATTTAGGTATGATAAGACAGGAGTTGAGTTAAATGTCTATTTGGTCTCAATGTAAAGGTTAGATGAGTGAAGTGTTTTTGGTATGATTAGACAGGAGTTGAGTTAAATGTCTATTTGGTCTCAATATAAATGGGATTGAGTGAAGTGTTTTTGGTATGATTATACAGGAGTTGAGTTAAATGTCTATTTGGTCTCAATGTAAAGGTTAGATGAGTGAAGTGTTTTTGGTATGATTAGACAGGAGTTGAGTTAAATGTCTATTTGGTCTCAATATAAATGGGAGATGAGTGAAGTGTTTTTGGTATGATTATACAGGAGTTGAGTTAACGTCTATTTGGTCTCAATGTAAAGGGGAGATAAGTGAAGTGTCATTGGTATGATTAGACAGGAATTGAGTAAAATGTTTATTTGGTCTCAATGTAAAGGGGAGATGAGTAAAGTGTTTTAGGTATAATTAGACAGGAGTTGAGTTAAACGTCTATTTGGTCTCAATGTAAAGGTTAGGTGAGTGAAGTGTTTTTGGTATGATTAGACAGGAGTTGAGTTATATGTCTATTTGGTCTCAATGTAAGGGTTATTTGCATGAAGTGTTTTAGGTATGATTAGACAGGAGTTGAGTTAAATGTCTATTTGGTCACAATGTAAAGGTTAGGTGTGTGAAGTGTTTTTGGTGTGATTAGACAGGAGTTGAGTTAAACGTCTATTTGGTCTCAATGTAAAGGTTAAATGAGTGAAGTGTTTTAGGTATGATTAGACAGGAGTTGAGTTAAATGTCTATTTAGTCTCAATGTAAAGGGGAGATGAGTGAAGTGTTTTAGGTATGAGAAGACAGGGGATACGTTAAACGTCTATTTGGTCTCAATGTAAAGGTTAGATGAGAGACGTGTTTTAGGTATGATTAGACAGAAGTTGAGTTAAATGTCTATTTGGTCTCAATGTAAAGGGGAGATGATTGAAGTGTTTTAGGTATGATTAGACAGGAGTTGAGTTAAATGTCTATTTGGTCTCAATGTAAGGGTTAGATTCATGAAGTGATTTAGGTATAATTAGACAGGAGTTGAGTTAAATGTCTATTTGGTCTCAATGTAAAGGGGAGATGATTGAAGTGTTTTAGGTATGATTAGACAGGAGTTGAGGTAAATGTCTATTTGGTCTCAATGTAACGGTTAGATGAGTGAAGTGTTTTATGTATGATTAGACAGGAGTTGAGTTAAATGTCTATTTGGTCTCAATGTAAGGGGGAGATGAGTGAAGTGTTTTTTGTATGATTAGACAGGAGTTGAGTTAAATGTCTATTTGGTCTCAATGTAAGGGGGAGATGAGTGAAGTGTTTTTTGTATGATTAGACAGGAGTTGAGTTAAATGTCTATTTGGTCTCAATGTAAAGTGGAGATAAGTGAAGTATTTTTGGTATGATTAGACAGGAATTGAGTTAGATGTTTATTTGGTCTCAATGTAAAGGGGAGATGAGTAAAGTGTTTTAGGTATAATTAGACAGGAGTTGAGTTAAATGTCTATTTGGTCTCAATGTAAATGTTAGGTGAGTGAAGTGTTTTAGGTATCATTAGACAGGAGTTGAGTTAAATGTCTATTTGGTTTTAATGTAAAGGTTAGGTGAGTGAAGTATTTTTGGTATGATTAGACAGGAATTGAGCTAGATGTTTATTTGGTCTCAATGTAAAGGGGAGATGAGTAAAGTGTTTTAGGTATAATAAGACAGGAGTTGAGTTAAATGTCTATTTTGTCTCAATGTAAAGGGGAGATAAGTGAAGTGTTTTTGGTATGATTAGACAGGAGTTGAGTTAAATGTCTATTTGGTCTCAATGTAAAGGGGAGATGAGTGAAGTGTTTTAGGTTTGATAAGACAGGAGATAACTTTAACGTCTAATTGGTCTCAATGTAAAGGGGAGATAAGTGAAGTGTTTTTGGTATGATTAGACAGGAATTGAGTTCAATGTTTATTTGGTCTCAATGTAAAGGGGAGATGACTAAAGTGTTTTAGGTATAATTAGTCAGGAGTTGAGTTAAATGTCTATTTGGTCTCAATGTAAAGGTTAGATGAGTGAAGTGTTTTAGGTATGATTAGACAGGAGTTGAGTTAAATGTCTATTTGGTCTCAATGTAAAGGTTAGGTGAGTGAAGTGTTTTAGGTATCATTAGACAGGAGTTGAGTTAAATGTCTATTTGGTCTCAATGTAAAGGGGAGATGAGTGAAGTGTTTTAGGTATGATTAGACAGGAGTTGAGTTAAATGTCTATTTTGTCTCAATGTAAAGGGGAGATGATTGAAGTGTTTTAGGTATGATTAGACAGGAGTTGAGTTAAATGTCTATTTGGACTCAATGTAACGGTTAGATGAGTGAAGTGTTTTAGGTATGATTAGACAGGAGTTGAGTTAAATGTCTATTTGGTCTCAATGTAAGGGGGAGATGAGTGAAGTGTTTTAGGTATGATTAGACAGGAGTTGAGTTAAATGTCTATTTGGTCTCAATGTAAAGGGGAGTTGAGTGAAATGTTTTAGGTATGATTAGACAGGAGTTGAGTTAAATGTCTATTTGGTCTCAATGTAAAGGGGAGATGATTGAAGTGTTTTAGGTATGATTAGACAGGAGTTGAGTTAAATGTCTATTTGGTCTCAATGTAACGGTTAGATGAGTGAAGTGTTTTAGGTATGATTAGACAGGAGTTGAGTTAAATGTCTATTTGGTCTCAATGTAAAGTGGAGATAAGTGAAGTATTTTTGGTATGATTAGACAGGAATTGAGTTAGATGTTTATTTGGTCTCAATGTAAAGGGGAGATGAGTAAAGTGTTTTAGGTATAATTAGACAGGAGTTGAGTTAAATGTCTATTTGGTCTCAATGTAAATGTTAGGTGAGTGAAGTGTTTTAGGTATCATTAGACAGGAGTTGAGTTAAATGTCTATTTGGTCTCAATGTAAAGGTTAGGTGAGTGAAGTGTTTTTGGTATGATTAGACAGGAATTGAGTTAGATGTTTATTTGGTCTCAATGTAAAGGGGAGATGAGTAAAGTGTTTTAGGTATAATTAGACAGGAGTTGAGTTAAATGTCTATTTGGTCTCAATGTAAAGGGGAGATAAGTGAAGTGTTTTTGGTATGATTAGACAGGAGTTGAGTTAAATGTCTATTTGGTCTCAATGTAAAGGGGAGATGAGTGAAGTGTTTTAGGTTTGATAAGACAGGAGATAACTTTAACGTCTAATTGGTCTCAATGTAAAGGGGAGATAAGTGAAGTGTTTTTGGTATGATTAGACAGGAATTGAGTTCAATGTTTATTTGGTCTAAATGTAAAGGGGAGATGACTAAACTGTTTTAGGTATAATTAGTCAGGAGTTGAGTTAAATGTCTATTTGGTCTCAATGTAAAGGTTAGATGAGTGAAGTGTTTTAGGTATGATTAGACAGGAGTTGAGTTAAATGTCTATTTGGTCTCAATGTAAAGGTTAGGTGAGTGAAGTGTTTTGGGAATGATTAGACAGGAGTTGAGTTAAATGTCTATTTGGTCTCAATGTAAAGGTTAGGTGTGTGAAGTGTTTTTGGTGTGATTAGACAGGAGTTGAGTTAAACGTCTATTTGGTCTCAATGTAAAGGTTAAATGAGTGAAGTGTTTTAAGTATGATTAGACAGGAGTTGAGTTAAATGTCTATTTAGTCTCAATGTAAAGGGGAGATGAGTGAAGTGTTTTTGGTATGATAAGACAGGAGTTGAGTTAAATGTCTATTTGGTCTCAATGTAAAGGTTAGATGAGTGAAGTGTTTTTGGTATGATTAGACAGGAGTTGAGTTAAATGTCTATTTGGTCTCAATATAAATGGGATTGAGTGAAGTGTTTTTGGGATGATTATACAGGAGTTGAGTTAAATGTCTATTTGGTCTCAATGTAAAGGTTAGATGAGTGAAGTGTTTTTGGTATGATTAGACAGGAGTTGAGTTAAATGTCTATTTGGTCTCAATATAAATGGGAGATGAGTGAAGTGTTTTTGGTATGATTATACAGGAGTTGAGTTAACGTCTATTTGGTCTCAATGTAAAGGGGAGATGATTGAAGTGTTTTAGGTATGATTAGACAGGAGTTGAGGTAAATGTCTATTTGGTCTCAATGTAACGGTTAGATGAGTGAAGTGTTTTATGTATGATTAGACAGGAGTTGAGTTAAATGTCTATTTGGTCTCAATGTAAGGGGGAGATGAGTGAAGTGTTTTTTGTATGATTAGACAGGAGTTGAGTTAAATGTCTATTTGGTCTCAATGTAAGGGGGAGATGAGTGAAGTGTTTTTTGTATGATTAGACAGGAGTTGAGTTAAATGTCTATTTGGTCTCAATGTAAAGTGGAGATAAGTGAAGTATTTTTGGTATGATTAGACAGGAATTGAGTTAGATGTTTATTTGGTCTCAATGTAAAGGGGAGATGAGTAAAGTGTTTTAGGTATAATTAGACAGGAGTTGAGTTAAATGTCTATTTGGTCTCAATGTAAATGTTAGGTGAGTGAAGTGTTTTAGGTATCATTAGACAGGAGTTGAGTTAAATGTCTATTTGGTTTTAATGTAAAGGTTAGGTGAGTGAAGTATTTTTGGTATGATTAGACAGGAATTGAGTTAGATGTTTATTTGGTCTCAATGTAAAGGGGAGATGAGTAAAGTGTTTTAGGTATAATAAGACAGGAGTTGAGTTAAATGTCTATTTTGTCTCAATGTAAAGGGGAGATAAGTGAAGTGTTTTTGGTATGATTAGACAGGAGTTGAGTTAAATGTCTATTTGGTCTCAATGTAAAGGGGAGATGAGTGAAGTGTTTTAGGTTTGATAAGACAGGAGATAACTTTAACGTCTAATTGGTCTCAATGTAAAGGGGAGATAAGTGAAGTGTTTTTGGTATGATTAGACAGGAATTGAGTTCAATGTTTATTTGGTCTCAATGTAAAGGGGAGATGACTAAAGTGTTTTAGGTATAATTAGTCAGGAGTTGAGTTAAATGTCTATTTGGTCTCAATGTAAAGGTTAGATGAGTGAAGTGTTTTAGGTATGATTAGACAGGAGTTGAGTTAAATGTCTATTTGGTCTCAATGTAAAGGTTAGGTGAGTGAAGTGTTTTAGGTATAATTAGACAGGAGTTGAGTTAAATGTCTATTTGGTCTCAATGTAAAGGGGAGATGAGTGAAGTGTTTTAGGTATGATTAGACAGGAGTTGAGTTAAATGTCTATTTTGTCTCAATGTAAAGGGGAGATGATTGAAGTGTTTTAGGTATGATTAGACAGGAGTTGAGTTAAATGTCTATTTGGACTCAATGTAACGGTTAGATGAGTGAAGTGTTTTAGGTATGATTAAACAGGAGTTGAGTTAAATGTCTATTTGGTCTCAATGTAAGGGGGAGATGAGTGAAGTGTTTTAGGTATGATTAGACAGGAGTTGAGTTAAATGTCTATTTGGTCTCAATGTAAAGGGGAGTTGAGTGAAATGTTTTAGGTATGATTAGACAGGAGTTGAGTTAAATGTCTATTTTGTCTCAATGTAAAGGGGAGATAAGTGAAGTGTTTTTGGTATGATTAGACAGGAGTTGAGTTAAATGTCTATTTGGTCTCAATGTAAAGGGGAGATGAGTGAAGTGTTTTAGGTTTGATAAGACAGGAGATAACTTTAACGTCTAATTGGTCTCAATGTAAAGGGGAGATAAGTGAAGTGTTTTTGGTATGATTAGACAGGAATTGAGTTCAATGTTTATTTGGTCTCAATGTAAAGGGGAGATGACTAAAGTGTTTTAGGTATAATTAGTCAGGAGTTGAGTTAAATGTCTATTTGGTCTCAATGTAAAGGTTAGATGAGTGAAGTGTTTTAGGTATGATTAGACAGGAGTTGAGTTAAATGTCTATTTGGTCTCAATGTAAAGGTTAGGTGAGTGAAGTGTTTTAGGTATGATTAGACAGGAGTTGAGTTAAATGTCTATTTGGTCTCAATGTAAAGGGGAGATGAGTGAAGTGTTTTAGGTATGATTAGACAGGAGTTGAGTTAAATGTCTATTTTGTCTCAATGTAAAGGGGAGATGATTGAAGTGTTTTAGGTATGATTAGACAGGAGTTGAGTTAAATGTCTATTTGGACTCAATGTAACGGTTAGATGAGTGAAGTGTTTTAGGTATGATTAAACAGGAGTTGAGTTAAATGTCTATTTGGTCTCAATGTAAGGGGGAGATGAGTGAAGTGTTTTAGGTATGATTAGACAGGAGTTGAGTTAAATGTCTATTTGGTCTCAATGTAAAGGGGAGTTGAGTGAAATGTTTTAGGTATGATTAGACAGGAGTTGAGTTAAATGTCTATTTTGTCTCAATGTAAAGGGGAGATGATTGAAGTGTTTTAGGTATGATTAGACAGGAGTTGAGTTAAATGTCTATTTGGTCTCAATGTAACGGTTAGATGAGTGAAGTGTTTTAGGTATGATTAGACAGGAGTTGAGTTAAATGTCTATTTGGTCTCAATGTAAAGTGGAGATAAGTGAAGTATTTTTGGTATGATTAGACAGGAATTGAGTTAGATGTTTATTTGGTCTCAATGTAAAGGGGAGATGAGTAAAGTGTTTTAGGTATAATTAGACAGGAGTTGAGTTAAATGTCTATTTGGTCTCAATGTAAATGTTAGGTGAGTGAAGTGTTTTAGGTATCATTAGACAGGAGTTGAGTTAAATGTCTATTTGGTTTTAATGTAAAGGTTAGGTGAGTGAAGTATTTTTGGTATGATTAGACAGGAATTGAGTTAGATGTTTATTTGGTCTCAATGTAAAGGGGAGATGAGTAAAGTGTTTTAGGTATAATTAGACAGGAGTTGAGTTAAATGTCTATTTGGTCTCAATGTAAAGGGGAGATAAGTGAAGTGTTTTTGGTATGATTAGACAGGAGTTGAGTTAAATGTCTATTTGGTCTCAATGTAAAGGGGAGATGAGTGAAGTGTTTTAGGTTTGATAAGACAGGAGATAACTTTAACGTCTAATTGGTCTCAATGTAAAGGGGAGATAAGTGAAGTGTTTTTGGTATGATTAGACAGGAATTGAGTTCAATGTTTATTTGGTCTAAATGTAAAGGGGAGATGACTAAAGTGTTTTAGGTATAATTAGTCAGGAGTTGAGTTAAATGTCTATTTGGTCTCAATGTAAAGGTTAGATGAGTGAAGTGTTTTAGGTATGATTAGACAGGAGTTGAGTTAAATGTCTATTTGGTCTCAATGTAAAGGTTAGGTGAGTGAAGTGTTTTGGGAATGATTAGACAGGAGTTGAGTTAAATGTCTATTTGGTCTCAATGTAAAGGTTAGGTGTGTGAAGTGTTTTTGGTGTGATTAGACAGGAGTTGAGTTAAACGTCTATTTGGTCTCAATGTAAAGGTTAAATGAGTGAAGTGTTTTAAGTATGATTAGACAGGAGTTGAGTTAAATGTCTATTTAGTCTCAATGTAAAGGGGAGATGAGTGAAGTGTTTTAGGTATGATAAGACAGGAGTTGAGTTAAATGTCTATTTGGTCTCAATGTAAAGGTTAGATGAGTGAAGTGTTTTTGGTATGATTAGACAGGAGTTGAGTTAAATGTCTATTTGGTCTCAATATAAATGGGATTGAGTGAAGTGTTTTTGGGATGATTATACAGGAGTTGAGTTAAATGTCTATTTGGTCTCAATGTAAAGGTTAGATGAGTGAAGTGTTTTTGGTATGATTAGACAGGAGTTGAGTTAAATGTCTATTTGGTCTCAATATAAATGGGAGATGAGTGAAGTGTTTTTGGTATGATTATACAGGAGTTGAGTTAACGTCTATTTGGTCTCAATGTAAAGGGGAGATGATTGAAGTGTTTTAGGTATGATTAGACAGGAGTTGAGGTAAATGTCTATTTGGTCTCAATGTAACGGTTAGATGAGTGAAGTGTTTTATGTATGATTAGACAGGAGTTGAGTTAAATGTCTATTTGGTCTCAATGTAAGGGGGAGATGAGTGAAGTGTTTTTTGTATGATTAGACAGGAGTTGAGTTAAATGTCTATTTGGTCTCAATGTAAGGGGGAGATGAGTGAAGTGTTTTTTGTATGATTAGACAGGAGTTGAGTTAAATGTCTATTTGGTCTCAATGTAAAGTGGAGATAAGTGAAGTATTTTTGGTATGATTAGACAGGAATTGAGTTAGATGTTTATTTGGTCTCAATGTAAAGGGGAGATGAGTAAAGTGTTTTAGGTATAATTAGACAGGAGTTGAGTTAAATGTCTATTTGGTCTCAATGTAAATGTTAGGTGAGTGAAGTGTTTTAGGTATCATTAGACAGGAGTTGAGTTAAATGTCTATTTGGTTTTAATGTAAAGGTTAGGTGAGTGAAGTATTTTTGGTATGATTAGACAGGAATTGAGTTAGATGTTTATTTGGTCTCAATGTAAAGGGGAGATGAGTAAAGTGTTTTAGGTATAATAAGACAGGAGTTGAGTTAAATGTCTATTTTGTCTCAATGTAAAGGGGAGATAAGTGAAGTGTTTTTGGTATGATTAGACAGGAGTTGAGTTAAATGTCTATTTGGTCTCAATGTAAAGGGGAGATGAGTGAAGTGTTTTAGGTTTGATAAGACAGGAGATAACTTTAACGTCTAATTGGTCTCAATGTAAAGGGGAGATAAGTGAAGTGTTTTTGGTATGATTAGACAGGAATTGAGTTCAATGTTTATTTGGTCTCAATGTAAAGGGGAGATGACTAAAGTGTTTTAGGTATAATTAGTCAGGAGTTGAGTTAAATGTCTATTTGGTCTCAATGTAAAGGTTAGATGAGTGAAGTGTTTTAGGTATGATTAGACAGGAGTTGAGTTAAATGTCTATTTGGTCTCAATGTAAAGGTTAGGTGAGTGAAGTGTTTTAGGTATAATTAGACAGGAGTTGAGTTAAATGTCTATTTGGTCTCAATATAAAGGGGAGATGAGTGAAGTGTTTTAGGTATGATTAGACAGGAGTTGAGTTAAATGTCTATTTTGTCTCAATGTAAAGGGGAGATGATTGAAGTGTTTTAGGTATGATTAGACAGGAGTTGAGTTAAATGTCTATTTGGACTCAATGTAACGGTTAGATGAGTGAAGTGTTTTAGGTATGATTAAACAGGAGTTGAGTTAAATGTCTATTTGGTCTCAATGTAAGGGGGAGATGAGTGAAGTGTTTTAGGTATGATTAGACAGGAGTTGAGTTAAATGTCTATTTGGTCTCAATGTAAAGGGGAGTTGAGTGAAATGTTTTAGGTATGATTAGACAGGAGTTGAGTTAAATGTCTATTTTGTCTCAATGTAAAGGGGAGATGATTGAAGTGTTTTAGGTATGATTAGACAGGAGTTGAGTTAAATGTCTATTTGGTCTCAATGTAACGGTTAGATGAGTGAAGTGTTTTAGGTATGATTAGACAGGAGTTGAGTTAAATGTCTATTTGGTCTCAATGTAAAGTGGAGATAAGTGAAGTGTTTTTGGTATGATTAGACAGGAATTGAGTTAGATGTTTATTTGGTCTCAATGTAAAGGGGAGATGAGTAAAGTGTTTTAGGTATAATTAGACAGGAGTTGAGTTAAATGTCTATTTGGTCTCAATGTAAATGTTAGGTGAGTGAAGTGTTTTAGGTATCATTAGACAGGAGTTGAGTTAAATGTCTATTTGGTTTTAATGTAAAGGTTAGGTGAGTGAAGTATTTTTGGTATGATTAGACAGGAATTGAGTTAGATGTTTATTTGGTCTCAATGTAAAGGGGAGATGAGTAAAGTGTTTTAGGTATAATTAGACAGGAGTTGAGTTAAATGTCTATTTTGTCTCAATGTAAAGGGGAGATAAGTGAAGTGTTTTTGGTATGATTAGACAGGAGTTGAGTTAAATGTCTATTTGGTCTCAATGTAAAGGGGAGATGAGTGAAGTGTTTTAGGTTTGATAAGACAGGAGATAACTTTAACGTCTAATTGGTCTCAATGTAAAGGGGAGATAAGTGAAGTGTTTTTGGTATGATTAGACAGGAATTGAGTTCAATGTTTATTTGGTCTAAATGTAAAGGGGAGATGACTAAAGTGTTTTAGGTATAATTAGTCAGGAGTTGAGTTAAATGTCTATTTGGTCTCAATGTAAAGGTTAGATGAGTGAAGTGTTTTAGGTATGATTAGACAGGAGTTGAGTTAAATGTCTATTTGGTCTCAATGTAAAGGTTAGGTGAGTGAAGTGTTTTGGGAATGATTAGACAGGAGTTGAGTTAAATGTCTATTTGGTCTCAATGTAAAGGTTAGGTGTGTGAAGTGTTTTTGGTGTGATTAGACAGGAGTTGAGTTAAACGTCTATTTGGTCTCAATGTAAAGGTTAAATGAGTGAAGTGTTTTAAGTATGATTAGACAGGAGTTGAGTTAAATGTCTATTTAGTCTCAATGTAAAGGGGAGATGAGTGAAGTGTTTTAGGTATGATAAGACAGGAGTTGAGTTAAATGTCTATTTGGTCTCAATGTAAAGGTTAGATGAGTGAAGTGTTTTTGGTATGATTAGACAGGAGTTGAGTTAAATGTCTATTTGGTCTCAATATAAATGGGATTGAGTGAAGTGTTTTTGGGATGATTATACAGGAGTTGAGTTAAATGTCTATTTGGTCTCAATGTAAAGGTTAGATGAGTGAAGTGTTTTTGGTATGATTAGACAGGAGTTGAGTTAAATGTCTATTTGGTCTCAATATAAATGGGAGATGAGTGAAGTGTTTTTGGTATGATTATACAGGAGTTGAGTTAACGTCTATTTGGTCTCAATGTAAAGGGGAGATAAGTGAAGTGTCATTGGTATGATTAGACAGGAATTGAGTAAAATGTTTATTTGGTCTCAATGTAAAGGGGAGATGAGTAAAGTGTTTTAGGTATAATTAGACAGGAGTTGAGTTAAACGTCTATTTGGTCTCAATGTAAAGGTTAGGTGAGTGAAGTGTTTTTGGTATGATTAGACAGGAGTTGAGTTAAATGTCTATTTGGTCTCAATGTAAGGGTTATTTGCATGAAGTGTTTTAGGTATGATTAGACAGGAGTTGAGTTAAATGTCTATTTGGTCACAATGTAAAGGTTAGGTGTGTGAAGTGTTTTCGGTGTGATTAGACAGGAGTTGAGTTAAACGTCTATTTGGTCTCAATGTAAAGGTTAAATGAGTGAAGTGTTTTAGGTATGATTAGACAGGAGTTGAGTTAAATGTCTATTTAGTCTCAATGTAAAGGGGAGATGAGTGAAGTGTTTTAGGTATGAGAAGACAGGGGATAAGTTAAACGTCTATTTGGTCTCAATGTAAAGGTTAGATGAGAGACGTGTTTTAGGTATGATTAGACAGAAGTTGAGTTAAATGCCTATTTGGTCTCAATGTAAAGGGGAGATGATTGAAGTGTTTTAGGTATGATTAGACAGGAGTTGAGTTAAATGTCTATTTGGTCTCAATGTAAGGGTTAGATTCATGAAGTGATTTAGGTATAATTAGACAGGAGTTGAGTTAAATGTCTATTTGGTCTCAATGTAAAGGGAAAATGATTGAAGTGTTTTAGGTATGATTAGACAGGAGTTGAGGTAAATGTCTATTTGGTCTCAATGTAACGGTTAGATGAGTGAAGTGTTTTATGTATGATTAGACAGGAGTTGAGTTAAATGTCTATTTGGTCTCAATGTAAGGGGGAGATGAGTGAAGTGTTTTTTGTATGATTAGACAGGAGTTGAGTTAAATGTCTATTTGGTCTCAATGTAAGGGGGAGATGAGTGAAGTGTTTTTTGTATGATTAGACAGGAGTTGAGTTAAATGTCTATTTGGTCTCAATGTAAAGTGGAGATAAGTGAAGTATTTTTGGTATGATTAGACAGGAATTGAGTTAGATGTTTATTTGGTCTCAATGTAAAGGGGAGATGAGTAAAGTGTTTTAGGTATAATTAGACAGGAGTTGAGTTAAATGTCTATTTGGTCTCAATGTAAATGTTAGGTGAGTGAAGTGTTTTAGGTATCATTAGACAGGAGTTGAGTTAAATGTCTATTTGGTTTTAATGTAAAGGTTAGGTGAGTGAAGTATTTTGGTATGATTAGACAGGAATTGAGTTAGATGTTTATTTGGTCTCAATGTAAAGGGGAGATGAGTAAAGTGTTTTAGGTATAATTAGACAGGAGTTGAGTTAAATGTCTATTTTGTCTCAATGTAAAGGGGAGATAAGTGAAGTGTTTTTGGTATGATTAGACAGGAGTTGAGTTAAATGTCTATTTGGTCTCAATGTAAAGGGGAGATGAGTGAAGTGTTTTAGGTTTGATAAGACAGGAGATAACTTTAACGTCTAATTGGTCTCAATGTAAAGGGGAGATAAGTGAAGTGTTTTTGGTATGATTAGACAGGAATTGAGTTCAATGTTTATTTGGTCTCAATGTAAAGGGGAGATGAGTGAAGTGTTTTAGGTATAATTAGTCAGGAGTTGAGTTAAATGTCTATTTGGTCTCAATGTAAAGGTTAGATGAGTGAAGTGTTTTAGGTATGATTAGACAGGAGTTGAGTTAAATGTCTATTTGGTCTCAATGTAAAGGTTAGGTGAGTGAAGTGTTTTAGGTATGATTAGACAGGAGTTGAGTTAAATGTCTATTTGGTCTCAATGTAAGGGGGAGATGAGTGAAGTGTTTTAGGTATGATTAGACAGGAGTTGAGTTAAATGTCTATTTGGTCTCAATGTATAGGGGAGATGAGTGAAGTGTTTTAGGTATGATTAGACAGGAATTGAGTTAGATGTTTATTTGGTCTCAATGTAAAGGGGAGATGAGTGAAGTGTTTTATGTATGATTAGACAGGAGTTGAGTTAAATGTCTATTTGGTCTCAATGTAAGGGGGAGATGAGTGAAGTGTTTTTTGTATGATTAGACAGGAGTTGAGTTAAATGTCTATTTGGTCTCAATGTAAGGGGGAGATGAGTGAAGTGTTTTTTGTATGATTAGACAGGAGTTGAGTTAAATGTCTATTTGGTCTCAATGTAAAGTGGAGATAGGTGAAGTATTTTTGGTATGATTAGACAGGAATTGAGTTAGATGTTTATTTGGTCTCAATGTAAAGGGGAGATGAGTAAAGTGTTTTAGGTATAATTAGACAGGAGTTGAGTTAAATGTCTATTTGGTCTCAATGTAAAGGTTAGATGAGTGAAGTGTTTTTGGTATGATTAGACAGGAGTTGAGTTAAATGTCTATTTGGTCTCAATATAAATGGGATTGAGTGAAGTGTTTTTGGGATGATTATACAGGAGTTGAGTTAAATGTCTATTTGGTCTCAATGTAAAGGTTAGATGAGTGAAGTGTTTTTGGTATGATTAGACAGGAGTTGAGTTAAATGTCTATTTGGTCTCAATATAAATGGGAGATGAGTGAAGTGTTTTTGGTATGATTATACAGGAGTTGAGTTAACGTCTATTTGGTCTCAATGTAAAGGGGAGATAAGTGAAGTGTCATTGGTATGATTAGACAGGAATTGAGTAAAATGTTTATTTGGTCTCAATGTAAAGGGGAGATGAGTAAAGTGTTTTAGGTATAATTAGACAGGAGTTGAGTTAAACGTCTATTTGGTCTCAATGTAAAGGTTAGGTGAGTGAAGTGTTTTTGGTATGATTAGACAGGAGTTGAGTTAAATGTCTATTTGGTCTCAATGTAAGGGTTATTTGCATGAAGTGTTTTAGGTATGATTAGACAGGAGTTGAGTTAAATGTCTATTTGGTCACAATGTAAAGGTTAGGTGTGTGAAGTGTTTTTGGTGTGATTAGACAGGAGTTGAGTTAAACGTCTATTTGGTCTCAATGTAAAGGTTAAATGAGTGAAGTGTTTTAGGTATGATTAGACAGGAGTTGAGTTAAATGTCTATTTAGTCTCAATGTAAAGGGGAGATGAGTGAAGTGTTTTAGGTATGAGAAGACAGGGGATAAGTTAAACGTCTATTTGGTCTCAATGTAAAGGTTAGATGAGAGACGTGTTTTAGGTATGATTAGACAGAAGTTGAGTTAAATGCCTATTTGGTCTCAATGTAAAGGGGAGATGATTGAAGTGTTTTAGGTATGATTAGACAGGAGTTGAGTTAAATGTCTATTTGGTCTCAATGTAAGGGTTAGATTCATGAAGTGATTTAGGTATAATTAGACAGGAGTTGAGTTAAATGTCTATTTGGTCTCAATGTAAAGGGAAAATGATTGAAGTGTTTTAGGTATGATTAGACAGGAGTTGAGGTAAATGTCTATTTGGTCTCAATGTAACGGTTAGATGAGTGAAGTGTTTTATGTATGATTAGACAGGAGTTGAGTTAAATGTCTATTTGGTCTCAATGTAAGGGGGAGATGAGTGAAGTGTTTTTTGTATGATTAGACAGGAGTTGAGTTAAATGTCTATTTGGTCTCAATGTAAGGGGGAGATGAGTGAAGTGTTTTTTGTATGATTAGACAGGAGTTGAGTTAAATGTCTATTTGGTCTCAATGTAAAGTGGAGATAAGTGAAGTATTTTTGGTATGATTAGACAGGAATTGAGTTAGATGTTTATTTGGTCTCAATGTAAAGGGGAGATGAGTAAAGTGTTTTAGGTATAATTAGACAGGAGTTGAGTTAAATGTCTATTTGGTCTCAATGTAAATGTTAGGTGAGTGAAGTGTTTTAGGTATCATTAGACAGGAGTTGAGTTAAATGTCTATTTGGTTTTAATGTAAAGGTTAGGTGAGTGAAGTATTTTTGGTATGATTAGACAGGAATTGAGTTAGATGTTTATTTGGTCTCAATGTAAAGGGGAGATGAGTAAAGTGTTTTAGGTATAATTAGACAGGAGTTGAGTTAAATGTCTATTTTGTCTCAATGTAAAGGGGAGATAAGTGAAGTGTTTTTGGTATGATTAGACAGGAGTTGAGTTAAATGTCTATTTGGTCTCAATGTAAAGGGGAGATGAGTGAAGTGTTTTAGGTTTGATAAGACAGGAGATAACTTTAACGTATAATTGGTCTCAATGTAAAGGGGAGATAAGTGAAGTGTTTTTGGTATGATTAGACAGGAATTGAGTTCAATGTTTATTTGGTCTCAATGTAAAGGGGAGATGACTAAAGTGTTTTAGGTATAATTAGTCAGGAGTTGAGTTAAATGTCTATTTGGTCTCAATGTAAAGGTTAGATGAGTGAAGTGTTTTAGGTATGATTAGACAGGAGTTGAGTTAAATGTCTATTTGGTCTCAATGTAAAGGTTAGGTGAGTGAAGTGTTTTAGGTATGATTAGACAGGAGTTGAGTTAAATGTCTATTTGGTCTCAATGTAAGGGGGAGATGAGTGAAGTGTTTTAGGTATGATTAGACAGGAGTTGAGTTAAATGTCTATTTGGTCTCAATGTATAGGGGAGATGAGTGAAGTGTTTTAGGTATATTAGACAGGAGTTGAGTTAAATGTCTATTTGGTCTCAATGTAAAGGTTAGATGAGTGAAATGTTTTAGGTATGATTAGACAGGAGTTGAGTTAAATGTCTATTTTGTCTCAATGTAAAGGGGAGATGATTGAAGTGTTTTAGGTATGATTAGACAGGAGTTGAGTTAAATGTCTATTTGGTCTCAATGTAACGGTTAGATGAGTGAAGTGTTTTAGGTATGATTAGACAGGAGTTGAGTTAAATGTCTATTTGGTCTCAATGTAAAGGTTAGATGAGTGAAGTGTTTTAGGTATCATTAGACAGGAGTTGAGTTAAATGTCTTATTGGTTTTAATGTAAAGGTTAGATGTAAAGTGTTTTAGGTATGAGTAGACAGGAGTTGCGCAAAGTGGTTATTTCGTCTCAATATAAAGGGAATATGAGTGATTTGTAAATGTCTGATTAGACAGGAGTTGAGTAAAGTGGTTACTTCCTCTCAATGTAAAGGGAAGATGAATGAAGTGTTTTAGGTATGATTGGACAGGAGTTGAGTAAAATGTCTATTTGGTCTCAATGTTAGGGGGAGATGAGTGAAGTGTTTTTGGTATGATTAGACAGAAGTTGAGTGAAGTCGTTACTTCGTCTCAATATAAAGGGAAAATGATTGAAGTGTTACTGTCTGATTAGACAGGAGTTGAGTTAAATGTCTATTTGGTCTCAATGTAAAGGTTAGATGAGTCAAGTGTTTTAGGTATGATTAGACAGGAGTTGGGTTAAATGTCTATTTGGTCTCAATGTAAAGGTTAGATGAGTCATGTGTTGTAGGTTTGATTAGACAGGAGTGTAGTTAAACGTCTATTTGGTCTCAATGTAAAGGTTAGATGAGTGAAGTGTTTTAGGTATGATTAGACAGGAGTTGGGTTAAATGTCGATTTGGTCTCAATGTAAAGGTTAGATGAGTGATGTGTTGTAGGTATGATTAGACAGGAGTTGAGTTAAGTGGCTGCTTCGTCTCAATATAAAGGGAAGATGAGTGAAGTGTTTTAGGTGAGTGAAGTGTTTAGGTATGATTAGACAGGAGTTGAGTTAAGTGGTTGCTTCGTCTCACTATAATGGGAAGATGAGGGAAGTGGTTTAGGTCTGATTAGACAGGATTTGAGTATAATTGTGATGATTCATGAACGAGAAGGAAATGTAGTAAGATGCTGATAAAACCAAACCTTGCTTACATGGCAAATCCTTGCTTGTCAGGCTAACATTATGAAACAATTTTGTCAAATTTAATCGAACTTGAATAGCAAAAACAAACTTGACAATTACTTAAGAGTTCATAATCTTCACACTTTCCCTAATATTTAATCAATGACAGATTCTTATGTCAGTTGTGCTTTAACAAACTGATTGAATCTCAAAAAAAGCTATAGTTAACTATTACTTTGCAGATTGCAGTGTCTAAAACCAGCTCAAGCCACAGTGGACAACATCCAGATGGACAACATAGATGGACAACAACCAGCCAATGATGCTCAACAAGTAGTCGATGTCTCCAGACAAGCTGACACATCCAGCAACATCTATGATGTACTGGAGTCCGAGACAAGGTCTGGGGCTAAAGACTATGAGGCCATTGAATCAAGGCCTTACCAGAATGTCTAGAATAGTAATGCAGAATCGATTCTTGTAGGTCCTATAGGACACCCATAGAAGATCAACTTGGCTCAACATTCTGAGTGTGGGGCAGAAAGTTGTAGTTCAAGATGTCATCAAGGATGTCCGCCACACCATTATAAACCATTAACTTAATCTTGATCTGTTCCAGAGTGTTGAATTTACTGTCTTTAACTAGGTCTTTTAAGGAATCCACTGAAATCATTTTCAAAGTGTAACAAGTAGCAGACAATCGATAATTCCAAAATTGCCGCCCAAAGAGCCGACAAATCCAGGTACACAATTGACCTAGGCGAGTAAACTTATGTCCTTTCTGGGGTTTTACAGGTCAGTGATTTCACTTAGACCAGTCACTTTATTGAATATTGTTTAATGTAATGTAGAGCAGCTATTTTATCAGTATATATTATTTGTATGTTTAAGTGCCTAGAATGCACCATGGTACGAACGAAGGAATGTAATATTACCCTTAAAACATGTTTACATTGAATAGTAATATTATCCAATGGCATCATTGCTAAAGAGTGCTGACAAAGTTAACCTGCATATTGTACAACATTGCCAGGCTTTATTACATTGTGTGATGGTGACCACTTTGTGTGATATTAGGGCTCATATTTGAGCTAGGGAAAGCAGTAATGAACTTGTAAGAATAGTTATACGTAACAAGGGCTGAAGTCATCTCCGGTTTACATCTTCTTAACAAATTTGTACTGTGCCTTTGCAGAAACATTTTGTCCCTTTCTATTTCTAACGTTAATCAATTGCAATAGCAAACAAGTTCATAAACACAATCGTGTTGAACAAGAAAGCAAGGAAAATCCAAAATACACAAGTAATGTTGACGTTATTGGTATGTTTTAGGCAAAGGCTAGTTTAATGGGTGCTTTCGGTCAAAATTGATCATAAGTACATTGTCATTGAACAAAATTTAGTTTATTTGCAGTTTTGTTCAATCAAAATGAATAGATGCATACAAAAAAATTGATTAGGACGTTTACATGGATGCAACTTTGTTTATGTATATTTTTTTCCCTTTCATAACTAGCACACTATTTTGTGAGCAATTCTGTTGTAACGGTTTGACAATTTGCATGATCTTGTTTTCAAAGCGTTGTTTTTGATGTATGAATTGTAAGAGTTGCAGTGCAACAACAGTCAGTTTTAACCTTTTTTTTGTTTTAGAAACAATAAATGCAAAAAGTGTATACAGATAATCACCTGAAAGTTAGATATGAGCATGTGATACCGATAACAAAATATGGCAACAACTGTTTGAAGTTACTTTGCTTTCTTTAGCATGGAAATGGAGTACATGTAAACGCTACAGAGTCACAATCTGAAGTTGTTTGACATAACATTAGAAAGTTAACTTGAACATCATATTATTGCCTGATAAGTTTACATCTATGAGTTACCATTGAAGCCAAGAATCTTTTATCCTGTTGATTTAATTGTGTCACCATCTTGTCAGAGTAACTTTAGCAATAGGGAAACATTTCAGAGATTTGTCTGAGAAATGACCAATTGCTGATAAATGCACCCTAAAGGTCAGGAGACTAGGCTGAAGCAAGTTGGTTATGTGAGATCTGCTTTACTGGATCCATTTGGAGTTTTGTTTAAAAAGGTTATGTTCATATAATTGATGGGAATCAACTTATCGTTTTTCTTCATTCTTTCCAACTCTTTGGCAAGATATGTTTGTATTAAGTGTAGAAGATAACGTGATTTTGTTACACTGTCTTTATTCCTTTTGATTTTGATCTTGATTTTTTGACAATTCTTTCATAGGCTCTTGACAGGTACAAACTGTATAGAAAAGAAACAAAATCAACATTACTTCTTTGTTCATGGTAATATATAAAAATATATGTACTTAATATCATGTAATTACTTGACATTCTTCACAAAAATATAATGAGAGAATATGATATGACAACTTATTTGAGCTCAAACTAGCTAGAAATACACTAAACAGTGAAAACCACGTTTTTTACATCCCCCTGATATCTACTTATATTTTTGATCATCCTTAAGTTTAATTAATTCCAAATTATTAAATATGAAATTATCAAGATATTTAAACTGATCATAATCACATATATAATACTTACAAAAACTCTGGGCCTTATCTAGCACAAGAATTTTCTTTCTTTTAGGCTGGATACAGCAGCATCCAGTTAGATATTTGATTTGTTTACATTATCTGTGAGCACACTTCCTCCCCAGAGTCTCTAATTTCCGGTACAGTGCTGCGGTCATCACACCCACAACTCAGAAAAAAAGTGAACAAAGCGCTCATAAAAGAAAAGCTATTTCCCTGTAAAGAGGATTTCTATTGTTGCTGTTTTTTACAAACAGTTTTAGTTTACATTTCCCGGCCCTGTTAAATGACAAACATTTAACTAGCACCTAACAAAATAATGTTAACCTAAAACATTTAAACCCTAGTTAATCTAATAGGAGAATATACTAGCTTTCATGGTTACAAAAAGTCCCAACTACACCATTTGGTTTGTCTGCCTTTGTCTACATGATTACACTTTCTAACTACATTGTTACAGATTCAATCAAGCACAGTTTGTGAACTGGTCTCATCAAGGTAGTGTTTCCTGTTCTTATTTCCTCAGTTCTGACCAGTCCATCTCTGCCAGGTAGCGTTCTCACCACTCTGCCTAGTGGTCATTTGTTCCTAGGAGACTGTTCATCTAGTAGAGTCACAATATCCCCCTCAGAGATATTCTCCACTTTATTGTCCCATTTTTGCCTCATTTGTAGAGAAGGCAAATACTCCTTGAGCCAGCGTTCCCAGAACCGATCTACCAGAAACTGGGTGTGTTTCCACTGCTTACTGTAGGTGTCTTTGATATCAAATTCCCCTGCAGGTAACACATCACCAGAGCGCAGGCGCAGTAGGTGATTAGGTGTTAATGGCTCCAAGTCGTCCGGTTTGTCCGAGACTACTGTGATTGACCTGCTATTGACTATGGCCTCTGCTTCACAAAACAAGGTGTTTAAGCCTTCATCACTTAAACCTTGTGGGCCACTGAGAGAATTCAACACTTTCCTTACTGTGCATATTTGCCGCTCCCACACTCCGCCCATGTGTGAGGCTGCGGGAGGGTTGAAAAACCACTTGATTTCTCTTTGAATCATGTGTTCCTTGATTTTATCCTTGTTTCATGACTTGATAGACTCCTTAAGCTCTCTCTGTGCTCCCTTTAAATTTTAACCATTGTCTGATCGAATTATTTCAGGCGTACCTCTACGTGATTCAAAACGCCTCAGAGCGTAATATGTTTAATTTGGCACTTTCGCTCAGGTGGGATCATCCAACAGATTTATCGAATGCTCTCACGAAAGACCAGTATTTGGCTGGATTACCATCAAATTTTATGTGTTCAGATTTTGGCAAATGCATCAGTTCAATAATGTTGAGATCTTGACTCCTTTTTATGACAGGATGGGACCTTGCAGAAGATTTACGGCTTGTGTTACTGAGCAATTCCTCTTCGACTTCAGCTGCAGCAATTTCTGCTTCTATTCTGACCATTTCTTCCTCCTGTTTCAGTTTTAGTTTTTGTTGTTTGATGGCTTGTGTTTTTCTCAGGGCCTCAGCCTGTATTTTCAGCCCTGATTTCTTGGCGGCCGCCCTAGAAGCTGTAGTCGAACACTTGCTGCCCCCTATTTGACTAGCTGAATCAGTCGGCTTGATCTGGTCGTTATACCAGGTTCTAACTCTCTCCTCGACTTCACTCATTTTCTTCCCCATTGTTTTTGTATAGTCTTGTATTTTTTCACATTCAGCTTCTGAATCACGTGTCAAGTCCAGCAGTTCTTTCAACTTTTCAACCAGGTTGTCCTAACTTCTTCTCATGTTTTGAAATTGTTCATCTATCTGTTGAGACTAACTTTTAGTGCTGTTCAGGTGTAATTGAATTAGAGTTTCTGTTTTTGTGAATGCTCCTTGGATGGCAGCCCTTTCACGATGAAGTTTTGACAATCTTTCTTTGATTCCTCATCTGATTCTTTTGATTTTGAAAGAACCCAGGAGTCCTCTGACCTTTGTTCGGTTGTTTCCATTTTTGAATTTGATTCCAGTTTTTTTTGTACTAATGTAGAAGATAAGGCATAGGTGATTTTGTTACACTGTCTTTATTCCTTTTGATTTTGATCTTGATTTTTTGACAATTCTTTGATAGGTTCTTGACAGGTACAAACTGTATCATGTAATTACTTAACAACTGACATCCTTCACAAAAATATAATGAGAGAATATGATATGACAACTTATTTGAGCTCAAACTAGCTAGAAATACACTAAACAGTGAAAACCACGTTTTTTACATCCCCTTGATATCTACTTATATTTTTGATCATCCTTAAGTTTAATTAATTCCAAATTATTAAATATGAAATTATCAAGATATTTAAACACATCATAAACACATATATAATACTTACAAAAACTCTGGGCCTTATCTAGCACAATAATTTTCTTTCTTTTAGGCTGGATACAGCAGCATTCGGTTAGATTTTTGTTTTGTTTACATTATCTGTGAGCACACTTCCTCCCCAGAGTCTCTAATTTCCGGTACAGTGCTGCGGTCATCACACCCACAACTCAGAGAAAAAAGTGAACGAAGCGCTCATAAAAGAATAGCTATTTCCCTGTAAAGAGGATTTCTATTGTTGCTGTTTGTTACAAACAGTTTTAGTTTACATTTCGTGTCGCCACTAATGGTTGAAATATTGCCCAAGCGGCGCTAAACAATAACTCACCTTTTGTGAAATGTACTCTAGCACTGTTCCTCTGATACCATACACATGACTTAACGTTTTAAAGGATAAACCAGACGTGTCCCAGCTGTCTTTAGTAGAAAGTATTCATTTATCAGTCCTATGTGTAGAGGTGTAAATCTCTAAAAATGTAATATAACTAGAAGGTTGTGTATGAAAATCAACTATGTAATCATTATCAACTTCAGTCATTATTTCTCATATATGCCTTAGAACATCCAGTCAATATGAACTCTTGATATCTGAAATATTGTGTAAGTAAGCTAAAAAATTCTACAAAAACTTTTTTTTGCGATAGCTAAATAAAACATTAGTGAGAAAGAAGTTGCAAGGCCATATCGGTTTATTGACTATCACATTCTGAAGTATCTACATCAATACTAGTTATTTCTGCTGTGATTCTACTTTATTCACTTTTTGGATAAGGGTTAAGTATTATCTTATGACTGATGAATGTTAGAAGTATGTGATAATAAGACTTTATTTCATTGTACTTTAAACATGGAATCTATTACTTAGCGTTATGACTGACATTTTACATATTACAGAATACATTCATTCCATTTCTTTCATGTTTCATTTTTGTCTGTTAATGTAACCACATTTGCTCTAAATGTAGATATGATATTTTCGATGTCTTAAAGTTATATTAATTTCCACTTGAATGTTATGCACATGCTTTATTAGATCATTAAATATTTTCCATCCTCCTGGACAGGGTAGCATTCTAATGGAATATAGCTGATCAAATCATAATCAGAGTTTATTGTTGATAGTGTAATTCTATGTTTGTGTATTAATCCTTGTTTTTCATGTTTTGTCTAAACTTACTTTTTTTAAATACTTAGTGTGTAAAGAAGAAATTCAAGAATTCACAGATGAACTTTATATATGTGTTCCTGTAAGAACTTGCAATGAGTAAAAACACTTTTTTTCAATTTGTTATTTTTTCTTTCTGTTAAGGACGTTCTAAAATACTATAGTATGGTGACATTAACAATGAATTAATGAGATACTTTCAAATCATATAAGCATGAAATAAATGTTGGCAAATGTCGCTGATTGTCTTTCTAAGTCGTTGGTTTACTCTAGCAAACCCTGATGATGTAAATTTATCAATTTGATATTAGTGTTAATAACTCTATAATATATGTTCCATTAGTTATTGAATATTTGAGAATGAAACAAAACCCGTGTGGAATATACAGAGAAATAATGAGATGCTATCCTTTAGAGTAGGTTAACAGAAAACGAAGAACTCCTTTCAATTTACTATAAAAATGGATTGTATAATTCAGCCTTATGTTTGACACATTTTAATTGAAATTATCACCGAGTACATACTGACACACAACATGTACGCTTGTATTTCAGAGATACTGTGTTTATTATTGAAATCACCGAAACATATTATTTCTTTTCTACAAATGTGATTCCATAATTAAACATAATCCCTCCTTGAAAGGAGATGTATTGAGTTGTTATACTTTGACTCACACTTTCCGTAAAAGTACAAAGCCATGTTTATCCCATGTGGGATTCAAACCCCACATCCTCAGAGTCAGGCAACACCGAGGCCGTGTGAGATAAGCCAGTTTGTCACCGAGGCTGTGTGAGATAAGGTGGAACGGGGATGATCCTTTGTATATAGAATAGAATCCTCTAGTACAGCATTCTTCTCCTTCAGCAAGTCTAAATTGATATAGAAATGAAATCCCTAAACGCTTATTTGAATGGTGATAATCAATCCAAATACATATTAGAATAATTTGAGCCTCCTGGTCAATCAAATGCAAACACTGCTGATTCTGACGGTGTGAGTTCGAATCCAAAAACCCCCTAAGACTCAAAATTCCCTCCAAGCATTACTCACATCAAACATCAACATAAGTTTCAACACCGAGAAGATGAATGAGATGTGAGAAAATCGGTTTCTGTTTTGCCGATGTTTCTAACCCTGATACAACAGCTATAATAATAAGTATGACTTCACGTAGTAAACAAGCTTTTGAGATTATATTTTTAGATGACATCGAATTGCAAAGATTAGTGTCTGTCCAAAAGTCAAACATATTTCTAAAGTAGGAAAACTGATCACAATTAAAAGTTTTTGTATTGAATTGGGTCGGATTTGTAAAGCAGTCCAAACAAGGGGTATGAGAGTGTGAGAGATTACATTGCCAGAAAGTCAAACAATAAGTTCACACGGAAATGCAAACATGAACAATATTAACTCTGACATGAAGAGTCAAAACGTTTACAATTAAATACTTATTGAGGACCTCAGGATTAGAAGCGATATTTACAATGACTTGATAATGACATAACATGCAAAATCATTGCAGGGATCATAAAATCATAGATGAATAATTACCCTAGCAGCTCCAAATATCCCGTTGATTATGTGAAAAACGAGACTGGAGAATGGTGATAAATTCAACAAGGGGGACAATCTCTCATATCTACATAATGTGAACAGTCACTTGTACTTTATTGTAAATGATACACACGTTGTTGAATTACCACACATACATAGGTATCTCGCTACGTGCATGCTAAGCATCTCTATGAAATATATATAATACATACTATATGTGGTCACGATGATGACTGACATGTCTAAAGAATATTCCTTGATTGAGGGATAGAATAAATAAAAGGAGGACAACACACATTAGAAGTATAAAGTTAAAAATGTGCTTATGCACGTCATCAAAAAGCAAACATGAGAAACAATACTAGGAAATTATGGATACATATTCAAATCATTTATATAAAGAAAGCAAAGACGGTAATGTTAAACAAAATAATTAAAGTGACAGTTTTAATCGGTTTTTTTTTTGAAACGATATTCAAGGAAACATTTCAGTTTATTGTGTTGTTATTCTGTTGATTTATATTTGACAAATTTATAAGGAAAGAACGTACACTCGGTGAACAACAACAACAGAGAAGTGATGCCATTCACTGGCGCTGCAAGTGTGAAAAGCCTTGCTACGGCAAAACAGGATTTTGTTGTAAATACTACACATCCTGCACATTGAACATACTATCAATACACATAGTTTGTTTTCAATAACAAGTTATAAATTAGTCATACTATCAATAAAAATAGTTTGTTTTCATTAAAATGTTAAATTCATCAAACCACGGCCTTTAATTGTGACATGTTCCAGATGAACACGATCTCCGACCGGAAATGAGTTGAAGATAAAACTAAATAACACCAATATGTAATAAGTAACACCAAATCATCTAAGATAAATCTAGACATAAAAAATATTTACGATGTCATATCTCATTTATATTTGGTATGTTGTACTTTCATGCATACACAAAATACATGCAAAGGTTAGCAACTCTAGCATTGAATTACACTCAACTTATTTATTCTCTTTAAATGATATTTTGGAATATGTACATTGGTCTTGTTAACTGCAACAAATACATGTAGCATAGAGGACTCATTTCTGCTACTGCATGTCCTGGGGTAAACAACAAGTTCTGCGGTACCCCGCAGACAAAAGCTAAAGTGTATCTGTAGGAAGGTATGATGTGGCTTATCAATCTTCGTTCTGTCCCATAGTCTTGACAATCCTTACTTAATCCATTCTGTCTCAGGTTGATGAAGAATTACAGATGTTTAAATTTTGTCTCATGGAAACATATCACTTTCTTGTTGTGATGCTATGTTATAAGTTGTTCCAGGTAGAACACTGAGTGAGAGTACACGATTACTATATGATCTGTGTGATTCATGGAGAGTGTATTAAGTATATTTATTCATAATTTTATCAAGTTCAGTTATAATAAGTTTGATAACTTTTGGTGGCAAGGTAACTCTTTCACACATAAATTGTTTTTCAAGACAACCAAGAGATATTAATTATTGCAATGGATAACACACAAAAATACAAAACTCTCATATTAGAGATAATAGTATGTCATACAATACTCTAGTCCAAACTATTTCTAGTAATAGATATTTATCAAACTACAGTCTATGGATGAGTGTACATTGTTGTGTGTAACAAATATTCACTGCTACTTATGAAACTTGAGTATGTCTTCCAAATATAGATTTAACCAAATACCAAAATAATGACATATTCTGTCATTGAAAAAGAGAAATAAATTATGTTAGGTTAATAAAGCAAATGTATTCTTAAAGGAATTGACGCTGACAAAGTTTTATATTATTCTCTTCTTTATTCAAAGTTAAAGGCAATGTGCAATCACAAAAAAGACATATAACACTATAATGTTGATTTGAATTGGTGTCTGGTGATACCTGAACAAAGGGAATTTATTCTACAAGTTATCGATAACATTCAAAAGAACATGTAATATAACTGTATTACTATTATGAATATTAACCGCTGATCATGCATAGCAGATGATTCCCCTTTATGTTCCTCACTTTCAGCGTGCCTCTGTTTTGAAAGCTTCTATAGAAAGTGGTTCACGAATGGGTGCTATGAAAGGTCGTGTGAATAGATAATACCTGCAGCATATACTATGAGTAGATTTATTTTCAAATAGATCCGTGTGATTCATAACAAAAGCTAAAGCGTTGTCAGCATAAAGATTAACTCAAACAAAGACAGTTTGATACATTAAGATAGATCAAGTCTGAATGAACCACGTTGACACGTGCACTGAACGCCTCTATAGAAGCCATTTAAAGGAAGGGTGCTACAAGAGGTCGTGTGACTAGAACATACCTTACTGAGAGAGACTATATGCAGGGAGAGAAGATTTCAAACTAAACTGAGACTAAAGAACACTACTTGCGGGACGTGTAGACATGCTTGTACCATTCTTGTCTGTTAATGCAGTTGCCATGGAGATATTCTGATGTACAAAAGAAAGAATACGCAACAGTTTATTTTGAGTTATTCAATATCTGATAGGCATTAGATGCACTTG
Organism: Steromphala cineraria; assembly: GCA_916613615.1. Taxonomy (NCBI): domain Eukaryota; kingdom Metazoa; phylum Mollusca; class Gastropoda; order Trochida; family Trochidae; genus Steromphala; species Steromphala cineraria. The sequence continues at coordinate 66,217,857 of OU744728.1, read as the reverse complement.
TTGTCTCAAGATGATAACAACATAAGATTGAAGTAGCTTTAAGGAATATATTGGTGTTTTGTTATATTTCAATTTTAGATTGGTTTTAACAGCAAACAGTTACTGTTATACATTGATAGAGGCACAAATCATGTAAGATAATCCTTATAATCACAAGATATGATTCTTACAGGAACAAATACAATTTAAGCCAAAAATCTGTATTCCTCTTTTACAATTGTTTTAGTCATAATTAATCAATCTATATAAGTGAAAGGCTTTTCTGATTTTCAAACACTTAGTTTATCTCCCAAATAGTCTCTATACATGTAACAAAATGTTATACAATAAACAGCCCATGGTTTGTAGCAACTCGTCGACTTGTATTATTTATGTGATATGCACACTTAACCTTACATATTGTAAGTACATGAGTGACTATTATGGTTACCATTATTGAATAAGATTTGTGTGGCTGTCAATTCGTTCATTATAACTGTAGTTGTCACTCTCAATCGGACTACTTACAGCCTAAGACGCCCTCTCAAAGTTTTCTCACAGATTGTGATTTTTATTCTGTAAAATGGTAAGTCACTTTCCTTTCTTTTAATTTTATTCAAATGATTTTGTTCAAAAAGGTGAAAGTAAGTTTATGAAAACAGGTTAACATAAGCTACAATTCCTGTGAAGGGCAGATCTTCCTGTTTTCCTTGTTATATTATGTGTATATTTGGGGCGTATCGTCACCATTTAAAGTACATTCAAGGTAGTTATTGATATTATTAAGACAAGTACTCAAACACTTCAATTCCTACCTAATATTCTTCTTTATCTTCCTTCTTTACTTTGACATTTTCAAAGAAACACAACTTAGGATTTGGTTTACAAATTAGAACCATAAACAATCAAGCCAAGCTCATCAGAACTAGTGTCCAAAAGAAACGATACCATACAAATCACTAGTTAAATAAATCCACTGGTGATTGATAGGACTAAAACACCTGTTTTATCATTTGTAAAGTTAACTTACCTATGTGTTTAATACTGAAACAGTTTCTTTTTGTGTCTGCAAGAAATGCACTTTTAAAAAATAATCTATTCAGAATCTACTTAGCTAGGAGAAATATCAGAAAGAAATTGAACAAGTTTCCTATTTCTGAGACGATCTAGAGCAATGATGGGTCTATGAAATTTATGTCAAATAAAATGCATTATATTGACAACATAATTTACTAACCCAATTATTATTCTTTGTTCATTTCAAACTGAAATGTCGAACATTTTTGTGCAAAAAACAATTTGAATTTGCGATTTATGCACCTCATTTGCGTTTGAAGAGGCACGAAATCAAAGTACCGTATTCGACATAATAAGCGCCCAGGTCACTTAAAAAATTGACTTGGGTGGGCGCTTATCAAAGTGGTGTGAACAATAAAAACTACTCAAATGGAACTGGGTTTATATTGTCTTTGATAACTGATACAGACGTTCAAAACATACTAACACATTATTTAGTGGAAAATGGCACACATTGTTGCTATTGTATCCTTTGATTTCTCTTGAAACAAAGTGAATACTTGAATTTATCATCTTAGTACCGCTGGTACATGGGCGGTTATTAGACATATAATCACAAAACCCTTTGGGGGCGCTTATTGGAACAGGGCGCTTATTACGTAGAATACGGTATCCTTTCCTGAGAAATGAAAATGTGTAAACTTATTCACAAAACATACGTCTGTCAAAAACTCTCAAAACCAAATCTGTCAGGGAATAGAATTTTGTTTTTGAAACCTTGATAGCACTTCTTTTAGACACTAGTTTTGAAGATCAATATATATACATGTATGAGATTGACTTTTCAATTTACTTCTACTGTTTCCATTGAGACACCTCTTAGAATTTTGATTCCAGAGCACAACTGACAACACAAAAACTTGGTCAAGAAACACCTGTCTAGTGAACTGGTGCCTTTTGAGATTTTTCATTTCTTCTTTCTTTTATTTGTTTTAGAAAATCTCAACCTACAAATTTGTTTCAAGATGAGAAAATGGAGTTGTCTATAGACAATGTATTTAACATTAAACAATAAAGCTTTATTGGTCTTTTAAAGAAGATGAACATAGATTTCAAGGGCTTAGCAAGTGATAACTAATTTTAAAAGCGGTTTCTTTTAGAAAAATTTAATTTGTTAAATAGAATTCTGTTCCAGATATGGACAGACTAACAGGCATATAAACACATTTTGTTATTGCTATGTTGCAGTCTGTTAGATGTAATAATTACATTCCTGCAAAGGCCATATCACAGTGTGACGTTGAATTATTCCGAGTCTCTCCTCTTCCAGAGATGACTAACAAATATTTGAGGGGTGTTTAGGATCAAGTGAATTTAGGGGTAAAAGTTGTTGTTGGAGTGGTCATGGTAAATACATTCACAATCATCTGTTTCAATTGAGGTAACATTTCAATTTCTCATCATTATATAGGTAAAACAACAAACTTTTTCTTTTTACCTTTTTACTTAAAGGGTGTGAAGTACCATTGTTGACATTTTTATAAATCTCCCCCGACCCCTGTCGTTATTACTATAAACTAAAATCATTCGTATTGTAGGTAGTTGTCTTTGATCACAGGATTAACTTAAGGTTTCATTTTGAGCAACACAATGTCCCTGTGGTTTGAAATGAGTTTTTGGTTTACAGAGAAACAATAGATTGTAAATACATGATGGTCATGTAAAATTTATGTGAAAATTGTAAGATCAATTGTTCACATTTCTTTAAACCTCCATTCCTCTAAAAATGAAAAAGACAATGGGTTTGACAGGTTTTGTATAACTAAAAATATTGAGAAAGAAACTTTGTTTTCTTTAATATGCATTACAAATATGTGACGTTTATTATCATATTTACATCATTCATAAAAAATAAAGACAGAGCTTTACTCATGATTTGGTTTAATATGTCCATAGTATAATTAAGAAAAAGAAGACAAGTCGGTGTGCAACTATCATTGAATAAAACAAAGCAGGGAGCATAAAACACGAAGTGAGCAGCTGTGAGTGTTTTCATCCTGTCTCAGAGTACGAACGTTACAGTAATTCCAGTAATTTGTACCCTGGCCTCAGAAGCTAGTTTCGCTCACGCGGCCCGACTGGATTAAGCTAAGCAAATCCTTCTCGATAAAATTTCATCAAGTAAATGATTTGATTTACCATACCATTTCATTTCGAAGGTATCTCAAGCGTAACAGAAACATGGCCACAGATCACAATTAATTTATAGTAATTTTATCATAATTTTCTCTAATGCAGCCTTTTCCCTATATATCGTTGGGGATTCAGCTTTTGCATATTGACTTATCTGCCATAAATCACTTTTCAGTCAAAAAATGAGCGCACCTTTTGCGGCATTGAAGTCCGGTAGCGAGTGTAGATGTGACTTCTTCGTCAAGGATGTCAGACTCGACCTTCAACTTGGGGTCACTTTGCCTGCTCACACCAACAACCTAACAGTAATTACAAGATCCATAACAATTTACATACATACTAGAAAGTCAAACTTTTAACATGTCAAAAAAAAGTATAAGTATTTTTTTTTAATTATCCACTAGAGACTACTTTGTCTCTGAATTGCTTCCGGGTTTTAGTAAAGGGTAGTCAATGTAAATGTGGGTTATGTCCACATTACAAGTGTTCTCAGGGACCCACTTTCAAACAATGTCGTAGACACTGACGAGATTTGCTTTCACATTATTCTGTGGGATTTAATGCAATAGGCAACGAACAATAAAAATAAAGACATATTGTTACATTGTAACAGATATATAGGTTATGTGAGGTTATTCCTTAATAACCTAAATGTATTCTTATTCTGAATAAAGAAAATGTATTCTGAAAGGTATTGATACTAACATTCACAAGAACATGCAATCTAACTGTTACTATTATTGATCATGTATAGCAGATGATTCCCCAATAGGTTTCTCACAATCAGCGTACCTCTGTGAAGAAAGCTTCTATAGAAAGTGGTTCACAATTTGGTGCTACAAAAGGTCGTGTAAATCGAACATACCTGAATTCGAAGCATATACTTTGAGCAAATTTATTTTCAAATAGATCTTTGTGATTCATAGCAAAAGCTATAGTGTCATAAGCATAAAGATTTATTCAAACAAAGACAGCTGGATACATTCAATGTGATAAAGTTTGAATGAACCACGTTGACACTGAAAGGCTCTATAGAAGCGGTTTAAAGAAAGGTTGCTACAAGAGGTCGTGTGACTAGAACATACCTGACTGAGAGAGACTCTATGCAGGGAGAGAAGATTTCAAACTAAACCGAGACTAAAGAACAGTACTTGCGGGACGTGTAGACATTTTTGTTCGATTCTTGTCTGTTAATGCAGTTGCCAGGGAGATATTCTGATGTACAAAAGAAAGAATACGCAACAGTTTATTTTGAGTTATTCAAAATCTGAAAGGCATTAGATGCACTTGTTGTCTCAAGATGATAACAACATAAGTCTGAAGTAGCTTTAAAGAATATATTGATGTCTTGTAATATTTCAATGTTTAGATGTTTTTAACAGCAGCAAATTGTATTAAATCGTATAACAAAGTAAACAAATTACTGTTAGACATTGATAGAGGCACATATCATGTAAGATAATCCTTATCATTACAAGATATGATTCTTTCAGGAACAAATACAATTTATGCAAAAATAAAGTTTGTTTCCGCTTCAAAAATAGTTTTTCTCATAATTAATCAATCAAGTGAAAGAGACTTATCTAACACTTAGTTTATCTCCAAAATAGTCTCTATACATGTAACAAAACGTTATAAAATAGACAGCCAATGGTTTGCAGTAACTCGTCAACATGTATTATTAATGTTATATGGACACTAAGCTATACATATTGTATGTACATGAGTTACTATTATGGTTACCACTATTGAATAGGGTTTGTATATCATCTGGGGTAGCTGTCAATAATAACTGCAGTTGTCACTCTCAATCGGACTATTAACAGCCTAAGACGCCCTCTCAAAGTTTTCTAAAAGTTTGTGATTTTTATTCTGTAAAATGGTAAGTCACTTTTCTTTCTTTCAATTTTATTCAAACTTTGTCCGAAAAGGTGACAGCAAGTTTATGAAAACAGGTTAACATTCCGTGATGCCATGATCAATCTAAATAGTAGCAATATTGTTGCTGTACACTTATAAGACATTTATCTTTTCTCATATGGTTATCAGGGTTACCTTGATAACCTTCTCCTATTGGATATAGGGTTTCAAACGTGATCTAACCATGCTGACCGTCTCTCTGTACATTCACTGGATGTTTACAAGAACAGAACTAAACTTCCTAACTAATTGCAACATTCATCTTGCTTCCTTCCTTCCTTTTGGTCGTTTCAAAGGAAATACAACTTAGGATTTGAAACTTGGTAAATAGATGATCAATATGGATTAGATTGACTATTCATTTCAACTTATCATTGTTGTTTCAATGGCGACACCTCTAAGATATTTGTTTCAAGATAACAACTAAGAACCCATATACCCTTGTTCTATTAAATTGTCTAAGTGGAACATTCATCATTCAGTGTTACTCCTGTAGCTTTTAACTTTTTTTGTTCATTTTGAAAAAAGTTTCCATGGAGATTGGTATTTGGTTTCTGGAAAAGAACTTTGAATCGGTGAGGTATAGCTCATTGAATATGAGAAATGGAGCAATCAAAATTAGTGTTTGCTCTGTGCGCTACCTTTTAGATTGAAAAGCAACTCAAAACTTTGGAACTCAGAAATTATAAGGCCTATTAAAACACTACAACTTGGTCTAGGAACACTCATCTAGTGAACTGGTTCCTTCTAAGATTTTTCATGTTTTTCTTCATTCATTTAATTTTTTTTTTAAAAACACAACTTTCAAATTTGTTTTAAGATCAGAAATTGGAGGTGTCTATAGACAATATATTTGACATTAAACTTTAATACTTAATGAACTTTGAAGGGAGATGAAAATAGATTTCAAGCCAGTGATAACTAATTTTGAAAGCGGTTTCTGTTAGAAATATAGAAAAAACACCTACTCTATAGGTAGGCATTGCACATGCATGCACATTCTAATTAAATTTTGTTAAATAGAACGCTGTTCCAGATATGGACAGACTAACAGGCAGATATACACATTTTGTTATTGATATATATGTTGCAGTCTGTGAGAAGTAGTAATTACATTCCTGCAAAGGCCATATCATTTTACAGTGCGACGTTGTAGTGAATTATTCCGAGTCTTGTCTCTTCCAGAGATGACTAACACATATTCGAGGGGTGTTTAGGATTAAGTGAATTTAGGAGTAAAATCGTTGATTGGAATGTTAATGGTAAATTCATTCACAATCATCCGTTTCAATTTAGGTAACATTTCAATTTCTGGGCATGATTAAGGTAAAACAACAACCTTTTCCTTTTTATTTTACTATTTAAACGGTTTGGAAGATCCATTGTCACAATTTCATGAATCTCCATCACCCTAAAAGAATGGGGTTGGCAGAGTTCGTGCCTTCAACCCCTGTCCCTATGACAATAAACTAAAATCATTCTTATTGTAGGTAGTTGTCTTTGATTTAAAGGATAAACTGTTAATTTTTTTCATTTTGAGCAAAACAAGTGATTTGAAATGAGTGTTTGCTTTACAGAGAAACAATAGATTGTTGATGCATGAAAAATGTGAAAATGTAAGATCCATTGTTCACATTTCTATAAACCTCAATTTCCACATCTCACTGTTCCGATGACAATCATCTAAAATCATTGGTATTGTAGGTAGTTGTCTTTGATCAAAGCATTAACCAGTGAAGTTTCATTTAAACAGTACGAGTCCATGTGATTTGAAATATGAGTGTTTGGTCTACAGAAAAAGTTAGATTGTAGATACACAATGGTCACGTAAAAATTGGATTTTTCAATTATAATTTTATTCAATTAAGATATCAATTTGTGTGACAACTTTTGTTGCATAGTTACTATATAACACATTTAATTGTTTTCAAAACTACTAAGAATGTTAATTATCGCAACGGATAATATCAAAAATTAAAATACAGCAGTGACGTCACTCTATTGTTTCAATTGTACATTATCCTTCAAGAATCTACTGCGACTAAATGGGAAGTAAAGCTTTTTGAGACAGTCCCTTCAATGTTACAATACAATTTTCAAATAAAAATAACAATTTTATTGAACCCATATATGACACAACGTGGACAACTGATATTGAAAATGTAACCTTGTCGAGCGTTAAGATCTGGTATTCGTCCTCAGCCTTATTTGTCAATATTGCAATTGTGCAAACGATTTCATGAAGATGCAACAGTGTTTGCAGTATCTTTGCAGGATTCTCACTCACAAGTATATTCCTGGTCACCATAATAGTTTACTTCTTTGAGTAGAAAACTGAAACTTGATATCTTGAGATACCCCATCCATCACAACTTCACAAGATGTCAAAGGTCATTGGGAATCCGTAGTGTTCACAACTTGGATGAATATCCTGAGACCGATATTCATCTCCTCTGAAGTACATTTTTTCAAACAAATTCCTAGAAAAAAGCTCTCTTTGCATGATATCGCGTACAGTTTCTAATTTGGGCTAACTTTTGCATATTTTGAAGAGTCTAGTGTCTAAGCATTCCGGGATAATCTGGAACAAACAAACAAAATTATTATCAACTTTTGTTCAGTAAATCTTTGTCAGCTCTGCACTAACCTTGTTGAGTTTGATTGACAATTTAACAACCATTAACACTATGCATGTAGTTCAATCCTAAATACATGTTGAAACACTACAAAATAGATAAAAATGGAAAACGAAAATAGAAACAATCACTTCCTTCTCCAATGATGTATTCACCTTTACCAAATAAACATATAATGTTTACCATCAGGATAGTGTAGAGAAACAATACCTATCGTCTTCTACAGGTCAGTTTGGTTTCACTTTCTTGCAAATCAAATCGTCTGTAGCTTCCTTCAAATTGTATTTGATCTTGAGTTGAGATTTGGGCGTCATTCGATGAAATTATTTAGCTTTATTCATAGACATGCATGAAAACATTTTTCCCTTCCTGTGTGGCTTGTGTACAATAACATCGTCTGATGAAATGCTTCAAATAGAGGATATTCAGTCCTTTTGTCCCTCCGAGAATCAAATGACCAGGCAGGATGTCAGGTCATTTCTTTTAGAACCATTTGCCCGTGTATTAAGAATGTACTGACTAAATATTTGGATCACACGTGCATACAGAATGTCCCGGCAGGGTTGTTCTGACGCGTACATACAGTTTACTTATGCATCATATCAATAATGTATTGGTTTACCAGATTTGGACATTTCAAAAGATCTAAAGGAATATTATAGTGAACAATGTATTTTGTGTTATTGTAAGTTGTGTAATTTAATTAATCACACAAAATCAAAGCTGAATGTTGTACAACAACATTTTTATACTAGGCTGTATTAAATGTCAGATAACATACACGAAACCGTCAATTCCAGAATAAAGCGGCTCGTACATTCTTCTTCATGAAGGGATGGTTGATTGTATGTTATCCTTAACATATAAACGTCATAACACTTGTAAGGGTATTAGACCATGGGCCGAAACACGATATGCAGCTAGTTTTTTGGATTGCCTCATTTTTTTCGTGACTACATGCATTACATATAATAGGAATCAGTAGACATTCCTCTTTCTGAAAATGCCATGTTCTACTTTTTTTACACAATTTCATTTTCATATGAGTATTGCCAAAAGTGACCACTGTCCGGCTTCCGCGTGACTGATCATGAATCTTGTGAGACCTTCCGAGTCATTCATGTTTGTCTGTGTATGACACACGACCTGAACCCGTGATACCACATGAATTACACATCACAAGAATCAGTAGCCAGTCCTCCTTCCGAAAACCAAATGTTCTACTGACAACACAATTTTATTTTTGAATTAGACATAATTTAAAAGGACATGTGAATGAAAATGTTTGTGAGAGATCTTAATTTACTGCTAACTCAGACGGTGGTCACTTTAGATGATGCCTAATTCAAAAATAAAATTGTGTTGTCAGCAGTGTAGTTCTTCCATAATTCGGTCATTATTCAATCACCCTTTAAAAAAACTATTTTGAAAAATGTTTATCTCAATAATTAGTTCCAAAATATGAAGGTAGTGAACAAGTCTTTTTGGTGGCCGATACAACCGTACATTATCTGTCAATTGAGAATTATGTTTAATGTCTGCTATCTGTCAATATATTTTTTCAAACTTTATTGAATAAAATATGTATAGAAAGAATGTCCCAGATAAAGAAAGTTATGCACTCTTTAATTGAAGATGAGTCACTTCCTTCCTCATCGATTTTCTTATTTTTCGAGTGCAGGTACTAGTTTTTGTCAAATAGTAAATAAATCAACAATATTCATATCAAAATATAATATTAAATAATAATGAATAAATCACATATACAATTTAATAGATCAGAATTAAGAATACATGAATTTTCAACATAACTTCTATAGAATGAGTCTCTTGCTATATGTATGCCATTTTGACGTCACTGTGCGGTCATCAACTTTGTGATGTCATAATATAGTATCAATTGGGTTTAGATGGGTTGCTGGTGTGGAATTATACTTCACATCTTTTCATTTGTATTTAATGTGTTTTGCAATTTAAGCACAGGTGTGTATGGTTGTATGGCAGTAACTAATTATTTGCTGACCATATATAGGTAGCTCGATAACATTTTAGAAAGATAGGCTGTTGAATGCTGAAATCTAAATCTTAGGCCTTAAAAATCATGTTTACCTAAATAGAAAAACCTTTGCAACAAGCAAGGCCTTTGATTAATTGATCACAAGACACTGGGCTAAATTTTAACTTTGATATTTCAGGATAATTGCTATGAAGTTGAACATGGTCTGATATTTTATATTTAGGGGTTTAAACTGTTAGATCATGATCTATTTTAATAACTTTATCTTTATCATTGAAAATTACCATTATCTAAAGCAGACCTTTCCAAATTAATGACACACACTTATTATTTCCATATGGATATATCCATGAAGAAATTGTGACTGACAAAGGCTCAATGTACTTTATAATAATCTACTATAAACAGTAGTTTTTTACAATAGTGACTTGCCAAATTTTATAAGATTTTTCATATTTGTGGGGGGTATTAACAGTAATAACTAAAAGATGTATCACTTATTTTAATTTAAAATTAACACAATCATATTAATCAAAACATTTTTGTGTAATGAAACTTTTAAATTAGGTTGCTTTGGTATTTGGAATGATATATAACTCAGAACTTCTGCCAGGATCTTGAATAGTTTACAGTGCCAAACAAAGTAACAGACTAACAGTTATTTTGAACTATGATTTAAAAATTACAGGTAAAAGTTAACTATTTGTAATTCACACAGTATCTTTAGTAATGTACAATAATACTAATCTATTTCAAGTTAAGAACTTACCGGTTACCTGAAAACATTTATATTCATAACTATGGAATAATATTTTGACCAGTTAGAGATAAATGCATTTTGATTAATCCCAATCATTTTCTTCAAAGTTCATCATTTGATGAAATATACTAAACCCATTCAGGCTCGATTTTATATTTGTGTCATCATGTATCTGTTCTGTATAGACTCAAAGGCCGACTGCAGGTATTGTCAGGTAATATGTTTTCACTCAGCATGTGTTTTCGGCAGGTCATATTGATTTTCTTTTGTGAACAAATTCAAAAAGGTATTAATTCAGTTGGCGGCTCATTTTCAGCCCAGTGTTCATATAGGTACACACAGGAATAGTTAATTTAGATATATCTTGCTTGCGAAAAAAATACTGATTTTTAATGAGAAACAAAGTGTCATTTTTTCAAACTTTTTTCAAAAAAGCCTCCAGTTATTTTCTTTTACTACTTCACACGATACCATATCTTGAGATGATGATATTCATTGTTACTGTTTAGAAAAATGTAATTGTATTGATCACAGAGAGGGTGATTTCTTTATTTTATTTTAATTTATTTTCAAAAAAGTAAAAATTATGTTAGCGTTTTTTTAATGATTTGTACAGCGTAAAAATAATTAAAATATGAGAAAATTATAAGGGAAGCATTAATTAAAGCACATGAGACTATAAATTGATGATATCCCTGTGAGATATATAGTCAGGACACACTATATAAAACCATATCTGTCAAATGTTACCTTTTTTCCAATGTTGAAATATGATGAGTAATTTTAATTTCAGATGATAATTGCCAACAAAAACCAGTTGAAATAGTTTAAGTCAGACTTATGTAAACTTTCGGTGTCATTATGGAACACAATCTTTTATATATTACCCTGGATATTCTGAATAACAGAGGTTCAAGAAAGTAACTGAAAACACACTTCATACTTCCTTTTCATGATTTTTATGATCTTATGGCATGCTTTGTTGTACAAATGTTAAGGTTAATTAAATGATATTCAATGGTCTCGTCGATCATATTTCAACATGGGTACTTTCTCATCAATGCATCAAGTTTTTTTGAATAGACATGTTATTTCTTATCTGACTAAAAATTAACCCATTACACAAATAACATAAAAAGGCAGTTACAGTATTAGAAACGATTTCTGTTTTAATATATCAAAGTCATTTTAACAAATAATTTCGATGTTTGGAAGAGAAGAAAATGAAGTGTTTATGTTTTTATGTAACATGCAAACAAACATTATCGCCTCTTCTTATTTTGGTAGCCTGTCGTACTCTGCCTCACATAAACTTTTTGATAGCAGCTAGGCGATCACGAGGTCAGAGCCGAACAATCTCGGTAAATCTTAGGAAACTGTAGTTATAAACTAAGATCTTAGACTGCCCTCTGACTATAAAGATTGATAACCTAGCCCAAAACGTGTTGTTGAGACAGCAAGCAGGATAACATCGACTGAATTTGCCGTGTGACATGCACGCCCACTTACGGGCGCGGCCATTTTTCTTACCGGACTGAAGACTAACGACAGTTGTGATTGGCCGACAAGTGATCGTCGCTATGCCAACCATAAACAAATAGCTGGACATTTAAAAGCAATTTACTAAAAAATGAAACTGGATCTTTAGTAGAACATTCACTTTTTGAGGTCTAGTATTGTCTATCTTAATTATCAATGTAAGTTATACTCTTCATGAACTTTATGAGGCACTTCGACACAATTTCCTTCTCCGGCCCACGGTCTATATGTCATACAAATTTGTTGTCAAAATTACTATACCATTATTAGTAATTACTGTCTATTAAACTACGGTCTATGGAAGAGTATATACAACTGCGTATAAACCAATTAAATAACTACTTATGCAACATTGAAAACTGTCGTAAATCTTCCAAATGTCATTTGTAATCAAGTGTCTTCTTTTGAGAATGTAGTACGTATATCCATTCATATTTATTCAAATTGAGTGATAAATTTGTCTGAGAATGTTTAGTTGCAAAGTGACTTTTTTACACATGAAATTGTTTTTGAACAACTAAGCAATGTTGTTAATTGCAACAGATAGTACCACAAAATTATAACCGTCATATAACTTATAAGGGTATGTCATATACAAACTTGTTGTCGAGCATTTAGAATAACCTAGAGTTGTATCCCTTAAGGTATATGGGCGTTGTTCAAAGGTAACCGAAGCGTAACAGAGATATTACCAGTGTTCTTAATGGCCCATTTTTCAAACACTTTCTCAGACACTGACTAGATTTGCCGTATTTTTTGTCTGTGCGCTTTAAAGGGGCAGTAGCACGTTTTTTGACAATTTTATATTTAAAATTTTTCAGTGATAATTGTTAGTTAATGCTAATTCTATTATTTCTACAGTGTCAAAAATCTCATTACTCAAGCCAATCATCAATAGTCAGAGGACAAAGAATGAAGATTCACCTAAACTCCATTGGCGGCCATTTTTGTGTGAACACCTTTAATTCATTTTGTGTAAGAAAAAGCAATCGCATTGCTAAACTTGACGTTATATATTTGAATTATTACTGCTCTATTTAGTTTAAATACATTATCTTTCAATTGGAACCATTTATTTTCATTTTCTTGACATCACCTTATATTCCCCCTAAAAACGTGCTACTGCCCCTTTAAAGCTAAAGGCAATGAGCAGTCAACATAAACACATTTTGTTACATTGAAACCAGGACATATAGAATAGGCTAGGTGAGGCCTAAATAAAGCGAATGTATTCTTAAAGGTTTTGATACTGACATTCAGAAGAACATAGAATATGACTGTATTGCTATTATGAATATTGATCACTGATCATGAATAGCACATTGTTCCGCTACGGGTTTCTCACATTCAGAAAACCTCTGTGTAGAAAGCAACTATAGAAAGTGGATCTTGAATGGGCGCCTCAACAAGGCGTGTGAATGCATCATATACCATGAGGTGGTCTACTTTCTAATAGATCTGTGTGATTCATAACAAAAGCTAAAGCGTCATCAGCATAAAGACTTAATCAAACAAAGACGGTCGGATACATAAAGTGAGATTAAGCCTGAATAAACCGTGTTTAATACCAAGTGGCAGTCAAAGCTTCTTGAGAAGTTTGATGTCCGGTCCGGTGATGGCTGAATAAAGCAAATGTGTTCTGAAATGTATTGATAACATTCAAACGAACATACAATATTACTATATACTAAATCATTATATTCCTAGATTGTATTACTATTATGAATATCGATTACTGATCATAAAAAGCAAATGATTCCCCTAAGGTTTTTCACATTCAGCGTGCCTCTATATTGAAAGCTCCAATAGAAAGAGAATCTCAAAGTCGTGTGTATACATCATACCTAATACTACGAGCCAATTTGTTTTAAATAGATCCAGCAAAAGCCAACGATTCACCAGCATAAAGACTTACTCAAATAAAGACAGTTGGATACATTACGTTAGATAAACCAAGTTTAATACCGAGTGACACTGAAAGCTTCTTTAGAAGCTGGTTAAAGAACGGTAGATACAAGAGGTCGTGTGACTAGAACATACCTGACTGAAAGGGTCTGTATGCAGTAACCAAAGACTACAAACTAAACTGAAACAAAAGAACATTACTTGGAGCCAGGGAGACATTCTGATGTACAAAAGATGGCACACACCACAGTTTATTTCGATCTATTCAATGTCTGAATGGCATGAGATGCACTTATTGTCTCAAGATGACAACAACATAAATCTGAAGAAGTTTTAACAAATATATTGATGTCTTGTAATATGAAATTTTTTGATTTGTTTTAACGGCAGCAAATTGTACAAAATCGTATAGCAAAGGGTTACTGGTATACATCGATAGATAGATATGATTACAAGATATGATTCTTACAGAAACAAATACACTTTACGCAAAAATAAAGTCTGTATTCTGCTTCAACAAGTGATTTTACTTGTAATTAATCACTCTATATTGGTGAAAGACTTATCTGATTTTCAAACACTTAGTTTATCTCCTCTATAGTCTCTATACATGTAACAAAACGTTATCAAATAAACAGCCAATGGTTTGAAGCAACTCGTCCACGTATATTGTACATGTTATATGCAGACTTAACCTTACATAATGTAAGTATATGAGTTACTATTATGGCTACCACTATTGAATAAGATTTGTATATCATCTGGAGTGGCTGTCAATTCGTTCATTACAACTTCGTGTCACTCACAATCGGACTACAAACAGCCTGAACCGCTCTCTCAAAGTTTTCTCACAGTTTGTGAGTTACTTTTCTTTCTTTCAATGTTTTTCATATGTTTTTATCCGAAAAGGTGAAAGTAAGTTTATGAAAACAGGTAAACATACTCTACAATTCCTGTGAAAGGCAGATCTTTTTATTAAACCATCAATCAAGACCTTTGGTGTATATTTGTGGCGTCCAGTCGCCATTTCAAATAAATGCAAACAGAGATTTTTCCTCAAAGAACATTTTCGAATTAGTACAAGTTAGTTATTGTATCACCATATCATCATATCAAACGCTGATGGCAGACAAAGGAAATTCTACCCATGAACAATTTCTATATCATCAAGAATATAAAAATATCCTTTGTCTTTCTTTGAAACTAATTTCTACTGAAGTTGTGTCTGAGCAATTAGTGAACTATACAAAACTCTTGTTTCTTATCTAACAATGTATTTAATGCAGGAAACCATCCTAAAAAAACAATAGCCCTCTGTCTATTAGATATCAGTGAAGACAGTCATTTAGAAATACATTAGTTGCTGTGATCAAACGTACAGTTACAATCATCTTAATATTTTGAGGACAATGAGATATTAAAAATAAATCCCGAGCAGTTAATAAGAAATGTATCTGTATTCATCTAGTGATTGGGGTAAGCTTAGAAGCTTATTCTATTGAATACCGGGTTTGAAAGGTGATCTAACCATGCTGACCGTCTGTCTCATATTCACTGGATTTTTACTGAACTGAACTAAACTTTATTTACACTCAGGCTGCAAACTGCAGCATAAGAGGTACAATACATATTTACATTTATAAAACATACAATATACATTTATTAATGACATATGTGTTATAAGACTTATTTCTTAAATAAAGACATGATAATTTTACAGAAGATGGACAATTTTCTTAAAGTTCCTAATCTATTGGAATTAAATAATATATTCATTTTGTACATATTTGGTCTGTTATAAAAATATCTATGCATATATTTAACTCTTTCTGATTCTAACGTGGGGCATATAAATAAGTAATGAAATTCGTCACCAATATCATTTAAATTACATAGAGTACATTTCCTATCTGTCAATGGGGTTCGCCTCCTGTCTTCACCTGTCTCGATTGGAAGAAAATGATTTGAAGTTCGGAATTTCAACAAGTTATTGTAATGCTGAAAATTTAGATAATTTTCAAAATGGAGATAGATTTTTAAAAATGGTATAAATAGTTGATTTGGAAGAATTTTCAATTGATGACAACCAATTTTGCTGGGAAATATATTTTAGTTTATTTTTAGTGATAATTTTCAGCCAGGAAATACTTTTGAAATTTTGAGATTTCCAAATAAAACTTAATCCAAGATCGTCGAAAGTTTTCTCTAGATAGCTTATCCATTTGTGTGTATATTTTCCAAAAATAGAATCGTTGAATATCAATTTATAAATCAAAAGGGACAATTTTGAAGATTTTCCAGTCAATAGTTTAGCCCAAAAACAAATCATTCTGCTTTTAATAACATTTACAAGGGGGGATCTGCCAAATTCTCCATAGACCATATAGTTAGGTGTACTTTGCCGCAGGGTTGATAAATATTTAAGAAAGCGTAAGTGAACATTTTCAAAACAAGAAATATTTTCAAAACCCCAGACTTCACATCCATACAAAAGAATTGGGCTAACCATACAATCAAACAATTTCAAATGACAATAAATGGAGAGTTTAAGTTTTCTACCTTGGCTTAATATGAAAAACATTGCTTTTGTTGCTTTTTCAACCAGTGAACGCTTGGTTTTGGTAAATTTACAATTCGTTTGTAGTGTTATACCGAGATAAGGATAGTAATCAACATTTCAATAATGGTATCTCCAATATTAAAATTACTTTTATAGTCTTTTTTTGTGCCACCGAAAATAAGAATTTTGGATTTGGATGCATTAAATTTAAGCTTCCATTTGTTACAGTAATTATGAAAACAATCCAACATATTTTGTACAAGACCTCTCTAACTATAATTCCTACCTAATTGCAACATGTATCTTGATCTTCATTTCTTCTTTTGGCTGCTTCAAAGGAATCCCAACGTAAGATTGGGGTTCCAGATCATAACTTAAAACAATTAGACCTAGCTCATCGAAACTTGGAAAATAGACGATTTATATGGATGAGATTGATATTTCAATTTATTTCATGAGGCTGAATCCTAATTGTTTATGGCGTGTTTCTTTTTATTATTATTCCACGATTCTTGTGGTAAAACTTTTAGCCCAAACCGCTGATGCTGCCAAAGCCACAATCCACATGCTCGTAGACCTGATAAGACGATAACGGAGACGCGACAATAAGCTTTTGGGCTCATTGGCCTATTAATAAATAACCCAGCAAGGCCAAAAGTTGGGATTTCTAATATGCCCTTTTTTTCAAAATTCAAATTCGTAGGTCTCGTGGTTTGGCCTCCATCTTGCTTTTAGTGCATTTTGGCAATTTTTAGACCCCACCAACCTTTGACTATCTTCTTCTGTAAAGATGCTTGCACTGGAAAGCTTAGATTTATCCTCAGTGTAGTTGAATCATTGCAGTTTTTAATTTGACCTGTAGAAAGTCCTTTCTTTAATACTATTCTTGCTGTGACCTTTCAAAGTTGACCAACATGGAAAAAATCGCAAACTGCAAGGGTAGATAACTCAAAAACAAGACCATAGATCTTGTCTTTAAAGGGGCAGTAGTACGTTTTTTGATAATTTTATATTTTGAATTTTTTCCTGAGAAATGTTCGTAAATGCTAAATGTATTATTTTGATACTGTTTAAAATCTTTTTGCACAAACTAATCATCCATAGTCAGAGAACAAAGTATACAGATTTACATAAAGTCCATTGGCGGCCATTTTATGTGAACACCTTTAATTCATTTTCTGTTAGAAAAAGGAACTTTACATTATTTATTTGATTTATTACTGCTTTATTATGTTTAGATACATTTCCTTTCAATTGGAACCATTTATTTTCATTTTCCTGACATAACCTTTTATTCCCTTTTAAGACGTGCTACTGCCCCTCAAAGATAAAAGAATAAAATCGCTTGCGAACAGTCACTTCCAGTCACAAGGAAGGGTGAAATTTTGCATTTCTAACATCGTTTTTGATTAATATGATTAAAGTCAGTGATTAGAGTTATCTCCCTTTAGCTGTTTGGATTCTTAAACAATTTGTGAAGTATATTATGTTAGTTTTATTGCAGTGGAAGTGAAAGTAATAAATACATGTAGATAATGTTACTAATGAATTTGGAATAAGAAAATGTCTGCAGTCAAACCAGCAAAATATAACAAACAGTTGCATTTGATAATAACAATTTAATTATTCTAATAATGTTTAAGATTACAATATCAAGTTAATACAAGTTATAATACAATGTCAAATGAGTCACACAAATAGTCTAGCTAAATATAGTCACCAATGCTTATGAATCACACAGTTGATGAATGATGAAACAGTCAGTAGTCTTGAATGTAGATAGATGAATGCAACTTGTTAAGGTGTCAGAAATCAGTATAACTGCAGATGATCGCAAAGTTAAATCGTAAGAAGCAAGATGATCTAGAATTCTTAAGCCGGCCCTTATAAAGATAAGATACATTCAAGAATGTCCCTCAAAGTACCATGACAAAATCCAATCAGAAGAGTCCACACCAGATATTCAAGAAATAGATGGAACATTCTATATTAAAAGATTCTAGAAATAACTAGTTTTCATAATCAAAACAAGTCCAAGTGTGACCCACTAAATAATACAACAATGTAATACAATGTTAAACAAGTGAACAATCACACACTCACCCTACTACACTGAGTAAGGTATCTGCAGTTACCTTCTCCAAAAATGGCGGAACAGCAAACATCAAACATCGCTGATTTTGACTTTTCTTCAAATGCATTTCACAACAATACTTGGCTACTTTTCAGTCATATTATCTATGCATGTAACAAAGATTCATTAGATGACATGTCACCATTCATAGAGTGTGACAATAAATCACAGTCTTTGTTTTAAAAACTCACGCGATAGAAAGGTAACTCGGTAAACCATTTATGACATGAGAAAGGTAACTTAAAGATTGGAGAAAGGTAGCTGAGAGTGGCTTCGGAATGTGTGATTGCCATGAATATGCAAATATTCTTTGTTTATAGTGACTTTTGCAGGAAGCATTGCACTCATTATGAATAAAAGTGCACAATTAGCCAAAAATGACGTCGTCCTACTAAATAGATTGAATTATCGAAAAATACAACGTTACTTTGTCCCCGTACTTTTATTTCAATAGTTGTAACTATAGAATATATGGAAGCATACAAATGGTTTAATTCTCACATTTATACAATAGCCTTAAAGAATTATTCCAATGAAAAATGAAAAAGAGCCTTTTAAAACAATGTTTATGGATAAATCCTTCAACTTTGGCTAATAATTTTTAGCTAAATCACCAAATCTGCAAATAAAAATTCAAAGTTGTGAAAAATCAAGTTTACCGGCAGCGATGGGGGCGCCATATTGCTATCTCGAACGGTAAACGAGAGCGAGAAACACCGGGAATATGACGTCAGCGACACACCACGAAATTAGGAGACGCCGTTAGATTCAATGGTGGGCGGTGACGGCCCGTCTAACATGAGACTGTAACAACCGTCACGACTTCAGTAGAGACGTGCTGAATCCAGAATATTCTACTTCTATGATGCCCAAAGGAATAAATAAATATTTCTGACCAGCAGACTGCTTCAAAACTTCAGTACAGATTCAACAGATCTCCCATGTGCGGACGTCACAAGGTTTGAACACTGACACTCACTGACATTTTTTAGAATTTTTATAAGCTTGAGACATCCTCATAAGGTTGAAATAAAGTGTTAAATGACTTTGCTGAAATAAGTGCATTTGTAAAAAAATTAGAAACGTAACTTAGAATAATTGTTTATCAATTTTATCACTAAAAAAAATAGACCTTCTTATGTGATCTTGTCGAAGCGAATCCTAAAAAGCGAATCCGCGATGATGGTGATATGGTTTCGTAATCAAAAGGAAATTGTTTATATCAATCGAAACACGATTGATTAATTTGAAAGATGGCATTTTCTATGTTGACATGGAATTCACGTTTTTATCATATAAATCTTGGCTTGTTTGAGGACGAAAATATTTTTCTATTTATTAAGTTGTCGCCCTTACGAAACCAATTTTGATTACGAATCACTTAGGCGCACGGCATATGATATTGTTACGATTCTTGTTATGTTCACATACCATGTTGATTATTTTCCAAAGGTATTTCAGCTAAACAATACGTAAAGAAATTAAAATGGAATTATGAGATACCATTAGTATACTAAAACGATCAGTAAGGAATGGTGTTTTTAATAATATTAAAGATCTATCAACTTATCAGCAAGGAATAAAAAATAATATTATACTCACAAAATTTCTTTATATCATCGAGTGTTTTTTCTCTTTTAGTTGCTTTTAGTTAAAGTTTAGTTAAAATTTGTTAAATAAAATAATTTATCTATTAAACTATTTTTTTTTTATTTAACAGAAGGGTGTGATTTTAATTACAACAATGCACAAATTATCACAACGTATGTCTCTTAAACTCTTCATTTTTTTTAACAAAATACTATATTTACGTAATGTATGCATGCTTTACATTGAATATTTCCTTTTATATATTTTAAAAACAATTATTCTAACACGTTTATTGAATTATTTTTTCCCTTTTCAAACTGACGTATAGAGGCTTTTTAAAAATCCAGAGATTGAATGTGAAAGAGTACCAGATTTTGAAAAATCCTATCGTAGTAATTCTTGAGAAAATAAAATGTTATTAATATCATTTTCGGACAGATAGAAAAATGCTATGCAAAAGTCTTAGTAATTGATAATATGTATATAACAGGTAAATCATTGACATGTACGTTTGATGTATCAAATTTCAATCAACGTTTTCTACTTTAAAAACGT
This sequence comes from Steromphala cineraria, assembly GCA_916613615.1. NCBI lineage: Eukaryota > Metazoa > Mollusca > Gastropoda > Trochida > Trochidae > Steromphala > Steromphala cineraria. Next base: position 66,197,052 of record OU744728.1, on the reverse strand, counting down.
TAATTTTAGATAAAAGAAGGAGTATTTATACAGTACAGCAACATATTTCAGGTAAACATTAAACTTGTACCATGTTTTAATAAAAAAAAATGCAAAGAACACATCAAGATATTATACTCTTGCTCGTTTTTAAAACATTTATTTATTTATTTATTTTCTGTGTTCTTTTAGATAATTCATATATCGTTAATAATTCTAGACAAAACCGTATATTAGTCGTAGTTGCTTGTTGAATAATCTGTTCGACGACTGGGTCGTTCTGTAGGCACAACAATGTTTTACGTTAACAAAGTGCGCAGCGCACACATTCAGCAATACTAGTCAAATCATGGAAACTCCACTGCACAAAGATGTACGGAATTTATAATGTAAGCTCCTTGCATCGATTTCTTGTGGTGTGTCGATGTCGAGGCCATGTATGCTGTTTAAGCACTTTTAAGAGGTTCTAAAGTCACATTTTATTTATTCCATTTGTTTTGAAAAGTTGTAGATGATGTAGAATATCATAAAGTAAATAAAGATGAGAAAAAATCTTACTTAATCATATTCCATTTTTAAAGATTAACAGTAAGGAGCAGACATCCTTAAGTCTTCATGCATGAACGCACACCTTTTGACTACCTAATAAACACAGTAAGTGTATCACTGCACCTGTTACGTTATTGTTAGTGCAATAAAGTAAAAAATTTGAACTTAGTGAATGTATTGATGTATTGTTTAAAGTTCAGCTTCATGTTAATTGTTTGTATATTCAGGTATAGTCATCTGAGATTAATGTTAATTAAATGTTGTTTAACTTAACGAGGATGGTATTGGAGTCAGAGCAGGTAGCAGACGATAAATTGATGATTTCTACTCTATGCTCCAAGATAAAAATTTAGTAATATTTCCCCCCAAAATATGCATGCATTAATTATAAATAAAAAGTGCTCAATCCGTATGACCATGAAGCTGAACTTTAAACAATACATCATCAACATATTCACTAAGTAGTTATCAAAACAAACTGAAAGACAATGATATATATTTAACTGGCACTCGCTTTTTACATAAAAAATGACAACCAATATAGAATATCTTTTCATTTAGAAATATTTAAAAGTGACAATATACATTTCAGATAGATTAAACGTTCACAAATGACAAAGTTTTCTAAATTAGCATGTCAACAACATCAAACTATATCTCAAAGTAAACAATTCATCAAAACTATAAACCCTCAAAATAGCCCATACAGGCTATTCTTTGGAAATCACCTTTGAACAATATGACAGCTTTAGAGCCAATAATGTACACCAAATTGAATTATATTTTAAAGTCAGAATTTCAAATTTTCATTTTGTCTGAGCGTTAACTTCTCCAAGATAAACATTGATTAAAAACTTGACAAGGTTGATTGTCAGGAAGTTACTTGTAAATTGTTTGTATATTCAGGTATAATCATCTGTGATTTATGTTAATTTAATGTAGTTACACTTAACAAGACAGGTATTGTAGTCAGAGCAGGTAGCAGACTATAGATTGATGCAAAAAGCATTGATTTCCCTTTGAAGGGACAAAGGCGCCTAAATAGTGTATGGTTAAATTTGAATTGGTCGATTTTACACATGAAGCAGTATGTCTTGTATAATCAAAATATCATTGAGACCATGTTTTACATGGTAATATGATAATAGTGAAATATAATTTCGATGTGAATATTTCACCCAGACAAAGACAACTACTACAGTATATCTAGCTGATCACTAATTTAAAACAACACAGAATCAGTACCTTAATCTTACCTTATAATTAACAATAACATAAACAATAAGTTCATATTCAACTGAACCTAATTGCTTTCAAAGTCAACATTTCAATAAAATAGTACGTTTTTGATTAAACGTCATTATTTATACTTACCGTAGACAAGTGACCTTAGCCTGTTAGCCATATAACATGCAATCGACTCATTCCCACTGATGTAATGAAACTTCATTACCCAGAACAATCGGAGTTATCCGCCCGTCACTAGCCCACTAGGTGGCGTGACCTGTCATCCAATTAGATTCATTCACATTACCTAGGAGTCCCAAATAACGACGGATACGTAAGAGGGGAGGCGGGCGGGAGTGACGACGGTCACTTGTCTACGGTAAGTATAAATAATGACGTTTAATCAATAACGTACTATTATTTGGATACTAACCTCCGACAAGTGACCTTAGCCTGATACCACAGAAGGTGGCGGGAAGGATTCGTCGCCAGAGCGGTAACTCTCAAGATTGTCCTGAAGGTCGACGACCTAGCTAGCGACTGTTTTAGTCGGGAAATTGTCTGACCTCCTAGGTCGACGACCCTCAACTAAAACCCACACCACACCATAGTTGTTAGATTAAAATGTGAATAAACCAACTCACTACATGAGTGACTACATCGACGGGTCGGGCGTCACTAATGTGGATGGTTGCGCCCCCTACCTTGGGGAGCCCTTGTGGTTTGTGCTGTGCAACAACCTGCGCCCCAGACGGCTTACGCCCTCTAGGTTCCCCGTAGAGACATCGCGCAAGTAGTGGTTGACGAACGCCAAGCTCGACTTACAAAGCAGCCGGCCATGACGTCCGCCACCGAGAGATTACGGTGATGGCCATTGTCACCAAATAGGCTCGAATCTCGTGTGGGTCGGTCTGCGCAGGCCCTTATAGGCGTCTACTATCGGTAGACTCCCTCCAACTGCCTCCTGTCAATCTTTAATGAGCTCGTTTGGGAGTGGGACAGGAAAACCTGCGCCTCCTCTGTCTCAGTGTCCGCGTCCCCCTATGAAGACACATAGAGCACGCACCAGACATGAGACGTCCCGCTCGTCCGCCGGTTCGACAGACGGAGAGATTGACGGCAGTGTGAAAGTCCTCGCGTTCGTCAGCGCTTTGGTTTTTGCATTAAACACTGGTGCAAGTCGTTGAACCTCATATCTCACCCCAACCCTGAGCAAATCGCCTTGCAACACGTGCAATTCTGTTATCCTGGCCGCTGACCCCATAGCCACCAAGAAGGTGGTTCTAATGTTGAGACGCAGCAGCGCCGTGTTTGTCAGCGGTTCATAGTGTTCAGATAGGAGGAGATTACGCAACACAACCAAGACCCCCCTTCCGGCGGTCTTAACTTTCTAATCGGTCCCCTAACGATGAATATGTCCTCCCGGAGTCCTTCTCGCGAAGAACGGCCCTAATGACTGCGAGACTCATGTTGAAGAAAGAGGCTTTAGGCTCCTTCCTGTGCGCAGGCGGACGGGGAACTCAGCGATCTGAGTTAGCGTCACTACTCACACATCAAGCCCTTCCCGCAAAAGTCATAAAAGGAAGCCCATTGAAATCGTACAGTTTGCGCGTGGAGGACTGCTAAGAGGCCGCCACTGCGCTGGCCACCGTCTCCCAAAGCCCAGCGCCCTTCAATCAGTCTTCCCTGAGGAGCCTAGATGGGTGGTGAGGCGACCTGGAGTTCCGACCTTTGGCGATCGTAGATCACTAGAGGCGAGAGAAGACGGGTCGGCCACTGGTGACACGTAAATTGGCAACTGCTGATTGCCTCGTGTCGCGAAAAGCAGACATTCTGTTCGAACACTCGAGGGTGCCACACCCACTCCATGAAACGGAGGATGATCAGGGTGTATACCGCTCTGATTGAGCTGTTTAGATTGTTCACAAGCGAAACAACTCTATAGACAGATGTAACAGTGATCCGGCCTAGGCCGATCCCAGTTGTTGATCAATCAAGCCGATGTTGAGCTGTTTGTGTGAATACACAACACCCTGTTCGTGCGATGGTTTAACCATCCTCAGGTGTGCGTTACAGACCTGTGTAGACGCGTCAACGTACCACTGACTCTTGTCTAGAGGTTGCCCGAGGGGCACTCCTGCTAGAGCATGAAGTCGTTCTGCCACTATAAAAGGTGGTGAGTGAACTCTTGCCGCCTCCTGAAGCGGCGGCCGCCAGACTCCTCACGAACGTGAGCGCTGAAGGCTATCTGAAGAAGCGAAAGATGGAGTCTCCATCCCCCTCCCTCGTATAGATTTGAGCTGACGTCAAGAACCCTAGAAAGCGTTACTACTGCAGGAGAGTGAGAGGCTCACGACCCGCGTGTGCTAACACTTCCCTGTGGCATCCCATGCCCTCCCTGGCGACCAGGGCTTGTCTTAGCCACCGGCCAGACGCCTAAGGAGACGAACGTTGTCGTCGGTATAAAACCCCCCCCCCCCCTCCCCCTTGCCTCTGTCCTCAACCTGGAGCCCTGGCGAGAAGGCACCGATTTGTCAGACGGCGAGGAGACCAGCGACACGCTTGTCCAAAGGGAGCAGGCTGATGGACGCCTCCCTGACCGGCGCAATGACGTCGTCCTTAAACACCTTAAGGTCGAAGTGATGAGGCGTGGGCGCGATGTAACGCTTCCTCGCCTTCTAGGGCACCCCCACGCCGTGGGGAGTCAGCCGTGAAGGTTATAGGGCCATCCTGAGACGTATCCCACGAAAGGGAAGCGTCGGGAAACCATCCAAGTGCCAGGGGGTCCCAAGGGACCTGTCCAAGCTCAAGGACCCTAAGTCCGACGCCAGGGAGGACGGTTCGTCAAACACGCCGACATCCTTACAGATGTCGAGGACACTCGTTTAGCCTGTGGTAGAAATCGAACGCGGGGTGGGTCGCCGGGCCGCCCTGGAGCGCTGTTGCAGCTCACTCTTCCGGATGGAAAAGCGGAAGCACTAGCGCTGCTCCTCGGGAGGTCGGCGCACTCGACGCACCGACTCCCATCCAGCCAGGAATTCCTGCCCAGGCGGCAGACCACGTGAGGGACGTAGCACGCCGACTCCCGAGAGACACAGCACCCGCAGAACCCCACGTAAGTGGACCCGAGTCGGAGGGGACTAGGTCCAATTCGTGAATAAATAGCTTGAGGATAAGGCGGAAGAAAATCCCCACTAGACAAGGGGAGAGCGCCTGCGTCTCGAACTCAAGTGCAACCGGATTATCTTAGAGGGAAGCGCCTGGAGCGCTTCGCCAGTATCAAACAAGCAAGCGTCGCACCCCCTGACCCACCAGCGTCAGAAGTGTCAGGCGCTAGTCCCAGGTTGACATGACCCCTTCTGTCCCGCGAACCTGAGCAAAAGAAGCACTAGAGGGACGCTCCCTTAAGCTAAGAGTGAGATACACTAGCGCGAGGAGCGGCCAAGCACACGTTAATCCCCGATCAACGGACCGTGAGAGCTCACAAACCAATCAGCGTCAATCACCGCTCCAATCAGGCGTTCCCCCTAGAGGGACGCTCCCCTTAGTTAAGAGTGAGAGACATGAGCGCGAGGGGCGGCCAAGCCCACATTAGTCCCCGATCAGCGGAGCGGAAGAGCTCACCAAACAATCAGCGTTGATCACCTCTTCACTCAGGCGTACCCCCTAGAGGGACGCTCACCTGATCTAAGAGTGAGAGATGTGAGCGCGAGGGGCGGTCAAGCACACAAGCGCACATCAACCCCCGATCAGCGGAGCAGGGAGAGCTCACCAATCAATCAGCTTCAGAGCTAACCAATTAGCGTCAGACGCAATTCCAAGGTAGACACGAACAGTGAGATCACCTTCTGTCCCGTGACCCCGAGCGTCAAGCGCACTACCAAGCCACATGCGTCCCCACCTCTCCACTCAGGCGATCTCCCTAGAGGGAAGCTACCCTGAGTTAAGAGTGAGAGACACGCGCGCGAGAGAGCGCCCAAGCGCACGTCCAATCAATTGCCTACTCACTAGTAGACCTTAGGGAAGCGCAATGGCACGCGCGAAGCGTGTGGCGCTTGCCCAAGCCGTGAACTTGAGCGTCAAGCACACTAATAGCGACACACTTCAGTCCCCTCCACCCAGGCGCTTCCCATAGAGGAAAGCTCCCCTGAGTTAAGAGCGAGAGACACGAGCGTGAGGAGGCGGCCAATCGCACAAGCACACGTCCGAGCAAGCGCATAAGCACACGTCCAAGCAAGCGCCTACTCGATAGTAGACACTAGGGAACATACGTCCGACACCAGGGAGGACGGAATGTCAAACTCCCCTGCGTCCTCGGAAATAATGAGGTCCTATCTCTCCGGCGACACGCCATGCCTGTGGCGGCAGACGAACCCTGGGTCAGGCGCCTAGAAGCCTTGCATCGGCTCTGCGACTCGCTCTTCCGGATGGAAGAGCGGTAGCGCCTGTGCTGCTCGGGGGAGAGATCCTCACACTCCACGCACCGGTTATCCTCCGGGCAATTGTTCCTACACAGGAGACAGACGACATGAGGGTCGTAGCTCGCCGACTTGCGTGACCTGCACCATCCGCAGAACGCCCGGTACGGGGTCGCTGAGTCGCAGCGAACTAAGTCCATCCCCTGTAAGGGTTGTGACAAGCGAGCGCTAGGGTCTGCGAGTCAATCAAATGGGGGAGAGATCGCATAGAGCGTCTCTAACACCCCTGTCCAACGGGGGGGAGAGCGCGGCCGCCCCTCACTCACCGAATCCTATCCTGAACCTCAGGCGCCAGGGGCAGCCTATGCAGCGCAGGTCAGACGAACTTGCACCACAAGCACACACACGTGCCACGCGTCAGTCGACCCTCCGCTCAGCCGCTTCCCATGGAGGGAGTTCCCCTGAGTTAAGGGCGAGAGCCACGAGCACGAGGTAACGCCCACGCACAAGCACACGTCCAACCAAACACCACGCGACTAGCGCACAGCGGTAGAAGTCCAGACGCCAAGTGTTGTTAATTATAATCCGATATTCGTTAACTAGTCAGGGATTAAAAACTGGCATATCGGGGCACCCCCGAACTTCCAAACTTTTTTCATAATTAAGTGAAAACAAAGGTATGCGAGAGCTTTGTTAGTCATTAAACAGCAAGTGGCAGGTTGACCAAAATTTCATAAATTTTGAGTAACTGCATTTTGAGAGAGCATTATACTTATCAATATTGTATGTTTTCTTAATGTCATTTTTAATGGATTTTAAATTTGGTGTTATTCCATATTGTTTTGTTTTGAATAGGTTGTACTTTACAGTTGTGATAATGTGTTCAGTACTCTTTTTCTGTTTTCAGGATATCCTAAGCAAAAACTTTAACAATTGGATAATCGAAAAAGCGATGACTGATGGTTTCTTTTTCTTCCTCACAAAAGCTGCATTTGTTTTCAATTTTGAATTTCATCTTATTCAAAAGGTCGTTTGTCGGAAGAATTCTATGAAGAATGGAATATTGAAACCATTTCGTTTCTAAATTTAGATTTGCGACAAAGGGCATATTGTTTATTTGATTCCATTCAAATTCATCGATTTTACATCTCGTTCCCACTTGTTTCTGTATTTAGGTAATCTCACTGTGTTTTCTGACTCCTGTACTATATCATAACAAATTTGAAATCCTTTTTTCTCTGTAGCTATGTTTTCAATAAAATATGGGATATATGGCATATCTAGTTTTGTTTCGATGTTGATTTTTGCTTTGACTGAATATAATTTTATTGCCCTGATGATACCAGCATATTCAAGGAAGTTTGTTTTACATTGGTACTCTTGAATTATTTCTGAATATTTGAAGAAGTTCCCTTCACTATTGACTATGTCATTTATTGAATATTTATTGAGTGTTCGACAAACTGCTGTGACTATGTGTCTCAGTTCACCCAGCTGTGAATGGGTACCCTGTGAGACATAGAATGGTCCCTAACCTGAGCGCCACATATTGATGCCAGTTAAATACTCCCCCGGGAGTTCAAATGGAAAAATGATCGGACGGTGAAAGAATGCCATCGACCAGGGGAAAAATGTAAGTGCCTTGAGCAACCACGAGCGGTTGGATATGTGCGCCATATAAATATCCATATAATAATATAAAATAATAATAATAATATATGCCAACCTTTGACATTTTTCTGTAATGTACTGGTGTGTTATTGATTTGATATTTTCATTATTCCATAATGGCTGGGATAGGATATCAAATTAAGTTTTTACGGTTTTATCCTTTTGCACTATAAACTTTCCCCATGCTTTTAAAACATCTTTCCAAAAATCGTTTGTTCTCGGGGTACATACGTGTTCCATTATGGTTGCTGCACTATATATATACAGTGTATTTATACTGAAAAGCTTTTTTAACTTTGAGTTGTTATCACAGTTATAAAGTCTTTTCACCCAACTTATTTTTGCGAAATGATTGTATTTCTTATATCCGGAGCTCTAATCCCACCCTAATTGTAGTTACTAGCTATTAGTTTACGTTTAATCTTATCAGGTTTTCCTTTCCAAATGAAACTAAAGCACAGTTGTTCTAGGGATTTTATGATTTTGTCACTAGGATTAGGAAGAACTGTAAATATATTATTTGATTTTGGTAAGATAAGACTCTTTAAAACTGTTATCCTACCAAGTGGGGTCAGGTCTCTTCCAAGCCATTGGTTCATGATAATCCTAATTTTCTTTAGCTTATCTTTGTAATTTCTCTCTACCATTTCTGTCAAGTAATGTGTAAAAGTTATGCCAAGGATAGTAAATTCTGTTTCTGGTAAAGATATTTCATTCCCACTATTTAATTTATTGCACTACCAATAACGTAACAGGTGCAGTGATACACTTACTGTGTTTATTAGGTAGTCAAGAGGTGTGCGTTCATGCATGAAGACTTAACGAGCCATTAGCTAAATGCTTGACTGGTAGAATCTTTGCAATGTTTGATTGTCATTGCTTCTCTTTTCATTGTCAGTGAGATCACGGATTTCTCTTTTTATGCAAATTTGTTATTAATATATAATTTTGTAGTGTATAGCTATATGTAATAACCATTTTCACTTAGGATGACACATTGGCACATTAAATCTTGAAATTCTATTTCTTATGATTACATGAAAACCATTAAAACAACATCTTTGACAAATGTGTTGTATTAAGTAGATTCCACCCCTTTAAGTCCTGAGAGTTACATTGAAAAACATTAAAGGGACAATTGCATTTTCTTTGTAACATTTCAGTTTATTACATATAATATCAGTACAAGGTTATAACTTATTTGAAACATGTAATTATAGGTAATTTTTTTTGTTGATTTATATTTGACAAAATCATAAAGATGAACGCACACTCAGTTAACAACAACAGCAGAGAAGAGAAGCCATTTATTTGCGCTGCAAGAGTGAAAAGCCTTGGTACGGCATAACAGGATGTTGTAAATACTATACATGCTGCACATTGCACATTATATCAATATATATATATATATATATATATATATATATATATATATATATACATATATATATATACACACACATATATATATATATAGATAGATAGATATATGTACATGGCACTTCTAAACTGCAACAAATACATGTAGCACATACATGTGTAGGACTGATTTCTGCTACTGCATGTCTTGGGATAAACAGCAAGTTCAGCTAGGTACCCTGCAGACTGCAAGAACTAAAGTGTATCTGTAGGAAGGTATGATGTGGCTTATCACTCTTCGTTCTGTCCCAGAGTCTTGACAATCCTTGCTAAATCCATTCTGTCTCGGGTTGCTGAAGAATTACAGATGTTTCAATTTTGTCTCATGGCAACTTATCACTTTCTTATTGTGATGGTATATACGTTATTCCTGGTAGAACACTGAGTGAGAGTACACAATTACTATATGATCTTATTCATGGAGAATGTATTAAGTTTAGGTTTATTTATTCATTATTTTATCAAGTTCAGTTATAAATTTGTTTGATAACTTGGTGGCAAGGTTACTCTATCACACACAATTGTTTTCAAGACAACCAAATGATGTTATTTATTGCAACGGATAACACCAACAAATACATAACTCTCAAATTAGAGATAAAAGTATGTCATACAATAGACTTGTCCAAACTATTTCTCGTAATACATTTCTATTAATCTACAGTCTATGGATGAGTGTACATTGTTGTGTGTAACAAATATTCACTGCTACTTATGAAACTTGAGTATGTCTTCTAAATATAAATTTAACCAAATACCAAAATTAAGACATATTTTATCATTGCAAAAGTGACATAAAGACACTGTATAACGCGAATGTATTCTGAAAGGTATTGATACCATTCAAAAGAACATACAATATAACTGTATTACTATTATGAATATTGATCTACGATCACAAATAGCACAGGATTCTCTATACGTTCCTCACTTTCAGCGTGCGTCTGTTTTGAAAGCTTCTATTGAAAGTGGTTCATGAATGTGTGCAATGAAAGGTCGATAATACCTGAAGCATATACTATGAGCAGATTTATTTTCAAATAGATCCGTGTGATTCATAACAAAAGCCAAAGTGTCATAAGCATAAAGATGTACTCAAACAACGACAGCTGGATACATTCAGTGAGATAAAGTCTGGATGAACGACGTTGACACTGAAAGCCTCTATAGAAGCCGTTTAAAGAAAGGGTGCTACAAGAGGTCGTGTGACTAGAACATACCTGACTGAGAGAGACTATATGCAGGAAGAGAAGATTTCAAACTAAACTGAGACTAAAGAACAGCACTTGAGGGACGTCTAGACATGCGTGTATGATTCTTGTCTGTTAATGCAGTAGCCAGGGAGATATTCTGATGTACAAACGAAAGAATACGCAACAGTTTATTTCGAGTTATTCAATATCTGATAGGCATTAGATGCACTTGTTGTCTCAAGATGATAACAACAAAAGATTAAAGTAGCTTTAAGGAATATTTTGGTGTTTTGTTATATTTCAATTTTAGATTGGTTTTAACAGCAAACAGTTACTGTTATACATTGATAGAGGCACAAATCATGTAAGATAATCCTTATAATCACAAAATATGATTCTTACAGGAACAAATAAAATTTAAGCCAAAAATCTGTATTCCTCTTTAACAATTGTTTTAGTCATAATTAATCAATCTATATAAGTGAAAGGCTTTTCTGATTTTCAAACACTTAGTTTATCTCCCAAATAGTCTCTATACATGTAACAAAATGTTATACAATAAACAGCCCATGGTTTGTAGCAACTCGTCGACATGTATTATTTATGTGATATGCAAACTTAACCTTACATATTGTAAGTACATGAGTGACTATTATGGTTACCATTATTGAATAAGATTTGTATATCATCTGGGGTGGCTGTCAATTCGTTCATTATAACTGCAGTTTTCACTCTCAATCGGACTACTTACAGCCTAAGACGCCCTCTCAAAGTTTTCTCACAGATTGTGATTTTTATTCTGTAAAATGGTAAGTCACTTTCCTTTCTTTTAATTTTATTCAAATGATTTTGTCCAAAAAGGTGAAAGTAAGTTTATGAAAACAGGTTAACATAAGCTACAATTCCTGTGAAGGGCAGATCTTCCTGTTTTCCTTGTTACATTATGTGTATATTTGGGGCGTCTCGTCACCATTTAAAGTACATTCAAGGTAGTTATTGATATTATTAAGACAAGTACTCAAAAACTTTAATTCCTACCTAATATTCTTCTGTATCTTCCTTCTTTACTTTGACCTTTTCAAAGAAACACAACTTAGGATTTGGTTTCCAAATTAGAACCATAAACAATCAAGCCAAGCTCATCAGAACTAGTGTCCAAAGTAACGATACCATACAAATCACTAGTTAAATAAATCCACTGGTGATTGATAGGACTAAAACACATTTTGTATCATTTGTAAAGTTATCTTACCTATGTGTTTAATACTGAAACAGTTTCTTTTGTATCTGCAAGAAATGCACTTTTAAAAAATAATCTATTCAGAATCTTCTTAGCTAGGAGAAATATCAGAAAGAAATTGAACAAGTTTCCTATTTCTGAGACGATCTAGAGCAATGATGGGTCTATGAAATTTATGTCAAATAAAATGCATTATATTGACAACATAAACACTTGTCTAGTGAACTGGTGCCTTTTGAGATTTTTCATTTCTTCTTTCTTTTATTTGTTTTAGAAAAACACAACCTACACATTTGTTTCAAGATGAGAAAATGGAGTTGTCTATAGACAATATATTTAACATTAAACAATAAAGCTTTATTTAAGAATTGAATGTCAGTTTGTGTGTTAGCACTGGAAAATGAACGCTGTAAAAGCTACATTCAAACTTGTGTGAACCCAGCGAGCTTGCGAGCGGGTTCACATGAAAGTTTGAATGTAGCTTTTACATCGTTCATTTTCCAGTGCAAACACACAAACTGACATTCAATTCTTACAATTTCGCACCATATATGGAATGGAACGGCGGAGTGATATGAATACTGTTTTTTTCCTTTGAACGAGTAACACTGCGACATGCGACCAGAAATAATCCCAATTTGAAAAGAAACTGAATATTTATCAAAATAAGTCTGTGTTATATATGAGATAGGATAACATGATGCACTAAGAATTTCTAAATGAAGCGCAAACTTGTATAAAATCCCTTCGTGCAAGGACAAGAGATCAGATTTAACTGCCTTACATTTATGCATTAGACGTCGTGTCATGCTGGCCGCCATTTGCGGGGGTATCTTCGTCAAAATATGTAAACAACAGTAATTAGTGACATGTAACTGCTCTATCAATAATTGTCATCTCTTGTGTATACATCGTGAGTATGAAGACTGTCTTTGTTACGCTTTACAGTACTCAATAATGACCGTAATGTAAATATTCATCTCGTTCCGTTCGATCAGATCTACTAGGCTATTTTGCAATAAATGATTAGCCTATCAAATGATCTAAAACAAATGATAAAAGTGAATGTTTTCAAATCAAAATAATCTACTTGAAAAATAAAGCTATAATTACAATTCCATTGGTAATTTTTACTAACAAATTCTTGAATAACGTTTGGTTTGATGTTGGACGGAGAATCAAAGTAGTTCCGGTCAACGTTCACACAAGTATGAACACTGTTTTTGTGAGTTCATGGGAAATGAATCGATGAATCTTCGATCCAAGACCATGCTCTAGACCAATCAACGTTCGAGGATATGTGTAAACTACAGAGTGTGAAATTATTGGTCTTTTAAAGAAGGTGAACATAGATTTCAAGGGCTTAGCAAGTGATAACTAATTTTAAAAGCGGTTTCTTTTAGAAAAATTTAATTTGTTAAATAGAATTCTGTTCCAGATATGGACAGACTAACAGGCAGATAGACACATTTTGTTATTGATATGTTGCAGTCTGTTAGATGTAATAATTACATTCCTGCAAAGGCCATATCATTTTACAGTGTGACGTTGAATTATTCCGAGTCTCTCCTCTTCCAGAGATGACTAACAAATATTTGACGGATGTTTAGGATCAAGTGAATTTAGGGGTAAAAGTTGTTGTTGGAGTGGTCATGGTAAATACATTCACAATCATCTGTTTCAATTGAGGTAACATTTCAATTTCTTATCATTATATAGGTAAAACAACAAACTTTTTCTTTTTACCTTTTTACTTAAAAGGGTGTGAAATACCATTGTTGACATTTTTATAAATCTCCCCCAACCCCTGTCGTTATGACTTTAAACTAAAATCATTCGTATTGTAGGTAGTTGTCTTTGATCACAGGATTAACTTAAAGTTTCATTTTGAGCAACACAATGTCCATGTGGTTTGAAATGAGTTTTTGGTTTACAGAGAAACAATAGATTGTAAATACATAATGGTCATGTAAAAAATATGTGAACATTGTAAGATCCATTGTTCACATTTCTTTAAACCTCCATTCCCCTTAAAATGAAAAAAACAATGGGTTTGACAGGTTTTGTATAACTAAGAATATTGAGAAAGAAGCTTTGTTTTCTTTAATATGCATTACGAATATGTGACGTTTATTATCATATTTACATCATTCATAAAAAATAAAGACAGAGCTTTACTCATGATTTGGTTTAACATGTCCATAGTATAATTAAGAAAAGAAGACAAGTCGGTGTGCAACCATCATTGAATAAAACAAAGCAGGGAGCATAAAACACGAAGTGAGCAGCCGTGAGTGTTTTCATCCTGTCTCAGAGTACGAACGTTACAGTAACTCCAGTAATTTGTACCCTGGCCTCAGAAGCTAGTTTCGCTCACGCGGCCCGACTGGATTAAGCTAAGCTAATCCTTCTCGATACAATTTCATCAAGTAAATGATTTGATTTACCATACCATTTCATTTCGAAGCTAACTCAAGCGTAACAGAAACATGGCCACAGATCACAATTAATTTATAGTAATTTTATCATAATTTTCTCTAATGCGGCCTTTTCCCTATATATCGTTGGGGATTCAGCTTTTGCATATTGACTTATCTGCCATAAATCACTTTTCAGTAAAAAAATAAGTGCACCTTTTGCGGCATTGAAGTCCGGTAGCGAGTGTAGATATGACTTCTTCGTCAAGGATGTCAGACTCGACCTTCAACTTGGGGTCACTTTGCCTGCTCACACCAACAACCTAACAGTAATTACAAGATCCATAACAATTTACATACATACTAGAAAGTCAAACTTTTAACATGTCACAAAAAAGTATAAGTATTTTTAAAAAATTATCCACTAGAGACTACTTTGTCTCTGAATTGCTTCCGGGTTTTAGTAAAGGGTAGTCAATGTAAATGTGGGTTATGTCCACATTACAAGTGTTCTCAGAGACCCACTTTCAAACAATTTCGTAGACACTGACGAGATTTGCTTGCACATTATTCTGTGGGATTTAATGCAATAGGCAACGAACAATAAAAAGAAAGACATATTGTTACATTGTAACAGAGATATAGGTTATGTGAGGTTATTCCTTAATAACCTAAATGTATTCTTATCCTGAATAAAGAAAATGTATTCTGAAAGGTATTGATACTAACATTCACAAGAACATGCAATCTAACTGTTACTATAATTGATCATGTGTAGCAGATGATTCCCCAATAGGTTTCTCACACTCAGCGTACCTCTGTGTAGAAAGCTTCTATAGAAAGTGGTTCACAATTTGGTGCTACAAAAGGTCAGGTAAATCGAACATACCTGAATTCGAAGCATATACTTTGAGCAGATTTATTTTCAAATAGATCTTTGTGATTCATAGCAAAAGCTATAGTATCATAAGCATAAAGATTTATTCAAACAAAGACAGCTGGATACATTCAGTGTGATAAAGTTTGAATGAACCACGTTGACACTGAAAGGCTCTATAGAAGCGGTTTAAAGAAAGGGTGCTACAAGAGGTCGTGTGACTAGAACATACCTGACTGAGAGACTATATGCAGGGAGAGAATATTTCAAACTAAACTGAGACTAAAGAACACTACTTGCGGGACGTCTAGACATGCGTGTACGATTCTTGTCTGTTAATGCAATAGACATGCTTGTACGAGTCTTGTCTGTTAATGCAGTAGACATGAGTGTACGATTCTTGTCTGCAATGCAGTAGACATGATTGTACGATTCTTGTCTGTTAATGCAGTAGACATGCTTGTACGATTTCTGTCTGTTAATGCAGTAGACATGATTGTACGATTCTTGTCTGTTAATGCAATAGACATGCTTGTACGATTCTTGTCTGCAATGCAGAAGACATGAGTGTACGATTCTTGTCTGCAATGCAGTAGACATGATTGTACGATTCTTGTCTGTTAATGCAGTAGACATGCTTGTACGATTTCTGTCTGTTAATGCAGTAGACATGATTGTATGATTCTTGTCTGTCAATGCAGTAGACATGCTTGTATGATTCTTGTCTGTTAATGCAGTAGATATGATTGTACGATTCTTGTCTGTTAATGCAGTAGACATGCTTGTACGATTCTTGTCTGCAATGCAGTAGACATGATTGTACGATTCTTGTCTGTTCATGCAATAGACATGATTGTACGATTCTTGTCTGTCAATGCAGTAGACATGCTTGTACGATTCTTGTCTGTTAATGCAGTAGCCAGGGAAATATTCTGATGTCCAAAATAAAGAACACGCAACAGTTGATATCGAGTTAATCAAAATCTGAAAGGCATGCGATGCACTTGTTTCAAGATGATAACAACATAAGTCTGAGGTAGCTTTAACAAATATATTGGTGTTTTGGAATATTTCAATTTCAGATTGGTTTTAACAGCAAGAAATATAGCATCGTATAACAAAGCGAAAAAGTTACTGTTATACATTGATAGAGGCACATATCATGTAAGATAATCCTTATAATCACAAGATATGATTTTTTCAGGAATAAATACAATTTAAGCACAAAAAAGTCTGTATTCCTCTTCAACAATTATTTTAGTCGTAATTAATCAATCTATATAAGTGAAAGACTTATCTGATTTTCAAGCACTTAGTTTATCTCCGAAATAGTCTCTATACATGTAATAAAATGTTATACAATAAACAGCCAATGGTTGAAGCTACTCGTCAACATGTATTATTCATATGATATGCACACTAAACCTTACATATTGTATGTACATGAGTAACTATTATGGTTACCACTATTGAATAAGATTTGTATATCATCTGGGGTGGCTGTCAAATCGTTCATAATAACTGCAGTTGTCACTCTCAATCGGAGTACTAACAGCCTAAGACGCCCTCGCAAAGTTTTCTCACGGTTTGTGATTTTTATTCTGTAAAGTGGTAAGTCACTTTTCTTTCTTTCAATTTTATTCAAATGATTTTGTCTGAAAAGGTGAAAGTAAGCTTTTGAAAACAGGTTAACATACGCTACATTTACTGTGAAGGGCACATCTTCCTATTAAACCATCACTCAAGATATTTGGTGCATATTTGTGGCGTCCTGTCGCCATTTAAAGTAAATTCAAACAGAAATTTTTCATCAAAGAACTTTTTCGAATCAGTACAAGTTACTTATTGGTATCACCATATCATCATATCAAAAGCTGATGGAGGACAAATGAAATTCTATCTATAAACAATTTCTATGTCATTCAGAAGTTTAAAATATGCTTTGTCTTTCTGTGAAACACCTTTCTACTGAACTTATGTCTAATCTAGTCAGTGAACTTTACAAAGCCCTAGTTTCGTTTCAAACAATGTATTTAATGCATGGCATCATCCTTCAATCAATCCTCAAAATACAATGCCCCTCTATATAACATAGATATCAGTGAAGACAGTCCTTTTAGAAATTCATTTGCTGCTGTGATCAAACTACATAGTAGCAATGTTGTTGCGGTTACAATCATCTCAATATATTAAAGACACTGAGATATTGAAATAAATTCAGCTAAACAAGAAATCCATCTGTACTCATCTAGCAATCAGGGTTAACTTGAAAACTTCTCCTATTGAATACAGAGTTTGAAAAGTGATCTAACTATGCTGGGTGACTGTCTGTACATTTACTGGATTTTTACAAGACAAGAACTCAAAAACTTAAATTCCTACCTAACATTCTTCTTTATCTCCCGTCTTACTTTGACTGTTTCAAAGGAAACACCGCTTAGGATTTGGTTTCCAGATCAGATCAATCATGTAAGATAATCCTTATAATCACAAGATATGATTTTTTCAGGAATAAATACAATTTAAGCACAAAAAAGTCTGTATTCCTCTTCAACAATTCTTTTAGTCGTAATTAATCAATCTATATAAGTGAAAGACTTATCTGATTTTCAAGCACTTAGTTTATCTCCGAAATAGTCTCTATACATGTAATAAAATGTTATACAATAAACAGCCAATGGTTGAAGCTACTCGTCAACATGTATTATTCATATGATATGCACACTAAACCTTACATATTGTATGTACATGAGTAACTATTATGGTTACCACTATTGAATAAGATTTGTATATCATCTGGGGTGGCTGTCAAATCGTTCATAATAACTGCAGTTGTCACTCTCAATCGGAGTACTAACAGCCTAAGACGCCCTCGCAAAGTTTTCTCACGGTTTGTGATTTTTATTCTGTAAAGTGGTAAGTCACTTTTCTTTCTTTCAATTTTATTCAAATGATTTTGTCTGAAAAGGTGAAAGTAAGCTTTTGAAAACAGGTTAACATACGCTACATTTACTGTGAAGGGCACATCTTCCTATTAAACCATCACTCAAGATATTTGGTGCATATTTGTGGCGTCCTGTCGCCATTTAAAGTAAATTCAAACAGAAATTTTTCATCAAAGAACTTTTTCGAATCAGTACAAGTTACTTATTGGTATCACCATATCATCATATCAAAAGCTGATGGAGGACAAATGAAATTCTATCTATAAACAATTTCTATGTCATTCAGAAGTTTAAAATATGCTTTGTCTTTCTGTGAAACACCTTTCTACTGAACTTATGTCTAATCTAGTCAGTGAACTTTACAAAGCCCTAGTTTCGTTTCAAACAATGTATTTAATGCATGGCATCATCCTTCAATCAATCCTCAAAATACAATGCCCCTCTATATAACATAGATATCAGTGAAGACAGTCCTTTTAGAAATTCATTTGCTGCTGTGATCAAACTACATAGTAGCAATGTTGTTGCGGTTACAATCATCTCAATATATTAAAGACACTGAGATATTGAAATAAATTCAGCTAAACAAGAAATCCATCTGTACTCATCTAGCAATCAGGGTTAACTTGAAAACTTCTCCTATTGAATACAGAGTTTGAAAAGTGATCTAACTATGCTGGGTGACTGTCTGTACATTTACTGGATTTTTACAAGACAAGAACTCAAAAACTTAAATTCCTACCTAACATTCTTCTTTATCTCCCGTCTTACTTTGACTGTTTCAAAGGAAACACCGCTTAGGATTTGGTTTCCAGATCAGAACCAAAAACAATCAGGCCAAGCTCATTAGAACTTGGTATATAAACTAGTGTCCAAAATAATCGATACCAAACAAATCACTAGTTAACTCAATCCACTGGTGATTGATAGTACTAAAACACAGTTTAATCATTTATCCAGAAGTTAACTTACGTATGTGTTTAATATTGAAATAGTATCTTTTCATGTTTGCAAGAAACAGGCTTTTCTCCTCAACTAGGCAAAACAGCAGAGAGGAACTGAATATTTTTTCTATTTTTGAGTCATGCGAGAGCAATAACGCGTCGACGAATGCATGTAAAAAAAAAATGCAGTATTTTGACAACATTTTTTACTTACCTAATTCTCATACTGAATGTCGAACATTTTTGTGCAGAAATTCAATTTGAAATTACGATTTATGCACCCCATGTGCGTTTGAAGAGACACAAAATCAAAAGTATCCTGTCAGGAGGAATGAAACTGTGTCTGTCAAAAGCTTTTTAAAACCAAATCCATCAGGTAATAGAATTTTGTTTTTGACGACGTCGAAAGGTTGGTAGGGTTTCTTTTAGACACTGGTTTAGAAGATCAAGATATATGAGATTGACTTTTCAAATTACTCCTTCTGTTTCCATTGAGACATCTCGTAGATGTTTGTTTTCAGACAGACACATTTTGTTAAGGATATATACGAGTTGCAGTCTGTTAGATGTAATATTACCTTCCTGCAAAGGCCATATAATTTTACAGTGTGACGTTATAGTTAATTATTCCGAGTCTCTTCTCTTCCAGAGATGACTAAAACATATTTGAGGGGTGTTAAGGATCAAGTGAATTTAGGAGTAAAAGTTGTTGATTTGAGTCTTCACACTAAATACATGTACATTCACAATCATCCGTTTCAATTTAGGTTACATTTCAATTTCTGGGCATTAAGATGTAAGATCCGTTGTTCACATTTCTATAAACCTCAATTCCCCTAAAAATGAAAAAAAAATTAGTTGGCAGGCTTTGTCCAAATTCTCACTGTTCAGATGACAATAAACTAAAATCATCCATATTGCAGATAGTTGTCTTGTAATGTTAACTATTGCAACAGATAATACCAAGAATTAAAACACAATACAGAAGTGACGTCACTCTATTGTTTCAATCGTACATTATCTTTCAAGAATCCACTGCGACTGAATGGGTAGTAAAGCTTTTTGAGACGGTCCCTTCAATGTTCTTATTATTAGTTAAATTTTATCACATAATGCCATTTTCATACAATTTTCATATCAAAAAAACACATTGGGATTGAGCAAGTTTATTGAGCCCATATATGTCACAACGTGGACAACTGATATTGAAAATGTAACCTTGTCGAGAGTTAAGCTCTCAATACATCTTTCACTGTTTATCGTAGTTCCTTTGGTATTCCTCCTCAACCTTATTTGTCAATATTGCAATCGTGCAAACGATTTCATGAAGATTCAACAGTGTTTGCAGTATCTCTAAGGATTCTCACTCCTGGCAACCAGAATAGTTTCCTCCTTTGAGTAGAAAACTGAAACTTGATATCTTGAGATAGTTAATCCATCAACACTTCACACGATGCCAAAAGTCCATAGGAATCCGTATTGTTCACAACTTGGATCAATATCCCGAGAGAGACATTCATTTTGCATGACGTCGCGTACAGTGTTTCTAACTTGGGCCCAGTTTTGCTTATTTTAGTGTCTAAGCACTCCGGGTTAATCTGGAAAACAAACAAAATTATTATCAACTCTTGTTCAGTAAAAGATGGTCAGCTCTGCACACATCTTGTTGAGTTTGATTGGCAATTTACACCATTCATGTAGTTCAATCCTAAATACATGTTGAAGCACTTAAAATAGATAAAATGGAAAACAAAATGTATAATGTCTACCATCCCGATAGTGTAGAGAAACAAAACCTAACGTCTTCTACAGGTCATTTTGGTTTCACGTTTGAGCAAATCAAACCGTACGTAGCTTCCTACAAATAAACTTTGATCCTGAGATGAGATTCGGTCGTCATTCGATGAAATTATTGAGCTTTGGTCGTACACATGCATGAACACTTTTTTTCCCTTCGCATCATATCAAGAATGTACTGGTTTACCAGATTCGGGCATCTCAAAGGATCTAAAGGAATTTTTTATTGAACCATGTATTTTGTGTTATTGTAAGTTGTGTAATAAAACTGGAGTGATAATCACACAAAATCAAAGCTGAATGTTTTACAAAAACATTTTTTTACTGGGCTGTACTTAATGTCAGATAACATAAACATAACTGTCAATTCGAAAAAAACAATTAACTCCCGCTTCAGGGCTCATAAAATCTTTTTCACGAACAGATGTTTACTTGTATGTTATTCATATTACCGTCATATCGTCATGTCATACAAATGTGTTGTCCAAAACAAATTTAGTAATAACTGTCTATAAAACTATGGTCCATGGAAGAGTGTATACAACTGTGTATAAACCATCTCAATAACAACTTATGCAACTTTGAAAACTGTCATACACCTTCCAAATATCATTTGTAACCAGGTGTTTTTTTTGGAGAATATAAAAGGTTTATTCATTCATATTTCATCAAGTTGAGTGATAAATTTGTCTCAGAATGTTTAGTTGCAAACTGCATATTTATTCACAATATAATTCTAGAACCGAGTTTAAAGTTGTTATATACACTGTCGAGCATTTAGAATAACCTAGAGTTGTATCCCTTAAGGTATATGGGCGTCATTCAAAGGTAACTGAAGCGTAACGGAGATATTACCAGTGTTCTTAATGACCCATTTTTCAAGCACTTTCTCAGACACTGACAACATTTGCTGTAATGTTGTTCTGTGCGCTTTAAAGCTAAATGAGCAGTCAACATAAATACATATTCTTACATTGAAACCATGACATATAGAACAAGCTAGGTGAGGCCTGAATAAAGCGAAAATATTCGCAAAGGTTTTGATACTGACATTCAGAATGACATAGAATAGGACTGTATTGCTATTATGAATATCGATCACTGATCATGAAAAGCCCATTGTTCCCCTATGGGTTTCTCACATTCAGCAAACCTCTGTGTAGAAAGCGTCTATAGAAATTTGATCTTGAATGAACGCTTCAACAAGGGAGTGAATGCATCATACCTGAATCATATACCATAAGCTGGTCTACTTTCTAATAGATCTGTATGATTCATAACTAAAGCTAAAGTGTCATCGGCATAAAGAGTTAATCAAACAAAGACAGTTTGATACATTAAGTTAGATAAACCATGTTTAATACCGAGTGACACTGAAAGCTTCTTAATAAGCTGGTTAAAGAACGGGTGCTACAAGAGGTCTCGTGACTAGAACATACCTGACTGAGAGAGACTATATGCAGTAACCAAAGACTCTAAACTTCACTGAAAACTAAAGAACATTACTTGTGGGACGTCTTGATGTTCATGTACGATTCTTGTCTTTTAATTTAGGAGCTAGGGAGACATTCTTATGTATAAAAGATGGTACACACCACAGTTTATTTCGATCAATTCAATATCTGAAAGGCATGATATGCACTTGTTATCTCAAGATGATTACAGCATACTTATGAAGTAGCTTTAACGAATATATTTATGTTTTGTCATATTTCAATTTTAGATTCATTTTAACAGCAGCAAATTGTAAAAAATCGTATAGCAAAGCGAAAAAGTTACTGTTATTCATTGATAGATAGACATAATTACAAGATATGATTCTTACAGGAACAGATACACTTTTTGCAAAACTAAAGTCTGTATTCCGCTTCAATAATTGTTTTACTCGCAATTTATCAATCTATATGAGTGAAAGACTTATCTAATTATCAAACACTTAGTTTATCTCCTTAATAGTCTCTATACATGCAACAAAATGTTATACAATAAATAGCCCATGGTTTAAGCAACTCATCAACATATATTATACATGTTATATGTACACTTAACCTTACATATTGTATGTACACGAGTGACTATTATGGTTACCACTATTAAATAAGATTTGTATATCATCTGGGGTGGCTGTCAATTCGTTCATAATAACTGCAGTTGTCACTCTCAATCGGAGTACTAACAGCCTGATACGCCCTCGCAAAGTATTCTAACAGTTTGTGATTTTCCTTCTGTACAATTGTAAGTCAATTTTCTTTCTTTCAATTTTATTCAAATGATTTTGTCCGAAAAGATGAAAGTAAATTTATCAAAACAGGTTAACAAACGCTACAATTCCCTTGAAGGGCAGATCGTCCTATTAAGCCATCGCTCATGATATTTGGTGTATATTTGTTGCGTGCAGTCGCCATCTGAAAACAGATCTAAAGCTGACGAAACAAACATACAGAGTAGGAATATTGTTGCTGTACGGTTAAAATCACCTCAATATTTTGAAGACCCTGAAGTATTTTTAAAAATTCCAAGCAGCTAACAAGAAATTCATGTGCACTCATCTAGTAATCGGGGTTAGCTTGGTAACATTCGCCTATTTTATACAGGATTTGAGAAGTTATCTTACCATGCTGACCATCTGTCTCTACATGTACTGCTTTTTGTACAAGACCAGAACTCTATAAATATAATTCCTACCTAATTGCAACATGTATCTTGATCTTCACTCCTTCCTTTTGACCGCTTTAGAGAAAGACTTAAGATTTGGTTTCCAGATCAGAACTAAAAATAATTAGACCTAGCTCATCAAAATTGGTAAATAGACGATCAATATGAATGAGATTGACTTTTAAATGTATTTCTACTTATTATTGTTGTTTTCATGAAGACACCTCTTAGAATTGTGTTTCCAGACCACAACTAAGAACTACTACTATTAAACTCTCTCAATGTAACAAACATCATGCAGAGTGTTCCCTGTTTTACTTTCACGTTTCTTGTAAGTAAGTATGGAAACTTGGTATTTGGTTTACGGAACAGAAGTTTGAATTGGTGAGGCCTAGCTCACTGAACTTTGAGAAATGAAACAATCAAAATATCTTATGGTGATCAATATTTTTTATTCTTTTCAATTGATAAACAACTTATAAATTTGTTTCTGCGCAAGAACTCAGAAATTATAAGTCTTTAAAACTTGGTCTAGGAACAAACATCAAGTTAACTTTTGCCTTCTGACATTTTATTTCTTCCTTCAATTTTTACCAAGAAAACACAACATACAAAATTGATTTAAACATATTTATTCACGATGAAATTATTGGGTACAAGTTAGCCAACTTAGTAAAATCATCTGCTTTGTACAGTGCTGACATGAAATGTTGTAAATCAATACATGTACAATGATATATACAAAGAAAAAAAGAGGAAGAACTATATAGAATACATATACATGTATAGAAAAGTAAGGATAAAAGTAAGATAAAATCGTTTTGACTTGGAGATATACATGTTAACTTCTTTACAAATATTAATGTTGTCATTGTAGGCTAGATCTGCGCTGCCATATAATATTAAATCAAATTAACCAGTACTCTGTTAAGACAAATTCGTTCGATATTTCGAACCATTGCATGCCCTAAATCTGAATATGATATACATTCCATAAAATAATTTTTGGAATTTTCATAAGATAACTTACATTTACACATTGGAGTATCTTCTGGCCAAATTTGGAATAAATTGCTCTTTAGTTTGCTTTTGAAATATCTCAATTGGGTATGAATTAGTTTAAATCTTCGTCTACCGAAAGAAAAACAAGGCAGTGCTTTGGGCTTCTTTGGGCATATATGAGACCACATTCTCTGATATGATTAGGAAGATTATTCCAAAGTTGGGATGAAGAAATGATTGGCTGTACAGCGTTGTGCCAGAAAAAGACATGGAGAGATCACCGACATTTCTAAGATTATAATGTTTCCTTGATGAAACTGATTGAGGCATAAGGTCACATATGTAGGATGCACTATTACCATTATATATATGATGTAAGTTGAAGAAAGAATATAACGTTAGTTGAAGCCAAAATATAACGTTAATTGAAGCCAAAATATGACTTTTGTTGACGCAAGATATAGCATTTCTTGAAGCCAGAACGTAGTGTTAGTTGAAGCCAGATTGGAACTTTAGTTATAGCTAGAATGTCATACTAGTCGAAGACATAATGTAACTTTAATTGAAGCCAGAATGTAACGTTAGTTGAAGCCATAATATAACGTTAGTTGAAACCAGAATGTAACGTTAGTTTCAGCCAAATTACAACGTTCGTTGAAGCCACGATGTAACGTTTGTTGAAGCCATAGTATAACGTTAGTTGAAGCCAGAATGTAACGTTTGTTTCAGCCAAATGGTAACGTTCGTTGAAGACAGAATGTAACGTTTGTTGAAGCCATAATGTAACTTAAGTTAAAGCCAGAATGAAAATTTATTCGAAACCAGAATATAACGTAACGTTAGTTGAAACCAAAATTTAATGTTAGTTACCAAATAACACTAAGCCATCAGAAAAGGAAGCATTCAAAATACAATCTTAAGTCGCATGTGACTAGATGCCATGAGTTGCAGCCAGAATGTTGCGGTAATGACGTCATACTGTTAGGGTCACCATCACAATGGTCTTGGACATTTTAAAATATTTGTTCGCTCAGGTTTGTTCCTATTTGTTGATTTATTAAACAACTAGTTTCTCCCTCAAAACGTTAAAGTGGACATAGTAACATCTTATCGTTACCAGTGCAAAAAGTTTTCATTATATATAAACTATCTCTAATGTTTCTACCTGACTATACCTTTAACAAAAACTCAGAATTTCCTACACAAATGTAGAATTTGCTCTTAAAAATTCTAATAACTTGGGGTCATGTTACAATATCGATAAATAGTTTGTAGTCTTGTTGTAGAATTTTAAGAACTCATTGTTGTTCATTAAATGTTTAAGCATTTAAAGCAAGAAAAGTGTAATCAATTAGCAGTGATATGGAGCAATTTACAGCACTTCGTATCACAGAATCATGTTGACATATTTTTCCACTGATCAAATGTGTCTGTGATACACGTTGCATTTTTTATTAAGATATATTTTAAAGAATATTCACCTATAAAAATAGAATAATGATAATGACAAAATAATGTCAATCATATTAAATATTTCATTTTTCTATTTCAAACTTTATGGGGGAATTTCATTGTATGTATTTGAGGGATAGACAACCCTAAGATTACTATATATTTTTCAACTATTAATTAAGCGTTTTATTTGGGGGCTGAACAATCACCTGTCAGCTGATGAACAGAACAAAACACGTGAGTTTATAGTTTACGAGTTTTTTCCCTCTAGTAAAATATTACATTACTATTACATAGTAGTTTAACAATTATTTTATGTTAATGCATTATTTAAACTTGACATACTTGTATTATATTTGCAGTAATCAATTGACTGATATTTACTTTTTTCAATAACTCTATGATGATGATTATCACTATACCACTGTTAAAAAAATGGCAAAAGCAAAATCATAAAAATCATACATCATACTGTTGGATTTTCCTTCTAGGTCTTGCTTTTTTAAAATATATATTTTAAATGGTACTATTATAAATAGTGATTGTGGTTGTTCCACGTCAGAAAAAAAAGTTTGATTTGAAGTTAAAACAACTTCTCATAATCCTTGGATTGTCTATCCCTCAAATACATCGCTTGAAAATCGCCCATAAAATTTTTAATAGATAATCATTATTTCATTTGGATAGGTTAATTTTCTTCAGAATATATATTTATGCAGAGTAATTGACATTATCGAATGGCTTTTTGCAATCTGTTGAATTTTATTTTATTCAACTTTATTTATTTAGTACATATCGAGGCAAACACATACAACATTAGTTCATTGAAATATGATCTCACAAAGTGGTATCTGCAATGGCGCTGCCATTCTGTAAACAAAACAGCCGTGCAATGCAACTTTTACTGCATTTTAAAATTAACGCTTTAGTTAAAATCTTGATTTCTCTGTACATATCACGCTCAATAGTGTAAAAGTGGTATCAAATGGAAACTAGTTCTGGAGATAATTCAAAATTAGTGTCAACTTGAATTGGTTGATATAGTGTTTCATTTGCATTGTAGTAATATTGACCCCAGTGGCCATGGCCTTAGATGATATGGGTCCTGGTAGAATTATTTTGTGAAAACCATACTACAGTAGTGTGAAATAGTTCCTATACCCCTCACGCGTTGGACACGGGTGGTCACACCAGTCACTCACGCGTTGGCCATGCCAGACGATGCATGTGTAACCAGTACGCAACCAGTGTCTGACGGGTTGACCACCAGTGGCTCACGCGTGGTCGACCTTAACGGATAACCGAGTCTCTGGTCATCCAAGTGAGGAGTTACTTCCCTTCAATAAGAGAAGTTATTAGTCAGTTGGATATAGTGGAAATCTACCCTCCCGAAATGTTGACATGAAATGATGCAATGACGATTTTATTAAATGTTGACTTTGGTGACAATGATGATTTTGGTGATATGTTCATTTTGTGAAATATTGACTTTGGTGATATGTTGTTTTGGAAAATGTTGACTTCACATATATTGATTTTGTTGATTTAGAAAAATGTTGACTTTGGTGAAATGATTATTTGGTGAGATGTTGACTGAAGAAGATCTTTTGATTTTGGTGGCATGTCGATTATGTGAAATGTTGACTTTGATGAGAGGTTAATTTTGTGAAATATTGTTTTTGGTGATATGTTGATTTTGTGAAAAGTTGACTTAGAAGATCTATAGACTTTGGTGAAATGTTGACTTAGGAAGATCTGTAGAGTAGTGGGATTAATTGTTTATGTTGACTTTGTGAAATGTTGATTTGATGAAATGTTAACTTAGGAAGATATATTGACTTTGATGATAAGTAAATTATGTGAAATGTTGACTTTGGTGACATGTTCATTTAATAAATCATTGTCTCTGGCGATTTGTTAATTTTGTGAAATATTGACTTTGGTGATAAGTTGGTTTTGTGAAATGTTGACTTTAGAGATATTGGTTTTGTAAAATATTGAATTGATTGCAAGTTGAATTTGTGAAATGTTGATTCAGGAAGTATCTTTGGACTTTGGTAATTCGCAACTTAGGTGAAATTTTGACTTCGCTGAAATGTTTTTTTGTAATATGTTGACTTTGGTGATGTGTTCATTTTATGAAATATTGTCTTTAGCGATATGTCGATCTTTTAAATATTGACTTAGGTTTTATTTTGTGAAATGTTAACGTTGAAAGATATAATGATTTTGATGAAATAATGATTTGGTGAATGTTTGAATAAAAATCTATTGACTTTAGTGATATGTTACTCATGTCGACTTTGGTGAAATATTTTGTTGTTGAAATGTTGACTTAAGAAGATCTTTAGACTTGGGTAAAATGTAACTTGTATGTTGACTTCGGTGAAATGTTGATTTGGTGAAATATTGAGTTAAGAATATCTATTGATTTTGGTATAATGTGGTGATATGTTTTTTTTTCGTTAAATGATGACTTTGGTAATTTGTTAATTTTATGAAATATTGTCTTTGGAAATATTGATTTGGTGAAAGTTTGAATAAAGAAGATCTATTGACTTTAATGATATGTTAATTTTATGAAATACATGTATTGTACATTTGAAATGTTAAGTATATTGATAAGTTTCGGTTTTGAATTTATTATCTTATTATTTATGTTTTTATAATTGTATTAACATCTGGTGAAACATAACTTGGATTAGAATTCGACTTTGGGAAATATTGACTTTGAAAAGTTATGGATATAAAAACATTTTGCTAATATGTTACGTTTGAATCATTAATGATTTGAAATATAAAAGTTAGAACGACAGGAAATAATTTCGTTATGCTGTTATGATTACTTTTGTAATATTTTGGTTTTGTGAACTTTGAACATGTGTTGTAGTGGTTTGTTGACTTTGGGAAGTTGTTTTTTGTGTACATGGTGAAAAATAGTCTTCAACTTATTCAATCTTTCGATTTTGAAATTGTTGACATTGAAAGATATAGTTAACTAAATACCGACGAGAGTCGCACGTATGTGGTGTTCATAACAGGCAGTAATCGATGGGCTTTGATAGGAATGAATGGTCCGTTGAAATGGCTGATACAAGGAGGTTTGGAAAATAAAGAAATCTTTAAGATAACGGGTTGTTTGAAGTTTACACAGAAACTATCTTATGTCATAACATACACATCTTTCTTTTAAGTGTAGCAGGAAAGAAAATCCAATGTTTTCATGTCCACGCGGGATTCGAACCCGGGACCACCGGATTGAGAGTCCTACGCTCTACCTGTTCGGCCAAAGAGATATCCCTCCAGCCGAAGCCGGTAGGAAGTAGTAGACCTCACCCTGTCACATTCACCCCCTCCACGAAGTGACTCGTCCTCGAGGCAAACATTCGGGAGATATGCCTATGAAGGATTTACATACCAATATGGATTTACAAACCTATAAAGGACTTAAAGGTGATGTGACATTAAGGAATAGTCCCGGCCCCACGTTGGGCGCCAATTGTAGCAGGAATGAAAATGCAATATTTTCATGTCCACGCGGGATTCGAACCCGGGACCTCCGGGTTGAGAGTCCTACGCTCTACCTGTTCGGCCAAAGAGATATCCCTCCCGCCAAAGCCAGTAGGAAGTAGTAGACCTCACCCTGTCACATAAGCAACACGATATTCATGTCCCTTAACAGTAATATCCTGTTTATTCGATTCAGTGACGTAGTTTGATGTAATAATCACATCGTTATCAAATGAATTCAGTCTCTCTTGACCCATCGTCTATAAAAGCAGAATCTAGAATTACCTACGGATTTGATCCTCACGCAAATAAACAAGTAATCAGATTCTAGAACTGTAATCATTATCAAATAGATTGACCTTAAAATAACACTATCTTATGATTCACATGTACATACGCTACCGACTGAAGCATAGCAATTAGACCAAACATGTGTAAATGCTTCCATTGGCCAATATTCTTCATGTAGCCACGCCCTTGTTTATTACTGATTGAATCACCCGCTATTCCATGCTTCTCGTTTGCGTTTATTTTTATTATTACCACTGCAATCTAAAGTTATTTTTAAAAATATATTTCAGTACGTAAAACAAATCATCATGATGGTTATTTTTAACTTGCGTATGTTAATTGTAACATTTTACATGTACATATGACATATTCTGTTTGACTTTCAAACATATGTTTGTTTGTTCAAACCGTTATCATACATCAACTGGTCAAAGAGATTTCTTTTGCTTTTTACTTTTTGTCTCACATCGTATGGAAACACAAAATAAATATTTTACATCATATTCAAAATTTATAAGGCCCACCATTATATCGATTTCACTACAATAAATCAATCTGACTAAGTTGTGAAGTGCCAGGACTTGCTCAACAATTGTGTAATTTTCCAAATAACGTCTCTGTGTTCTCTGTTTAATATCCTTATTCCCACCTGTTCACACCCGACTGAACACAATGAAACAATAAAACAATCTGAACTTTACGGTAGACAAGACAGCTTAATCCTTTCATCCCCGTCCGGGTATTAGGGTACTGTGAGCTAATTAGTGTCGTTAGAGTGGACTGATACGCCGACAAGGGGACTAGGCGTTGAGCCGTGAAGCATATCCAGGGCTGACTGAATTCAACTTTTTGAAAAAGGTCAATTTTGGAAGATATAACTTCAACTCAAACATGATATCGTGTCTGTGAAAGAAATAAATTTTAATATCATCTTTGACGAAACAGTACTTATGAAATGTGAAGTTTGAAAAATATCATTTTTTTTATTGTTGAAAGTTTAGTTTTAAGAAAGTAAAATTATTGAAATGCTAAATTCAATAGACTTCTGCAAAATAATCACTTTGAATACATGATATTTTAGTGGAATATTACCTTCGGAAGATAATATATGTTTTATGAAATTCTAACTTTGAGAAGCCATGCCTAATGTAAAAATTTAAAACATTGTTTTATGATCACGATAATGTAGTGTTAGATACGTTTGCGCTCCATAGTCTAATAAGCCCAGTTTATTGATGTTTGAAGAACGGGCAGGGAATTGTGTCACGGGCCTGCTGGTAAATGCATATTTACTTCTTCTATTTTTTTATGAGACTTAAATAAACAATCTGTCTGTCTGCTTTACGGCCCAACACCAGGACCCTATCTAAGCGTAAAAGCCTGGTCAGGCGACACTATTTAGCGCTGAACAATGCTCATCTCCCCAGACTGGATTGACGCTAACTTTATAGTCTTGAAAAGTACCATCAAGTTCTGTATGTGTTACTGTTTTATCGAGATCAATCAATCAGTGTAAATATGGATAATGTACAAGATAGATGTTATCTGCCCCTTCTGGTAATAATTTCTGTTTCTTACACAAAATGAATTAAAGGTGTTCACACAAAATAGCCGCCAATGGATTTAATGTGAATCTTCATACTTTGTTCTGTGACTATGGATGATTGCCTTGTGTAATGAGATTTTTGACACTGTCAAAATAATACGTTTAGCATTAACTTACAATTATCAGTGAAAATTTAAAATTATAAAATTATCAAAAAACGTGCTATTGCCCCTTTAAAGTAAACAAAACCATACATTGAATATTAATTGTTTTTAGATCGAACAAACTAGAGTGTATCATTTAACATACACGACTTTAACATAAAATAATGATACTTTTCCATTTACTTTGAATGAGATTAAACTTGATATCAAAAAGCATTTAAAATTCGCATGGCAAGAAGAACTTGTATAAAGAGGGTATTGTTCAAAAAGTGCGATTATTGGTTGTAAACACAGACATGAGACGTGAATGTCGGAAATACCCATACACTACCGAACATGGCGTCGCTAAAACATATGTCTAATGCAATCATTTGCAAATGCTTGTTCCACAATTGATACGCTTAAATTGGTAGATGTACATGTGAAAGGTGTTATTTCAAGGACAATTTATATACTATTTGATCTCACTGAATCTTACTGAATGTTTAGTTGCAAGAGGATCTCTCAAGGGAGATTGAATTCATTTAACGGTTATGTGATCATTTTATCGAATTTAATCACTTCATAGAAATAACAATATACATGTATATACTGTAAAGTACCTTATTGCTAATATGTTACGGACACACATGAGTACTACACACTACTACATCTCGGTATGAGCGTTTACCAAAAGTGACACCTCTAATGCAAAGGGGCAGCTTGACAAGGGGCGGCGCCTTTGATCAATTCATCGCCTAACAGCATCAGACAATGGTCACGGTCACTGATTTTATTGCTATAGAAATCCCCTGTTTTCTAATGACTGGATAAATTATACCGAAATAATGATACAAGTAAAAGAAGTATACACACAAAACTCTGTTCAAGTCTCGCTTTTACAGTTAATCACACAATAATACTCAAAGTGTGAATATAGATAACATCACGTTGAGCAATAACTGAATACACTTTTCAAAGCCTATAGCGAGATAAAGTTAGGTTGTGCTCTATTGTGTGCTAACCAGAGATTGCGTATCGCCTGGTCTCTGTTACTTGGTGTCATATAGGTGTCATTTGATTTTTTTGTAAAAAGAATGTAAATTGTGACATTTATACCGTCCATAGTAGTTCATGAGTGAGATATGTTTTCTTTACAAAAGCATATTTGGGCCTAAAAAACAACAAAAAGTAAACAAATCAGAACATATTGCTGTAATTTACAATAGCTGTCAGGTTAAAAAAACCTTTGTAAATCGCGCAGTGCAACGGTAATATTAATAATATTGCATTTATAAAGTGCAGCATTCACTGTTAAATACTCTGTATTCTTTATCTGAATCTCACCTCAACATTTCGCTTAAATTTCATCCAAGAATAAAACTAATTTATAAAATGAAGAGCCATCCGTACAGAACGGTTATGCGAGGCTATGTACATGTTAAAACCAAATACGATGCACGGTGCAATATGTAATTCAAAAGAGATATCATAATGTAAAATACTAAAATATTTGCTTTAAGGTATACATATATGAACAACACGGCATAAAATAACACGGATATCAAACTTTGTCTAAAGGCATGCTTAAACGGTGTAATTGTATACATTATAAAATGATTCATTGTTCATTATGTTTTTATTCGAGCCCATTGTCAAGTTAATCAACAGCAGCTTAGTACAGCTTCCTGTCTTAGTATAAAGTATAAAGCTTCTGATAATCATATCTACTATAGTGCAACTACTCATGTTACTGTATGATAGCTATTAACATTTCTAACTTTCAAACCTTCTTTGAGGAATACTGACAATTCTCGGATTCAAAGGATTGGAACAATAAAGCATGGAACTTGATGACCAAACTGGGAACAGCCATGCTCAATGCAACATCAATGGCGAAACAGATATAATCAATATATAAATGTTTCAACACTTGTTTAAACCAAATCCTTTTCCAGCAATCCTGTACCTCAAATTTTGTGCATAACTGTATTGAGATTATTAATATCCTTTAATATATATTTCTGTACTTTTTTATTATTGCGTGCATTCTTTTTTAAACGAATATATTTAACTAATTGCATCGATAGAAAAGCTAAAAGGAGTATATCTTATTACTATTACTTCCAATTTAACTAACTGGCCTTCAGCAATAGAATCGGTGCAAAGAAAGAAAGAATGTGAGGGTTTGATATATTTTAATTTGCTTAAATATGTTTAATTAAAGACAATTCATTCGTTGCAAACGAGCACATGCCACCTAAAGTTATGATTAACAACCTGGAAGTATAAAGCAATTGTTGTCATGATAAACAACAGGGTATGATTTGAGATAGGGGGACATAAATACGCTGATGCAGCAATTTGATGCAGCAAGTTGATGCTCGATATAAAATAAGAAAAATAACCTTTCCCATGGTTCGAGAATGCATTCATTTATTTAGTCTCAATCATTTTGCTTTTCTTATAAAGGGCCTACTAATATCCTCTGTTTCCTCTAAGATAACGATATTAAACTGTTTGTTGCAAGAGTTTATGGTCTAGATGTTGGCTAACCTATAGGATTTCACTTTTCTATAGCCTGCATCAATTGTCCTGTCCTTTGTTCAGCATTCCTTCTACCTTACAAACTGAGCAGCGAACCATGTCTTTTAACCTCCTCTTCTCTACTTTTCATTCACACTTGCATAACATTTAAAGAGAAATATCCAGAAGATTGAGAAATTTTTCCTATCGCGGGCAGACTAGAAGTGATAGAATTGTGAGTAACTTTTAGTTAAATTTCAGTTCATTATTTTTAATATCGAGAATAATTAAGAATTCGATAAATTCAGTTAAGATTTCCCTGAGTAATATGTTATGCTTTCGTTGTGTCTGGTTGTATGTTAATCTGTTTGTTAGTGTCCCTCATATCTTTTGCTTATTGAATACATCAAATATGCACTTAAATTATTATTGTCACAGTGACCTTTTGTTTTTGTGTGAATACAATTGTCGATTGATTAACTTTGTTGTTCACGTTTAGAACAGAACTTATCAAACTAAGTGTGTATTGTGTGTTTGTTATGTTGCTAGAAAATGATAATAAAATGGTGGTATACATCCTTGTGTTTTAGAAGCTGTTACCAAGAAAATCTTCTTGAACTTGAAACTTATCCGAATGCAACTCACAATGAAGTAAACTTTCAATTATACAAACAATTAATTGACTGAACTGTTGACAAATATGATTCATTAATTGGAAAGAATTTGTCTAGAGGTTTTTATGTTTTCGATTTTACCTGAGGCAGAACAAGGCTGTGTAAATAAACTGAAGTACAAAAGAAAGTACACACTCAAGTAATTTGTTAATAAAAGACAACAAGACAAAATTTCCAGCATTCCAAAGGTATAATATTAATAGTGAACCATTTTCAAACATGGCAAGGACAGGTATTTACTTCTCACTTCACACATCACTTCTCTACTTCTCATAGTGTCCACTAGGGGTATAATTTGAAATTTACACTTATTGTTTCTGCAATATTCCGTTGTCTGATGTCCATAAATGAGGAGTTAGTATCGGGTGTGACCCCATTACTGTTAATGCAAGGAAAGACACGTCTCCTCATTGAGAAAGTCAGACGTCAGATGACGTTATTAGGGATACGTTGCCACTGTTCATGTAGTGCCTGTTCCAGCTGTTGTAGGTTGACTGGTTGGTCTAGGCGACGTCTAAGTCGTCTTCCCAAATGGTCCCAAAGATGCTCGATAGGGGATAAATCAGGGGAACGTGATGGCCAAGGCAAACCCTGGATGTTTTGTTGGTTGAAGAAGTCCATGGTGATCCTGGCAGTTTGTGGTCTGACGTTATCGTGTTGGTAAATCATCCCTTGGTGCTGCCTCTGTATGAAGGGGACAACCACAGGCTGCAACACTTGATCCCTGTATCTCTGGGCTGTAAGGGTCTGACGAATTGTCACCAAATAGGTCTTCTGCTCGCCGCAGATCCCGCCCAAGACCATGATGCTGCCACCGCCATAGGGTACCACTTCTCTCACCTCTACGCCTGTAAATCCTCACTCTGCCGTTTGCTGTGAAGAGGTTGAATCGACTTTCGTCGCTGAATATCACTCTTGCCCAATCACGACGTTGCCAGCGTCTCACTCTCCTTGGCCAGTGTAGACGGTCCAGGCGGTGTTCGCGAGTCAGGGTCATTCCGAGGAACGGTCGGTAAGCCCGAATACAGGCAGCTCGAAGATCTCTCATGACAGTGTTTCTGCTGATGTGGTGTCATAACGCCGTCGATGCCGTTGACGCCATTGTGACGAATCTGATGCGCAGATGCAGTGTGCGCAGAAAACGGTCTTCAGCGGGGGTCGTCACCCTCGATCTTCCACTTCTAGGACGGTCCAATGTCTGGCCAGTCTGGTTATGACGTTGAAGCGGTCGAATGACCGTTTGTCTGGTGTGGCCAAACCTTCTGGCAATTTGGCTGTTTGAAACTCCAACTTCAGACATTCCAACGACTCTTTCTCGCTCTGCTGCTGTTAAACGTGGCATTTTCTCGTGCTTTTTTCGGAACACTCGTAGTGAATGGTAGAATTCAGTGGTTTTTATACTCTTAGCGCGCCCAAGTCATGTAGAAATTGAAAAAATCGTGATTTTCAAAAAAATCACTTTTACCTGAACTTACATGCCTCGGATGCGTTTTGATTTCATTGTTTCCGTTCGTAACATTAGGATAGAGCATAAAAAATGCTACTTTGTAAATGAATATGAAATAATATGAAAATCTGTTGGTGTGTACTTTCTTTTGTACTTCAGTTTATGTATTCCGAGCTGCTTGTTTAAGAAGCTCTCCAGCGTTACAACAAATCTTTAGTAAGAATAAATCAATAAAACACAGGTACGTTCCAAATGAGTAAGCTAGTGGTTAGTGGCATCAACCTTATGTTACTTTTGATATTTTCAAAGGGAAGCCGCTGTATCCAAATCAAATGACCAATGAATAGAGTTGTAGCAGAAAATGCATTACGTCACCATGTGGGTAATACAAAATATTTGGCACATTAAACTGTGGACTATGATTTCACTTTAAATGTTATATTAAAAGAGTAATAATAGTTCATATTCAAGACGCTGATAAATGTTAATAGAGTCAATTATAAACAACTTTATATGAAGAAGAGTCTACATTAGTTCTAGATAAGACCCTTATTTTGCATTCAATAGTCAGTACATTTTGCACAATATCCTGTCACTGTCAACGTTGTCTCACTGTCTTGAAAATCTAGTATAGTTGTAAATGTATAGATGTAAAAAAAATTCTCTAAGATGTGAAAAAGAGTGACTTTGGATGATAAATAGAATATCACCCTTGTGTCTTTTGATATACATAAACCAACACTCGTTGATAAAAGTAAAAACAAACTTTCATAAACTCATGTTGATAAAAATTAATTTTGTTAAATTAACTTTGATTGATTGATCAATACTTGTGCTAATATTAGTGCTGGTACCCAGTGTTGTTACAGTTCACTTATCACCCAAATTGGTTGACGAATCACAACCGTCATCTAGGGCATCAACCATGCCTTTTTAGTTCATCTGGCCTGTAAGGCCCGATGGGCTTATGGCATGGCATGGTGTCCGGCGTCCGTCCGTCCGTCCGTCCGTCCGTCCATCCATCCGTCCGTAAACTTTGTGGAATTTCAACTTCTTCTCCAGAACCATAAGGCCTAGAAAGCTGAAAATTGTGTACAGACTCCTTGGCTAGTGAGGATTCTCAATTGTAGCTTTGGTGGCCCTGTGACCCATAATAAGGGCCATAGGGGCCACACCATAAAAACCTATTTTCATCTTCTTCTCCAGAACCATAAGGCTTAGAAAGGTGAAGCTTTGTGTACAGACTTCTTGACTAGTGAGGATTATAAATTGTAGCTTTGGTGGCCGTGTGATCCCTAATAAGGGCCACATGGGCCACGCCCTAAAAACCTATTTTCATCTTCTTCTCCAGAGGCATAAGGCCTAGAAAGTTGAAACTTTGTGTACAGACTCCTTGGATAGTGAGGATTATAAATTGTAGCTTTTGTGGCCCTGTGACCCCTAATAAGGGCCATAGGGGCCACGCCCTAAAAACCTATGTTCATCTTCTTTTCCAGAACCATAAGGCCTAGAAAGCTGAAACTTTGTGTACAGACTACTTGACTAGTGAGGATTATAAATTGTAGCTTTGTTGGCCCTGTGACCCCTAATAAGGGCCACAGGGGCCACGCCCTAAGAACCTATTTTCATCTTCTTCTCCAGAACCTTAAGAAAGCTGAAACTTTGTCTACAGATTCATTGAGTATTGAGGATTATGAATTGTAGGTTTGGTGACCCTGTTGCCCGAATGAAGTTTAAGGCCTAGAAAACTGAAACTTGTCGCCTATATACTTAATTTTATGATGGGTGACCCTTTGGCCTCTACAAAGGGGGAATCACATTTGCCACACTCAACAGCATATACTGTAATTGACGATGAAGCCTGATGAGCTACAGAGCCAATGGCTCTATTTTTTAAAGGCGTGTCTTGTTTCTACACGTAGAAAAGGTGTTACAGACTAGGGAATAAGAACTCCACCTTCACATTGCCTTAAGAACAGTATGAAAATGTTAAATCTTTCATAGTTTGATTATCTTTTCTAAAGAGTTGAATCTTCAAGACATAAGGAGATATTCTAAATATACATTAACAACTTAAAAACTATTTGTTTTTAAGGACACTGATGTATTTTGCAGGCCCAAATATTAATTTACAATGGGAATAATGAGTAAAGAAAGAAAATGAGTCAAGTGATTCATTCCAACTCTGAAAGAAATGTCTTTTATACATCGCCTACACTTTGAAAGAAATACATGCTTATCACCAACATCTTCGCTTATCCAGTCATATAAAAACAACACTCAAACAGCCAATTTCTTACTCTTACATCAGCAGCTCCTGAGTACCTCTTGCCATATCTAAAGATAACAACATTTGATAACATTGATATGGTAGTCTATGTTCTACACGGTGTATAATCTATCTCATGCAGTGCAAACCGGATATAGCTCGATACATGCCCGTCCATTGGTTTATAGCTATGTTGGCACGGGCTACCTTATTCTCTTTTCTAGTTTTGTGTGAGTGTTATGATCGTACCTAAATAACCAAAATATTCATTGTATAATAATTAGAATTCACAAAAAATTAAAGAAACATTCCCAATAAGTTTTCAGATCAAAAACACATTATCGATTTTGTATCTTTAATATTAGTAACTATAACGTTACAATGTCATTATATCGTGTAATATTTTCGAATCTGACACAAACTGAAAAATATGTTGTCTAAGCTATCTGTGTGTGTATAATACTTCACATATAGAGCATTAGTTACTGATACGATGCTTTAACGACACACCCCATACAGGATGATAGCCGACAATACTGTGGTTTATAGTGTTTTCAGAAGAAATCGCTGTATGGTTAGTAGTTATCCTGTGTCTTCATATATCAAATAATTTAGGTTTCAGTCAAATGTTTTGTTGATTTTTAGTATGTTACAAAATACATTGTATAACAGGCGTATAATGACTTCTTAACAATATAATTTAACTTCATTCCTGTATTCTATCAGACGCTTCTATCGATTGCGAACAAAAACATATATCGCACCAAGACTCGTTCCTATAAACATGAAAACAATTTAATTGAAGCTTGAATATGAAAGAGGCAAAATGGGAATAACAATTAAGAACAGTAAAACGATGCATGCATGGGATTTGTGTTTCACAAAATATGTGATCTATTATCTGACATAAATTAGGTATTTGGGTGCAAACTTTTTGTGAAAGATTCAACAAAGGCGTTAAAATTTAAATTCACAAGTGACAAGACATAAGCATTGTTACAAAGTACAGTTAATATCTCGGTCCTGCTAGACACTTTTAGTGTTCTATTTTTCTGATGTAGTTGCTTTGAATTTGTGTGACTTACTTAGAATTGAGATTTAAAGAGCGCTTTATGTAAAATTATGTAAACATTTACATTTTGAAGTGAGATAAGGTAATTTTGACATTGCACTAATACACATGTATGTGAAACCTTTAAGAATTAGATTGGTCCTTTTTCCTAATTTTATTTATGGAACAGATAAATTTTTACTCAAAGAGGTTTAAGAACTTACTACGTTTGAAAGACAATATTCAAAACAACATTTACAATTAATCGACAAATTTAAGATTATATGATAGTCATTGGATCGGGCATTCATATATTTGAAACATCAGGCATGGCGATAGGATCATTAATCCCATTGTAACCTACCATTTGGAAATTCGCATATAAATCTCTTTCCTCATAAATCATTCATATACAAATTTAATATATATTAATATCATATCTTAATGTTTTGGGGAGAGCTGACTTGGTTGTAACACTGGACCAAATTAACGTTTCAGCCCAGTATCCGTAATAAAGAATTATTCCCTTAATTTCCTCTGATGGACGCTTGAGCATTGATAAAGTCTTTCCAAACAACAGAAAGTATTTTTTATCTTAAAACGAAAGAAATCCTTTTCAAGTTTATCATGTTATTAAATGTGCATTCTCATTGTTTATACGTCACCTAAAGATATACTGCAATATTTAAATGCTGAAATTCATTAGAAATATAGAGTGCTCATACAGTGAGACAATTGGCACCTTCTACATTGCCATGTGTTGTAAGTCACTCTCTCTCTTCTACATAATCATGCCGTACATAATCATTCACCTTGCATTGACTTTTGATTGTATTTGATAACCTTATAAAGGGGAGTAACCAATATTCCTCATGAGGAAGGCTGCACTCGACAAGACAGAAATAGTTACATTAAAAAAACAAAGTTATTTTCAAACGATTTCCACTGGCAGATCGAGACGGTCATTGATTGGTCATCTTGCAAGTACCAATGGTACCAATAATGGAACTTAAATCAAAAGACAAAAATAGAAGTTAATCGACAAAAAAAACCAATTTATTTGAGACCGGATGCACAGACAGCAAATTTGTTTTAAGAAACATTACAAATTGGCTCACTCCCCCTACACACCTTGAAATTTAATTACTAAATACACCAACCAATTATTTGTATTTGTAATATTCAATGATATCCTGCAGTTGCGCAATTTATTCGATAGTTTGCTCAATTGCCGCTGTTT
Source organism: Steromphala cineraria (assembly GCA_916613615.1). NCBI lineage: Eukaryota > Metazoa > Mollusca > Gastropoda > Trochida > Trochidae > Steromphala > Steromphala cineraria. Next base: position 66,156,570 of record OU744728.1, on the reverse strand, counting down.
GATTGACTGACTGTCACTGTTTTATGTAATTGTCTTCAGCTTTTGTGTTTTCATATTCGTGGACAAAACAAGCAAATATGAATTAATGTTCTGTAAGTTAATTTATGGTTTACGTGGGATAATGCAAAAAGGTATATCAAATACATTCTTGGTCAATCAGTCATGCATTTATTTTTTCTTGTAAAGCTAACATTTGAACAGAGATGTACTCTGGACGTTTTTTTCATTTCGGCTATTAACCAGTACAGTGATTCTACATCGTTGCTACTGTACACATTGATGCCATCCAAAAAAGGTAACTTTGACACAAGAAATTTCACACACATCATGAATAATATATCTAATCTATTAGCAATTCATATCACTTTGAGCTTATAAAATTATAAACGAAATAAAAATAAAAAACGCATAAGGTGGCCATATCTTCTATTATGCATTTCTGAGGAAAAATAATTTTTCATTCAGATAAATTTTTTTTAGATTTTCTTTGAAGTCGATGAATGCAGGTCACGTATTAATGCAAACACGTCCATTCATATTACTTGTTATTTTGTATTTTCATTGCAAGTTACCAATTTCAAACAGTTATATTTCCATGTGACAGAGCTATAAACCTTTCCCCTACCGTCTGGTGAGCTGTATCCGGTTCTTGAACTTCAGTTTGTGGAGTAATGACTTCACTTCAAAAGCAGAAATGGCAGTTGATGTGCAAACCACCAGAACTCTGGTTTTGACTGAAAATGTACTGTTGATCGTGTATGCAACAGAAATCGCATTTATCTTATCAATTTCGTACAGTGTTGACCTCATTTGAGAAAGCAGACTTTATTGCATCCCTCAAACACATGTTTAATGACAACAATTGTGAACTAAGAAATAGTTAGAGAAAACGTTGAACACATACACCCGGCTGAGATGTAAGTATCTGATTCATGAAAGTAATTTACATTGAAAAACATTGGCTATGCGTTTCTTCTATATACATGTATGAATATATAATGTGGTTATAGTTGGGATGTCCAACAGAGCTGAGGAAGGATCCACCATTGTCCGTGTGTAAAATATATCCTAGGAACTTCTGCTAAATCTAGAATTGAAGTGGACAGAGGGAGACATATTTTTTATATTTTGAGTTCCATGAATTTAGATTATAATATTTCTAATCGACTCACTGAGAAAATAATCATCACAGTAATATTGACTAACAGATATTACTTAGACAGAAAGCTGATTATCACTTTGTAAAGTATTTTGTAGAGAAAAATATTGTTTCATTGTTTCAGATTTCAATGGCCTGCATATGACATATGAATTTGTCAACAGCCAAGACGTCCTAGCTTAAGTAGTGCAATTCCAACACTATCCAGATATTTCCAATAGCTAATGCAGAAAAGTGAACTTTAAGTGCACAGTGCTAAAATCGTGAATTTTAGGAAACATCTTGTTAAGAGATCTGTAGTATAAGTTTCTCAGAACAGCTAGGTACAAAGCAGAGACTTAATCCAAATACTTGAGGGGATTTAGCTACACCTCGACCCATTGTTGTTTAATCAACAGGCGATTTTGTGTTTCTTTCTGCATCCTCAACAAATTCAGCTGTCAATCAAACAGTGTACCTGCAGTTATTCTTTATAGATGAAGTTACAGCTGTGTAAATAAGGAAATGATATACGGTCTGCGTGTATAACAGTGGGCATGCCTAAAAAAGGATTTTAATTTTAAAGTAAAGATAAAAATTAATTCTGCTTTCTACCTCCAACAATTGTACATTAAATGAAAACGTTTTTAGCTGAAGCACAAAATTTGTGGTACATAGAAATTATCAACCGATTGTGTTTCTGTATAATTTATATCATATTATAGAAATAACATTTGTATTATGCAAGCCTTTAGCTGATTGGAATGGCGAGGAGGATATATCCGACACAAACTGAGTGAATTGTAGTTAAGCTTGTTTATTTAGGAAAGCTATGAAATAAAGTATACTCGCAAAATGGCAAGTTTGGCGATATTTTTTTTGCAAGGTCCAGAAAAGTCGGCGAATTTAAGACGTCTGATATATAATAAGTTACAACTGAAAACGATGGTTTTGATGTCTAATCAGATTATGTCAGACGCTTTTTTATGAAAATTACATTAACTCTCATTTCGGTGGTGTTACAAACCCGATTAACATTTATTTCTTTGGAAACTATAAAATAAAGATATAAATGTCATTGATATAATTGATTGAAAATATTTCCAATATTTTTTTTATGTTTTGTAATTGTTTAACTATTTGTTCTCTTTTCAGGAAATGATGAAATCTATCCTTTTGTTTTTCGTCCTTATCAGCACCTTCTTAGAAGTAGGACATACACAAGGTAAACACGTCATTGAATACTCTTTTGATAATGCATACAACCTTGTTTTCACTTGTCGACTAACAATCCAGTCGTAATAATGTCAATCCATCTGCATCAGATACATTTCCACTTTGTTGTTTTATAACTTGATTGTGAAATCATATAATTTTGCATGCTTTTCAATTTGTATGATGAAATTTGAATGTTATTCTCTTGTTAATGATACCGTAAACGGTTACTATTTTCTTATGACAGCTGTGTATACCTATTTTGAATACTGATATGAAGTATATTAAGTGTCACATTTCTCTCTGATTACAGGCAACGAGGACAATATCACAATATTTGTGACAGACGCTCCTAGAAATCAGCTGGTGAAACTACTCCTCAACGGCTCTGCAACAGTAGAGCGTACACTAAAGACACCGGGTTACCCACGGGGAATAGACTACGACCCAGTGGACAGACATATCTACTGGACCGAGCATTCTCCTCCTGCTATAAAACGATCTGACATCAACTTTGAGAACGTTACCACCATACTGAGTCTTCCTTTAGGTAAGTGTGCTTTCAATAAAACACAATTAGATTGTACAACATTGCTTGATGACAACTCGTCCTAGAATTATTTTTCAGAACTTGGAACTTATTGAAGATATGCAAATATATTGCCTGATATTTGTTTAAAAGTATTCTAAAACGTCATAATAACATATGTTTATTTTTCATATAAAAGATAGATTTTAACAGAACTACATTTAGATCTTTGTTTTATACTATGCATATTTTAAAGCATGAAAGATATTTTCTTAAACTTAGGAAATTAGGTAAACTTTTGACTTACTCCTGCAAATATTATTGTTACATATTTAATAAAAATAAAACAAAGGGTTAAGTAAGTGTACTTACTGTAAATAAGCTTTGTTTAACTTTTGAAACAAAACAAAACAATGGGTTAATGACAATTTGCTTTGATTGAACTAAGTATCTACATCAGATTATTTGTGTCTGTGTAACTCCTACGATGCCTTGATACCAATAACATGAAATGCTTTATAAGCCGTAAGTGGTCGTGTTTCTGTCTGTTAGGGTGAAACCCAGCCCTAAGCTTGATCAGTGGACGTCATTCTGTAATGGACAGATTTTCTATACAGATAATCAATGTTCATCAATTTTCAAAAAATGCAAACTCAAAATTCGGACACTGAAGTAAGAAGTAATATAAGAATTGAACATATTTATCCAAAAAAGTCCTCAGGGTCAAGTATTGTTATATGCTGACCTTCTTCAATATTGTAAGTAGAATTTCTTCAAATAAGGAATTTCCTCTGTGTTTCTTCAGTTGTTAATAATGGGAAATTATTCAAATGTAGGAGACAGGTGAAAGAAAGCAAGACACCTACAAGAAGTGAAATTAACATAAATGTTAAACTTGAAAGTATACTCGCTAGGTCACAATAATGACAATAACAAATAGTATCTTCTATACAACAAAATATATTTTATTCAGAAACGGCTTCTGTAAACCTGATGTAAATTGTAAATTATAAATTATTCTGTCAATCGCTTTGTACCGAAACTTGTATAAAAATAACAAAAACTCCAAATAAGTAGGGGATCGTACCAGTGAACATTAGATACATATTGCTGCAACAATGTAGCTGCCTATCTACTGCTCTTTTTCAGGGATGTTTTAACCAACTTTGTACTTTGCAAAAGTTTAACCACGGAAGTTACTGAACCAGAACCCTATTTCATGTGATCAGCAGGTATAAGTTTAAAAATTATAAAAAGATATAATAAAGAGATATTGAGATGTCACCTTCAGATATATCTTTTTATATAGAAAACCTTGTTGATCCGAAACTGTTAATTACAAAGCCAGTAAAACCAGAGGTTAATCTAGTTTGTTAAACAGTTTAACGCGCTTGATGAAATTCACATCTTTCGAAAACCGTTTTGCAAAATTCTAAGGAAAATTTACTTTATAATCTTTATCTAAATAGTGCAACAAATAATGCCAGTATTTGGTCTGTACTGGCTGATTGTCATTCAGTACTTGGCTTGTACAAACTTGCACAAGGATTGATACAAACGAGGTACAGGGTTTTGGGTATTGACAAGTATCAGTCTATAATTATAACGGTGCCGTTCCATATATTGGCCCTTTTCAGGTTAGCTATCGCCTATATGCTTCAATTTATTCAATTTTATAGGCTCTTAGCCCCACATACAGTTATACACATATCTCATACAATAATATGTAATATTATTATGTATAATCCTAAATAAATCTTACAACCTTCAAGGAGAAGATAACATAAAAAAGGATAATTTATCACGATAAATGTCATTTAAGTTTTCTCATAGGCATATACAAAGTGGCTTAATCTCTTCGTCATGTAATTTTCGTTCGTAGTAAGAATTTGGTATAACATACACCTGTTTCCAGTCAAATATATGGCAGATATGTTTTTCTTAAATCACTATAACATGGACAAATAGACTGTTCATACCTAACATATTTGACAAAACCTAGACAACCTATCAATTGTATGCCGTCTACATACATTAACCGTTACATGTTATAGCCCTTATTAATCTTACAATGATAATTCAAAATTTGAAATCCACTATTTCAAATGAATATTTCTCCTGTGTAATAAGACTTTTGCTTTCTTTGTATATCATATGTTGTACTATTTTTTAATGTTGAGCTCCAAATTTTGAAAGAACTTAACTCTCTTGCCTGAATTTTGATTTTTAAAATAAATTGTACCTTGTTTCCTACACTTTGCGAAAGCCAAACAAAACCAATTCCATAAGAAAAAGCATATTTCTAATTTCTAAAGCGCAAATGTTTTCACCCTTTCATCCAAATGAAGTGATTATTTAAGATTTTGTTTCTTCTTCCAATGATTTAAAGTACGTAAAGCATATCTACATATAATTTGTATTTACCATATTCACCGTACACATAAACTAGGGGGCGCTTTCTTCAGTATCTAGTATGAGGGGCACGAGCTGTAATTACAGTATTGCACCTCCTCGGAACAGAACAAATCAGACAACAAATTCTTTCCTGTGCATGGTATTGTTCTCCACGCATCCTATAGTGCTGTGACTAGTGCATCAAACGTCTGCGGTGATGGTGTACGTGCATGGAAACGAAGATCAAGATAGTCCCAGTGCATGCTTGCCTCTCATGCCATAGACCCGTGTTCGAATCCCGGTGGAGAAATCAACAATTTGTGACTTTGGTCTCATCCTGTGTTGGGTCCCTGGGCAAGACACTTCATCCACATTGCTCTCAGTCATCCAGCTGTACAAATGGGTACCTGAACAAGGGGGAAGTACGGACCTACACGGTCGCGCAGAGCGCTTGTTAGTCAGCAGCACCCTCCACGGTAATAATACTCATGGCGCTCTTAGCATGCTTTGTCATGGATGTATGTGCGGTATAAGAAAGCTATAATTATTATTTTTATAAGGTTGATTTGAAGCGACCTAGAGGGCCATGGCAAGGAGTTGACGGGCTGTGTAGGGGCGGGCATTATTCTGTTGAATCAGCTCGCTCTATTGGTCGTCAACGAAAGTAGATGTGGCTGTAAAACATCATTGATGAAGCGTTGGGCCATCAAATTGCCTGGAATGATGACCAGGTCGTCCGTTGTAAGACAAGGCTTCCCACACCCTCCTCCAATTCTGTCGACCCTTCGAACGCAGTTCCGTGCAAAAGCTTCATATACTTGTGTTGCCTGTTGTCAAGTCTGGGGTCTAGGGGTCCATATCCTCATGTTAGTGAACCATCTGAGACGTTGATGTTGCCGTCTCAAAATATAACAATGCAATTTAATTAATCTTTAAATAACCTTAAGTGCTTTCATGAAGGTTCGAATATAAAGCCAATACAAGTTATTGACATGACTACAATTGAGTCACACTAAATAGTTTTCTAGATTCATTCCCATTTCATGATAATTACACAGTTGATTATTGTTGGAACATTTAGAGAATCCATAAACCTGATAGAGGACAAGCGTTCGTCTTGTAATGGAATCCAAAACAGTGCTCTTAGAAAAATGTTAGACGGGAAAGTGAACGATATCAATAAATGCAAATAATAAATTGAAGAACTGAGGGAGGAAGTAGAAAGTAAAACTGAGAAACTCAAGAATCAAAAGACAGACATAAGAAGTCCCAGAAAACACTTTGATGAAAGGACAGACGACCTCGAACAATACAGCTGACAAATTCCAATTGCATCACTGATGTTCTGGAATCCCTATAAGGAGACATTGACAAAGTTGTGGTGGATGTGCTAACCAGCGTTGAGGAAACTCTATCTATCACTGCTATAGATAGATATCACAGAGTGGGACACAGAGCTCAAGGGAAGACAAGACAGATCATAGTCAAATTCATGTACCACCACTACAAGCAACGGATGATCAAAAACAGTCTAGCACATAAATAGAAGAACGTTTACATAAACGAAGACTTACCAAGGCTAGAAGGGTGTTGTTCAGGACCATGAGAGAGGTACCTGGGCATGAGATGGAAGAATCCTTGTTGAAGAACATCCTGAGGGTATGACCTGAGAGATCAAATGTGACCATGACTTGGATAAGTACCACAGATAAGCATGTTACTTTCCTTAAGGATAATAGTTGAGTTCATAAATGCAGTGGAGCTCGGTGGTGTAGTGGTCAGCTTGCTGGCCTCTCACGCCAAAGACCCGGGTTCGAATCCAGGTGGAGACACAAAAGATTTATGACCTGGGCTTTACACTGTATTGTGTTCTTGGGCAAGGCACTTTATCCACATTGCACTCAGTCTACCCAGCTGTACAATTGGGTGCCTGACAACGGGAAGTACGGACCTATGTGGTCGCGCGGAGCAATAGTAGCGGCTTTTAAAGTACAATTCCTTCAGGGTAATAATGTACAGCCAGTGAGCAGTGCTTGCACTGGATATTTGGCTTTAAAATTGTCATCATTATTATTATTATTATTATTATTAAATGATAAGGATTATAAAGGTAAACTGTATGCCTTAGTTCCGTTGCATAACTAGATATGTATAAATAGGTAGAATACGTATCACTAGAATATACCATAAGATTCATATGTATCAAATCAGAATTGTCACTTGGCCTTGTATATAGTTCTGTTGTGTTACATTTAAGTTAACTATATACGTTTACTCTATATATAACACTCTGCCTCTTACTGTTTACATCTATAACTAACTTTCAATTATCAACAAGTTTACATCTTTGATATTTGTTCTTGAAATAATATTCTGCTGTGTAAACCGATGTACTGATTTTAATGTTATACATTTGACACTAAGTCATTATTTCAGCACAATTGCACTGTACAAAAACACGCCTTATCGTAAGGTATTGTATGGATCATGGGTAATGATGTGGCAGACAGTTGTATATGTGTGTATTTTATAATAAAGTTGTTATTCATTTAAAGTCTTTCTATGTTATTGATATGTTTTAAGTTGCAGGTTATTACTTTCCAGTTGTTCTTGTAGTAGTATCACCAGGTTAGGTTTTCTTATGCATTGGGTCAGTCCATTTATAAATAAAAGGGAGGTTGGGTTATGTCATGTTACTATCATCTAATCATGCTTCAATTAACCCATTCTGACTTTCATTAGCTGATTTGAATCAGTCAATGTTCTTCCATTTTGCATTTCTCTTACTACACTGAGCACAGCAAGATGTCATACACTGACTGACGATTAAGAACTTAAGATATCATAAACTAAGGTTAGTAAACAAAGCAATGTAGTACCTTTAGCTTGCTGGATTGTTTGAGGCTAACACCCACTGTCATCTGGATTAATTTCAGCAGAAGCGCCTTAACATCAACAACGAAAATTGGAAGTTCTCAAAAACTACAACAGATTTCTTGACAGAAATTCACACATTTATTGAGAAATATCTGGGCTTTTTAGTCATATATTTTTATTCCACGACTCACAATGGCAATAAAGAAACGATAATTGTTACGGTAAAATATCAGTTTTCATAAAAATTCTAATTGTTTGAAATCGGAACATGTACATAAAAACTATGAAACGGAATAATGTAATTATAAAAACCACATAAAAACATTTTTTAAGGATGCAGTAATGTGCAGAAATATTCACCAAGAGTTTTAGTCGTATCTGATAGTTATATTAAGCCTTGGGTTTCCCGTTTCAATTTTATCTGTAAGGCGCTTCTCCATGCTTAGAAAATAAGATCTTCCAAACTTGAACGTGTGTTAACAACTGATTTCACATTTAATGTGCTCATGATTCAAAGTCACAGTTCTCACAAAAATTGCTCAAATGTCACAAATACTCACAGTTTTGGGGATTGTTGTGATTAGAAGACCGCTTATGTGCTTTTCCTTAGTTTACATTCAGTAATTCATTGAAGAAAAACTTTGCTACACGTGGGGCTATATTTATAGATGGACAGACCCAATGCATTAGAAAACTTTAATAAACACAAAAAGGTATTCCAGCTGCTTCGTAAAAAAAGGACGAATATATATTGTCAACAAGATGTACATTTCAAATATGAAGATACCCAATTAATCAAACAGCAATGGGGATATAATGAGTGCTACTTCAGTTGCTTTAAAGGTAATGCCCGTGGGACAGCTGTTTTCTTTAATAACAATTTTTGACTTTAAAATTCTAGAACATAAGCATGATAAAGGTGGTAATTACGTTGCTTTAAAAGTTCTTACAAACGACATAACATACACAATTGTTACTATTTATGCACCATACTCTGATAGTCCAGCATTTTTCGAACATATTATTGATTTAGTAAAAGATTTCGATAGCTATAAAATATCTATTTGTGGAGACTGGAATTTAGTACAAAATCGAAATTTAGATACTTACAATTACAAGAAAATCAATAATCCAACAGCTAGAGACAAAGTCTTCGAATTAATTGTTATTTTTTATCTTAAAGATCCATGGCGCGAACAAAATTATGACACAAAACGTTATACTTGGCCGCAACCAACACTTTTAAAACAAGCCAGACTGGATTTCTTCCTAATATCACACGGTCTGTTACCTTCAGTTAAACATGCGAAATTAAACCGAGTATAGAATCTGATCATTCGATAATAGAACTAACACTATCCTTTACCGAAATTCCTCGTGGTAAGGGATTCTGGAAGTTTAATAATTCATTGCTACGTGATAAAGAACATGTAGATCTTGTTAAAGATACAATTAAAACTACACTGAACCAGTATAGAGTAGACAATAAAACGTACTCTATTGATGATCAGCTGCTATGGGAAACACTACTTTTAATGATAAGAGGGAAAACAATTTATTACTCATCAACTAAGAAAAAGAAAACTATGGCAAAAGAAAAAACTTTCAAACGAAAGTAACCGAACTTGAAAGTGATTTAGATCAAACCAAAGATCTTTTAGAAAAAGAACAAATTTTGAAGGAAATAAATTACCAGAAGGTACAAGGAATGCTAATTAGATCAAAAGCAAAATGGATGAAGGAGGGAGAAAAACCAACAAAATATTTTTTTTTCTAGAGGCCAGACATTTTCTGAACAAAGCAATAATAGAATTAGAACAAAAGTACGGTACAATTATAAAGGACATTGCAGATATTATGGATGAAACTAAATCTTTCTATCAAAAATTATATTCAAAACAAGATATATCACAGATTGATCTGCATGAGTATTTTGCAGACATCGACATTGCTAAGCTCTCTTGCGAGGATGCACCTAATCTCGAAGGAGAGTTAACAATCTATGAGTTAACACAAGCATTAAAACAAATGAAAAACGATAAAAGTCCTGGACCAGATGGCTTTACTGCAGAATTCCTTAAATTCTTCTGGAAAGATCTAGGTGCTTTTCTTTGTAATTCATTGAACAGTGGTTACAAAAATGGAATGTTATCCACCTCACAAAAGCAAGGGATGATTACATGTATTCCGAAAGGAAATAAGCCTAAAAAACATCTAAAGAATTGGCGACCAATTTCTCTATTAAATACTGGTTATAAACTAGGTACATCTGCTATAGCAAATAGAATAAAAAGGATACTACCACAAAATAATTAATGAAGATCAGAAAGGTTTTATTACAGGAAGATATATTGGTGAAGTCACCAGAACGATATATGACATAATGGAATACACAGAAACTTTCCAAATTCTGGGTGTACTCATGCTAATTGATTTCGAAAAGGCTTTCGATTCAATAGATAGAAACTATCTTCTTAATGTTTTAAATTTCTTTGGATTCGGCTCCAGCATCTGTCAATGGATAAGTACGTTATACAACAACATCGAGACAAGAGTTCTTGTAAACGGTCATATCACATCTCCATTTAAAGTAGAAAGACGTTGCCGCCAAGGAGATCCTGTCGCTCCTTATCTCTTCATACTCGCTGTAGAAGTTCTTAGTATTATGTTGCGAAATGATAAAAACGTAAATGGAATATCAATGGGATCCATAGAGTATCTCATATCTCAATTCGCTGATGATACCACTCTAACACTAGATGGGACTGAAAAATGCATCTACGCAGTTTTGGGTAATCTTAGTTTTTTTGTACGCTTTACGGGTTTTAAAATAAATGCAGACAAAATAAAATTAATATGGATAGGTTCCAAAAAAAGATGTAGATACAAACTATGCAATGATTGGAATTTGGACTGGTCGCAGACAGAATTCACTTTACTTGGAATAAAGTTTGATGTAGATTTAGAAAATTTTGTGGAGAAAAATTATGAAGAAATTTTTTGTTCAATTTATAAGCTGATGAACATATGGTAAAGATGAAATTCAACTTATTCGCAAACAAAAATGCAACAAACACTTCAAAATAGAAAACACGAACGGCAGACGACATTTCTGTACTGGAACATGACCAGCAGGTGCGCGAATATTTACTTCCAATGCTGCAGCAAAAAAAAAACCAACCTCATGGTCTAAAATGATTTGTATTAGTTAATTCATTCTAAAATAATTTACTGTAAACATTTTCCAAAATTATTAATATTTATCTATAAGCGAATACATCGTTTGACTCACAGCAGTATTTCAATCACAAGATTTTAACATGGATTATATTATCTTTATTATGACTTTGGTATTTCTGTTATTGACATATTCACTCAGTAAACAGTTAAAGGAATATTTTTTATTCTGAACCGTTGTATATTTATTTTATAATCGACCAAAGCATTTGCATATCGATGACGAATTCAAAATCTTTATCTTCATGGCGATACTGCATCAAACATTCTTAGGTATCAATGAATTAATGTTTTCAAATTCAACTTGATCAATTCAAATCGTGATATGTTTCAGTTCATTTCAAAATATCTTTTATCCTTGTATGAATCCTTCTTGTACGGCCTTGGAAGTCGGACCACGCCCACCTTGTCACTCACGTGTCCACGCCCACATCTGTCAGTCAAAACCACGTGCTCTGTCTATGCCGATTGATTTACGATTTATCGTGTTTTCTTTTTAAAAATTTTTTTTCAAACGAATGAGAATTTTTTAGAGATAATTTGGCTATGTTAAATTTGCATCTAAAACATTAATTAATTATATGCTTGCAAAAAGTCATCTCACACCATGATTGTAAAACCAAAGAACATCAGGAATTAAATGTTATTAACCTGGCAACAAGTAAGACAAACACTTCAGACATGTGATTTTTATATAATTTCAGACTAATTTATTATGTCTTTATTGTTATGACTTACATCAACAAAATCTCGAACGTCATTTATCGTAATTAAACAAACAGGCAATGTGTTCCAAATCAACATTTGCCATTGTTTACATATTATTTTACTTACTAGTACTGTAGTCAAAAGACATACGTACACCAACTTTGCAGTCATTATATACAAACATAAAAACTATTTATTAATAGTTATGGTAAATACAGTAAAAATGTTTGAACCAAAATAAACTTGTTTTCAATTTATACAACCAAAAAGAACTTACAGAATTCAAGGGAATTGATAGATAGTTTTCCTCAAGTAGCTTTGTCAGTAACTCGCAAGTAAAATTCTCGGGGATCTAATGGTTTGAAGTAGAGATTCTATTCCTCTAAATTCAGCAACAAACAATTGTTTTTCTTATCACTGAATTTGACTGTCATGTAAGATCGTCATCAGGAAATTCAGATCTAGAATCATGAATTAGATATTGAAGCGAACGAGACATCGACTTGACCGGAAGGGCCATGAAATCATCGTGTCATTGTTGTTGACAAATGTTGAATGGCTACTACTGCCTGCATGAAGGCATTATATCCTAAATGTCCTACTGCCAGTGTAAGTTAAACGTTGACAGATTGTTTTTTCTTAGGATTTCTTCAAAGTTGATATTAATTTTGAAATTATGAGGAATTTTAATGTCTAACTTTTTGTTTTGAAAAATATCGTTACGATCTATAACGGTTTCAACAGACGTAATATCACTTATTGATACACATTTTCCCAAATGATAACATTTATAATATTTTTTTATAATAATGTGAATATTGTGAACACGAAAAAACAACACATATACATGTAGCTCGCAGATATCTAATATTTACTTTATTGAGTTTTCATTGTAATTAGTATTTTTCCAACACCGCTAAAAATTTACAATGTCAACTGGAAGTTTTCCTTAGTATCGATTGTTTTTTTCCGTGGACCAATGTAACACGAATAACTAATTTCATAACAAGTATTGCACATCATTGAATTAGTTTTTTTAATGTAGACTCCCTTTGTAACTGAGTCATGCAAACGTCCGTAATTGTCTAAATTGATAAGAGGTCAAGGGTCACGTTGCTTAGCGCGTGCTCAGGCGGCTGCAGCCGCCCGCACTTTCTAAACAGATGTCACTGACGGCGGTATTTCGAGCCTGCAGCGTGCTAGACCTTAAAGGATAATGTAAAGTATTTCTATGACATTGCATAACTCATTTATTTCATTTACTTTGTAAAACTAAACTTTGTAATTGTAATGGTAATGGTGGATGCCACCACTTTAAATAACTTTCTAATATAAATTATCTACTTCATTTATAACATTTTAAACTAAAGTAATCTTTTATTTCTATCTTCTCTTTGTATAAATGTATTCTGAGTGAATGTTTAATTAGGTGAGTGAAAGATTATTTGATGAAACTTAAATGTGCGAATAATTCATTCATTGTAGTTCTTATGATTTTTATATGCATTAGTCATCATGTCTATAAGGTACATAAATAACATTTTATTGATGATATTATTCTTGTATTTATGACATGATGATTGGCAGTTTGTAACGTGGTTATGGATTGATCACCCCGGAACCACATTCAGGGTATGCTATATTTGCATACTATATATTTTACTATGTATTGTATATATTTACACTAATGCTATCAAGGGCATTTGACATGTTCTTGATGTTGATGTGATAATAAGTTGTTGTTTGTATCATATGGTTGTATGCTTGAATTATCTCCCTTGTTCGGTATGTGCCATTTGAAACACCTATTATTGTGTTAATGCTTTATCGAGTAATTGTGTAATTGGTAAGGTATAACTTATCAGTAATCAAAAAGTGTAATATATCTTTGTGATGTTTAGTTGCATAATATGATATATTGTGTAATGATGTTTTGATGAGTGAACAATATATTTTATGTACGTATGTACATAATTGTGATAGATTTTATATTGTATGCAATTGTGTTTTGCAGGGTGTCTTATACCCATCATGTACTATCAGAGTACCAGTCGAATAAATCCTCGCACCCCGTGACCCCTTCTTGGTTGTTCCTTATGGCCCGATAAGCCCCGTTTATAATGATATAGCTCTTTTTGGTCCGGATTTTTATGGTCAATGTGAAGAAATATCAAAAGGCTTCCAAAGGTACTTTCAGAAAACAAATTTGATGAAACAATTTGGTAAGAATTATATTTACCACAGAAGTCCATCATGCTGTGCTGTTTATACACTCACGGGCAAACAAAAGTACAGGGAAACTTTCAATGCTCACAACATAAAATCAAAAGATCATATTTCAATGCCGCGAAGATGATTTTATAGCACAATCAAATGACAATAATCCACACAAGCAGATATCATTTGATCACTCCAGTAAATTTCTGCAATCTCATTTAAATAAGCAGGGGGTCAAATTTCATTGATTTAAAGTGTCTCAATTATCAACAGTGAGACCACAAATATTCTCTGTTATTGTCAATAACATGTGTGACCTCATGTAACTTCAATACAGGCACGAACACGTCTCCTCATCGACGTTGTAAAACGTCGGATGACGTCGTCAGGTAGGGCAAACTGACCGAGGTTCGGACATCACCCGAAGTCGCCCGAACTTCGGACACTTTTGATTAGTAGCTGACGCAGTTATACGTGCAATATCTACATGTCATTTGTTTCAAAATGTTTATTTGCACTCTGTCTTGATATATATTTCTCTTGATAAACATTTTATGACATTTACCTATTTCCCAACTTACTTTTCCGGACAGGGGCAATAAACCGGTTCATGGAGGAACTTGGCAAAATATTTGGTTTCATGTAAATGTTTGCACAAATTTCAGGAAATGTAGGAAGCGCCAAAATATCATATGCTTTATTTGTTGTAAAAGAGAAACTACTATGTAATCAAACTCCGATAAATATTTGCAATTAAAAAATGAATTTAAAAGAAAATATGGGGATTTTCGAAATATATGAAAATTACTTGGTTCGGACAGTTTTGACCATGCGTGATATGGTTCGGACACTTATAAATGTTCTTTATAGAGAATTGAAAAACATATAAATTATCTAACATCTGCTAAGGAAACATGGAGGAACATTCAACCAACACGTATTACAAAATTATTTACGCCTAAATTATTTAGTTTAGCCTGTACAGTGTTTTTGCGTCAATGCTTGCAAATGCCATTGTGACGTCATCAGATTCTAGCGGCACATTCGGGATTTGCCGAGAGGTTTATCTTTGGAAAGGACGCCGTATATTATCAAAACATTGAATCAGATTTGCAAAATATTGGTTTATAATTGTAAATAAACGTGTCAATGTGTGTTGGGTGATTCAATTAACCTTTTTGGGGCATATTTTAAAGGGGCAGTATCACGTTTTTTGATAATTTTATATTTTAAAATTTTCACTGATAATTGTAAGTGAATGCTACATGTATTAATTTCACAGTGTCAAAAATAACATTACACAAGCCAATCATCCCTAGTAAGAGGACAATGTATTGAGATTGACATAAAATCCATTGGCGACCATTTTGTGTGAACAACTTTAATTCATTTTGTGTAAGAAAAATCAGTCGCATGGCTCAACTTAATATTATATATTTGAATTATTACTGCTCCATTTAGTTTAAATACATTGTCTTTCAATTGGAACCATTTATTTTCATTTTCCTGACATCACCTTATATACCCCCTGAAGCGTGCTACTGCCCCTTTAAAGCTGTGATGTATGCGAGAACATTGAGTGGTACTGTCCGAGGTTAGGTCAAGACTGTCCGAACCCCGGGCGAGTCGATATACACAATGAAAACCGTTAATTTCAGTTAATTTACAAACATTTCCACAAAAATAAATCGTAATACAATACAAAATTTCATTCTTAGTGGCATGATTGGCTTAAAATTGTTTTCTTCCAATGATACTTTACAGTACGATCTTTGAAAATATTTTTTTTATATATTTGATATAGTTTGCCCTATACGTTGCTACTCTTTTCTAAGGGTGAAACGCTCACCCCGGCGCCTGTTTACCCTCTGTCTGCTATCGTTTGACACTGACAGAAGCGACTTTTGTCTGTGATAAGACTCGTCTCCAGTTCTGTGCTTGCTATCTGAAAACTCATCGCGCCCATTGAAGTCGACGGCGCTTATGTTAAGGGGTCAAGGCTACCCCCTCGAAGCGGCGATAATCCTAAATCCCTGCTACATATAATCTACTTGACATTGTACGTCAACTAGCATGATGACCAAGAGCCGTTGACGCTGTTTCCGTTGCCGTTACAGATCTGTTCCTCGGATGAATGGTCCGGATCTTCTTGATGTTTTGTAACAGGTGGTCTTCCACTTTGGGGTCTGTCCAGGGTCCGACCAGTCTGTCTGTGACGTTGCATTAGCCTGGACACTGTCAGTGGCGTGCAATAGAAAGTTCGAGCAATATGGCCGTTAGTTGCACCCATTCCAATAGCTCCTTCTCGTTGTTCCTGAGTCAACCTTTCCATTCCTTTTGTGTTTTTTCAGCTGCTATGATATGACAGTTTCAAGCAAATCGATTGATACATATTTTATGCACTTAATTTTCATGCAATTTGTTCTAAACAGAATTCACGATTTTTCCGGTTTCTACAAAATATAGCAACACAAGTTGCGTTTTTGCGATATTTATTATGTGTTTTAAGGCATGCCATTATGTTAAGTATAACTTACGTTTGGTATGATCAAAAGTTTTTAATTTATATCAATATGAAGAACTTATACTTTCTTTTGGCCATGAGTGTAAATCACTAGGCAAAAACACAGTATTTTGGGAGAGATTAGAAACTTAAATTGAAAGCTCACTTGATTATTCGTCTAAAACTGTGTTAGTTTGTGACTATCTTTTATCAGACAAACTTACAAACTGGTAGAAATCATGAACAGAAAAGCATTTTGTATTGTCACAAAGGATATAAAGCGTATCAGTAGAACTAGTAAAAATTTGCTAGATCCTATTTTAATCAGTATTGACTTTGATGTCTTTGACAGTGACCCTTATGTTTGTTATTCAATAAAATATTATTGTCAGGTGTATACCGCAACAAATGGAAAGAAGCACATGTGATGACGCTTTATTAAAAAGGAGATAGATCTACCTGTAGATATTACGGATCCATTCCCTTGATTCGTTGTATTGTCTGGAAATATTGCTCTAATTACTTGTGTGACAATAAGTTGTTTTACAAATACCAATCGGGATTCCAGACTGGACATTCTACAACACATCAATTGATGGAGCTGCATAACAACATTTATTGTGCCTTAGATAGGCGGGAAGATTAATGTATGGAAAAATGTGATGTTTCTAATCTCAGAGTGTGGCACAGAGGTTTGATACATGAACTAGGAAGTTACAGTGTAGGTGTAGGATTACTTAAATAGATACGTTAAGGTAGGATTCAAAGGGTTTACTTGGCAAAACTCGTCATTAGTTGTGTAAAAGGTTTAATCTTATGATGTGTTTGAGGAGTCTATTACACAAACTTAAATTCGAAACCAGTTTCAATCAACCATTAACTTGCTCATGATCCTTGCAATACACCTAAATAGCCCAATGTCATTTTCTAAAGCTACGCTCAAGGACAAACACTTACTGAAAAGGTGCACAAAAAGTGATCATAATATGTTGTAAACAAGACATTTGTAAATAGTTGTTGGCATCATTTAACTCATGTAATATTGTTGTTTCACTACTATAAGTAGACGGTTTCAAACCTCTATAAAGAAGACATGTAATATCAATGCACTTATATCCAAAGAACATGTATGTCTTTAGTTAAAAGCTTTTGGTGACATAGAAGGGATTTTGAGAAGGAAAAGGGCTTTTGTAGAGAAAATAAAATTTGTGTTTAAGATTACTGGACTCCCTTGTTACTTCTTTTATCCGCCAAAAGGGTGTTCAATTATGTTGAAAAAGTACGAATCTCCCTTTTTGCCGTAAATATATCTGCTTCGTTTTCACAATGCTATACAAAGCTTCAAGAAATCCCAAATTACATAACTTGTGCACTTTGATACACAAGTATGTGAACAAACTTCACTTATGCAGGTGTAAGCATGCATACAGCTGTAAGCATTTATTGTAAAGAAGAGTTAACATCTTGTTGGATCTAACTAGAATAACATAGGCGACTTAATTTCATTTTGACTGTACCTTTTCAAATTGACTAGATTTATATGCGTTATTTTGGCAATTGTAAATTTTGATCCAAAAGTACCTTACTAAATCCCTAGTTTTGTGCTCGTGCATCTTTGTCCTAGTGTACATTTTAAGAAAACATGAACAATGAAAATTGCACTTTTCTTTGTAACAGCCCTTGTTAACAAAGTGGTTTTTATTGCTCTGATGCTTAAAAACCTAGGGATTCCATCGTTTTAATCCTAATAATCTTTATGATACACCCTTACTATTTTATCTTTTTTTACTTTTTGTTTTGTACTCTGAAGTGCAAAAAAAGTAGTGAGTTCAGAGAGACATCTCTTCATTGCCATAACCACAGAAAGTTTCATGTCATATGTTAACAAGTAAATATTCATTATGATGAAAGTAAAAAAGTGTTTCCAAATGTTTTATAATATAGAAACAACATATAATTTTACCAGTCAGAAGGATATACACATCATGTTTTTGTAATGGATTCATAAAGCCCAGTTACAAAAACTTAGTTATTTCAAGAAAAGTAAGAATTACATCTATCTAGTGATAAAGAGATAAACGCTAAATATCATGATATCATTTCATTTTCCGTGATTTCAAATCGAAAATTATGTCTTTTCATCCTGACGTTGTATAACGATCAAAATCTCATGGTGTTGCATAGCTGTTGTAAGACAATCTTTTAGTTAAAACGCTTTGAACATCTTATTTGACGTTGCAATTAATACATCCATGTGCAATATCTTCCAGATTTGTTGTTCATCTGCGTTAGTTAGCTGAATTTTATGTATGAATTTCCTATTTCCAATTCGTAACAAACGTTTCATTTATCCCTGTCACTAGTCTGAGAGTACAACTATTATTGTATTTCAATTCTGATATGAAAAGAATATCAAACGGGCAAATTACTTTTTAGATGAAACTTTTGTTATTGGATATTTAAACAGAATTCTTCATTTTACTCTTCTCTGAAAGCAAGTTTTCTCAAAGCGTGTACCCATGCAACTACAGGAGACCTGTGACACGTGCAGTACGCTTCTCAGTCGAGGTGTAACCTGCACATGCAACTCAAGGTGCGAGTGCTTCTGATTGCTGCTATGTAATTGACGAGTTACAACTATTGACCTTTTATAATGGATAGTGAATATTTTCTCTTAGATATTGAACAGTTTATTGAGCTATTGACAGTAATTTATTTTTAAAAATGGATTGTTATCTAGTTCATAAACTTTACTGCGCGAGTACCTCAGGGATCAGTGATAGGCCCCTTTCTATGTATTGTGTATGTAATTGTAATCACAAATAAACTAGATTGTGTTGCACTCGTGATTGCTTGTGATACATAATTGGGAATGACATCAATAGATCACAGGCTTATGCAAGATGTGCTCAATAATAATTTCCAAATGTTATATATATGTGCTATCATGTTGGTCTAAACGTTGACTTGTGACTCATAATCGCAGCAAAACGTAGCTGAGTCTAAAAAATAAAAATGCAACTTTGAAGTTAAAATTTGAAAATTAGATTAGAAAGATTCTCACAAACATTCTGGGATGATATTCGCATCTGATTGTAAATGGAACAACCATATTAACAACATTGTAAAATCCTTATCACTCGTTTCATCTATGAGAACATAAAAGAAAATGTTAATTAGAGAAACCCTAAATGAGAGATATAAAGTGTTTGTTAGACCCTTTATACGTCTGTGAACTGTGGGATGATTATTCATCAGATAATATTGAAAAGTTCAGTTTGAGGCGGCCAGAAAAGGTCTTCCTAAATATGCTTCTCGTCAATCATTTTGTTATGAAACAGGATGGCAATCTTTATATTATAAAAGAATAACTCTTAAACTGTCTTTATTCTATTAAATAAACAACAATGACCCAATGCCTACCGTTGTGATCTTATGCTGTTGAAACTAAGACCAATTACAACCTTAGAAACTTGTGCGATCTGTCTTTGTCCCACTCATAGCTCGTTACAGTCAATCTTTCTTGCCATCATGTTTACAACTCTGGAATTGCCTTCCAATGCACATAAGAGAAACTGTTTCATTTAGAGTTTCAAACATTAATATCGTAATGTAAGTTTAAAGTAACCGCATATTGCTCATTCGGTAAAACAAAAACTAACATAATTCATACACAGTCAAGATACAAGATTAAATGATAATCCTGGTTGCATTCGAAAAGCTGCTTGTGATAACCATATCACTATTACATAGAGTTTACTAGATATTCCAATATAAGATATAAAATGGTTTGTAATAGTAGTAAAATATTCAGTAGAAGAGTAATTGTTAATATATACTTATTATTAAATGACAGTGCAGTTTTTTCATATAATTAACATATCAAGATTTTCGAGAGAAGTTCACAAATATATATTATTATCTTGAATTTTTGATAATTAGAAACATTTCCTCTTTAAGCTTATGCAAAACAAACATTGTGACTTTTTCTCCTTTGCCCGTCTGTACTATTGTATATATGTATATAGCTTATCTATGTATCTTTAGTTATCTTCCATGTACATAAACATGCACTTTTATGTCTCAATATTAAAGGTAAGCACTGTACATAGGAGAGGTTTCACTAAGATGGATTGCTTGTACCAAATCCCGTCATTTGAATAAATATGCTTAAATCAAAATCTAGTTTGCAAAGTTATTACCACACCACTAATAATGCGATGCCATTACACAATATGAAATGTAGTTGTTAATTCAATTAATCCAGTCCCGGAAAGGGAGACTTGTTAAATATCATAGTGGAATTAGTAAAGCCTTTTTTTCTATCTCAAAATGCAATAGTTATCAGTTGTTTCTGGAAAATTGATAGCCTTAAAGGGGCAGTAGCACGTTTTTAGGGGGAATATAAGGTGATGTCAGGAAAATGAGAATTAATGGTTCCAATTGAGAGACAATGTATTTGAACTAAATGGAGCAGTAATAATTCCAATATATAACGTTAAGTTTAGCCATGCAATTCTTTTTCTCACAAAAAATGAATTAAAGGTGTTCACAAAAAAATTGCCGCCAATGGATTTTATGTGAATCTTCATTCTTTGTCCTCTGAGAATGGATGATTGGCTTGTGTAATGAGATTTTTGATACTGTCAAAATGATATATTTAGCATTCACTTACAATTATCAGTGAGAAATTCAAAATTATAAAATTCTCAAAAAACGTGCTACTGCCCCTTTAAGGTATATTTTGCATCGTTAAAACCAAAACTTCTCTTGTTGTCAAAGTTATTTCTTCCATTGAAATTTAGGGACTGAAATACAATGTTTATTATCATATGTAGTTATATCATATTGAACGTAAATGGTGCATGTGATCATATGCAAAGCCTGTAAATGTGTTATTGAAACAATTCTAGTTTCCAACCATCAAGGACGTAATCATTCTTTTGTATTTTTAGATAAGAAATGTATTTCAAATAATACCCTGCTGCTTTAGTTTAATAAATTTGTTACCTATAAATGTTTTATCCCTATCACTTTTCACTGCAATTATGTGTGAAATGT
The DNA here is from genome assembly GCA_916613615.1 of Steromphala cineraria. Classification (NCBI taxonomy): domain Eukaryota; kingdom Metazoa; phylum Mollusca; class Gastropoda; order Trochida; family Trochidae; genus Steromphala; species Steromphala cineraria. The sequence continues at coordinate 66,134,691 of OU744728.1, read as the reverse complement.
ATTAAATTCCTATAATATAGACATATTTTATTCCTTAGCAACATTTATTAAATCTGTTTCAAGATTCGTATCCCTATCACCTAGCTGTTGAGAAGGATCTGAGGAAGCTCTTCTACACTGAATACACCAAGGACCAGATAGTCTCCATGGAACTCACAGGATCAAACCCCACAACAATCCTCAACTCAACAAATGTTACAGATCCTTTCCGCATCGTAATCCATTCAGTTAAAAGGTGAGGCAATACACCACTGATCATAAACATGTATAAACACGATATATGCATACGGAAAAAAGTTAAGCACCCCCTAAATTCGAAAACAAAAAATGATGTTATGGCAAAGTTACTGTACTGTGGATAAATCTATGACTCTTTTACATAAATAATTTCTTCACAGAAAGATCGTCCATGTAGACAATTTATGAAATTACGATTGAATTTCTAATGGCCCTGAAATTTCACCCAAAATAAGTTTGGCTGTAGTGCCAAAACTGGGCAATAGACTGGGTTTCAGACATCAAAAATAACGTTTGCGTTACCAACTTGACTTCCATACATCAAATCATCTCTTATCTTACAATATAAGGAAGTAACTGGTCGTTGAAATGGCATCCCTTTTTTCAATTGTTATTGTCAATAATTGACGAAATGGCTGGAATCATACGATTTTGGAATAATCTTTGGATTCTTTTGAGTTCAATCTTTTAATCAACCACTTCTCATTGATTTCTAGGGGTCATTACAGTTGACACCGACCATCTTTCGTTATTACACCATTTTCCTTGAATTAAGTTTTATTGAGATTTGCGACTTTGAAGGTTATTAAAGGTCTAAATAGTTACTTTTGACTAAAAATTGTATACTAAAGTTTGACATAAGGGCTCTGAAGAATTGAATTACCCACTTCACAACTACCCATAACAACTTTCTTTTATCAGACTAATGTAACTTGTTTTTTGACATAGAACTGCAACAATTTTATGAATGCAAATATCCAAAAGGAGCGAAACGTTTTCCGGATGAAACTTTCTTCCATTAACTACTAAATTATGGTTCTATCATACCATACGAATAACTTCTACAATCACATCGCCTTTTTTTTGGTCAGGCAACTTTTGTTGCTGAAAAAACGTGGGGGTGCTTAACTTTTTTCCGTATGTATATATATTATTGTGAAGCATTCATGTTTAGAGTACGGAGTATGAAAAATAGACCAGGAGCTCAACAAATTCTGTCATTTTGCTGCACAGTCAGTCCTCTTAACTAGCCATTCAAATATAAAACGTCTCAATATCTCAGCGATCTGTTCAGTGTACAATAATCTGTTAGATTAGCAATTGTGGTTAACACACCAATTTCATTTCATAACATTAATTCGATATATTATAAGTTTATACAAAACATACACATTTCGCCTCTTCAATATCAATGTTATTGGGTTGATTGATAGCTGCTATCTCCCTGAACAATATGATAAGCCTTGACTTTGTATGACGATTTTATTTTTTGTTTTTGTATGAAGAACACAACAAGGTTTCAATTTTTATTCTTCCATGAAAACAGTATATTGTCAACCTTTGCAGATATTATTTTCTGAAACCTACAACAGTTGGGTCTTCACTTAGAGGCGTGATATTGTTTTTTGTTGTAGATACAAAATGGTGATATTTATAATCCTGGTAGGAGCTGTCACACAAATCCCTGATGTGATATTACTCTATTTTGTTTACCTGCAACAATACCAGATCACTCAATTTACTTCATAACATTAAAATCATAAACAATTTATACATGGTAGAAGCTCAATTTTTATGGAAAGAATATTTGTTTTGGTTTTTTTTTTCCAAGAACAAATGCCTTTCATGATGTGAATTATAATAAAATTTTATCAAACAATGTAGACCCCAGCACGAGACCATATACACATCAGTAATTGGGTTTAATATTAAAAAGATTTAACAATGTATACTTTTTGGATGAAAAAATATTATTCTACAAACAAAGAAAATAAGATATGAGATAAGGGTGATGAGATCGAGAAGGATTGGGAACGAGGGACAGCTGGTTGTCGCTGTAAATATTGCTGTATTTCTTTATTTTTACACTTGTATATATACATTTTGAGAATAAAGAAAAGATAATTTATGAGAATGCTTTGATCGGGCTCTCCAAGTAAAGAAACAGATTTAGATATATTAAATTTCATCTGTGTTTTTTTCTTCGAACCACGTTTGAAACATGCTCAAATGTTTCTCTTGAATCTATTGGTCATGAATTTTTAATTTGATCAATAATAACAATTTTGTCAATCGCAGCACACCAATTTCAAAACGATGAGTAGAAAAAGGGGTAACACTAATTTCAATGCTGTCTTTTACTGATGCTTCATGTATTTCCTAGGAGTTTAAACATTTACTCATTTAACTTTTGATCAAATTGAAAGAAACATATGAAGATTAAATTTAATTTCCTTTAACTTCATTCAAAACCGTGATCGATGTCCACAAGCTGCAGATTTTTTTTCCGTCTGGAAAAAAAATGTCGCTGATCCTTTTTACATCCAAGTCAAAGTGTTCAACTGCATTGGCACACTTTGATGACAATGTTATAAACAAAAGTTGTATTGATTATAATCCGTCACATTTTGGTATTAACAAATAAACAAAAACATTTCAATCATTTCACAGACGTTTGAAGTTACTTTAACGATGTTTTTACCTGGACTCTCAATAAAAACTATCCATAATATTTAAGATTCCGCTGTAAGAGTATTCTGACAAACACGTGTTGGCATCCTTGAGACCATCCTGGTCGTCAAGTCAAACTATAAGAGTATGTGCTTACGAACGCAGGTGCATATGTCACTGCGACATTGCTTTCTGATCGAATAATTTTATCTTCACAACAACTATGTCTTCCTTCAGTTGTTGACATTATTGAGTTTTATTAAATATTAAAACATTGATTAAATTATGTTTTCCTCAGTGTGCATGGCAAATAGAAACCTATGCCTCGGTTGAGACAGGAGAATTACGGCCTAAGAGTAATTGAAGGGTCCGGATGACGGGGTATCTAAAACATCAATAAAATGCCACATTTTCCTTGAAAATGATTGAAATGAAGATATTCTCACAGCTAAAATGATTTACTATAAATCAACCATTTCCTTGAAGCCTTGAGTTTGGTTGCAGAACGTACAATCACAATGAAATCGAGTGGTTTCCGAGTTTGGTTGCAGTCCCTATAGGTAACTGCAACCAAATTATTTTCTAGCAATTATCCATAATTTTTCGTGTCTTGACAAACACTAATTTGGTTGCAGAGATTTTAGTTGCTTGTTAATTAGCAAAGAGGCAAGTTTGGTTGCAGGAGTTTTATAATTTACCTTATTTTACGTGAAAACAAAAACAAATCAGGATTTTCATTTTGACAGATTCCCTCTCGCACTGTGAGTGACGTAATGCCATGCGGTATGTAACGTGTCCTAAAATTGGTTGATTCAATCTCAAACATTTCCAACAATTTTTCAAATTTCCTAATTTTTGATTTATAATTGATTTTGTTCTGTTTTTGGATAGAAACCATTTGTTAAACTTACTCAATGATGTTTAATTTCTATCAAAATCATTTTGCAATTAAAGGGATTCCTGACAGCCAATGAGAATCATTTTGAGATATGACAACAATTCGAATTCGCTATGGGAGCACGTTGAAACACAGAAATGAAATTTAGGGATCAATTTGGTCAAATAATGTCAAAAGTACCTACCATGACATGCTTTATGATAGAAACTGTTAAAATAATCAAGGTCAGTGAAATATTTCTATCCATAATGTCAGAAACGCTTTCAAAACATGATGTGACATGATCGAAAACCGGACTCGATAGCGATTGGTAAGTGGCTTATGTGTCATTGTAATGTAAATAAAAAGCCAGGTAAGTGATCAACAGTTGTCAAATCATCATATATTCCATCTGCAACCAAATTTCTTCAAGCCCAGGCTCTTCTGTTTGATAAAAACATGTATTTTCTTGGAAAGATAATTTGGTTGCAGGTGCCTATAGGGGACTGCAACCAAACTCGAAAATTATGTGATTTCATTGTGAATAATCTTTCTGCAACCAAATTCAATGGTGTCATTCCATATATCATGGTATAGATAATTATCTCAGATTTCAGATATTCCAAATTGAGTCTTTTTTCAAGAGCTAGGTTGCAGTTAACAGTCCGTTTTGACACCCCGTCACACAGACACTTCAATTACTCTTAGGCCAGAATTACTTGTTTCACTAGAAATAATTATGTAAGTTTTCTACATAAAATTTATGGTAAAAGTTCTCATATTCTGATATCTTATAGTCCTTGGTACAAAAATGGAATGCGTAATTATTTGCATTACTTATAATTGTTAATGCATGGTTAATTATGTATCCAAAAGAAGGAAACAATGATTGATAATGTCATCATAACTTGACATGATGTGCAAAGACGTCATTATCTATAGCACATTCTAATCTTGATATTGCACCGACCAGTATGTTTTGATTTCTCTCTATATAACTGTTGATATTTTCAAAAGGAAGCCACGCCAATCACATGTGCTGTATCCAAATCAAATGACCAATGAACAGAGCTGTAGCAAAAAAATACATTACGTTTTTGGCACATTAAACTGTAGAATATGATTTCACTTTAAATGTCTTATCAAAAGCATAATAATATTTTCCATTAAGGACGCTGATAAAATTAATGTTAACAGAGTCAATCAAAAACAATTTCATATGAACAAGAGTCTACATTTGTTCTATTCAATTCTTTATTTCGGTATGCGTGGCCTCCGGCCCATATACAGGTAACAGTGAGCAGGTTGGAGATGTCACAACAACAATTGGCTCCCCAGACGGAGATAGATAAGAGTATAATTTTGCATTCAATAATCACAGAATCCATTATTTTATAACCAACGCGATTGCATTTTGCTAATAGGGAATATTACGCTGGTGACATTGAAATAAGAATAATGTTTACCATATAAGTAATGTCTATAGGAGGAACATTTACGACCACGTTACAACACATACTTAACGATGTCACTAAATGGTGACATTGAAAACATGTACTTATCATCAGAGCTAATGAAAATGAAGCATGCTGTATTCAGAATATGAGATATATTGTTGGTTCCAAAAAGTAACTGTCAGGTCTGCTTAGCTCAGTGGATAACGCTTTCGATTTGGGATCTTAAGGGCCAGGGATCGAATCCCGTCAGATGTTTTGAGAGTATTTTGTTTTATAGTCATATTGGCTTCTTAGAGATCAAGCAACCTAGGATAGCGCCTAGGAAATCGTTTTGGCAGTACATTTTGCACAATATCCTGTCATTGTCAACGTTGTCTGACTGTCTTGAAAATATAGTATTGTTGTTTTCAGAGATATACATTTTTTCTTTAAAAAAAAAGAGTGACTTTGGATGATGAATACAATATCTCCCTCGTGTCGTTTGGTATGAAATATAACAACTTTCATCACATTATGTTGACAGAAATTTATTTTGTGAAATTACTTTGATTGATTGATCAATACTCATTCTAATGTTAGTGCTGGTACCCAGTGTTGTTACTGTTTAGTGTTCACTATTCACCCAAATTGGTCGATTTCATGTAATCACAACCTTCATCTGTGGCACCAATCATGCCTTTATCAAGGCTTTTCTTGTTTCAAATGTTGACAGCTAGTATTCAGACTCTTAACCGTTCACACTGTTTGTCTCTAAGACGTTGACAATATCAACATGCAGTTATCAATGGCTTTATATCTGTATTCTAAAGTTCTTTTTGAAAGACATAGGCATTTTTCTTTTTAACTCTTTGAATACAGGCTTAGAAAAAAGAACACTTTCAAGTACACAAAAGCCAGGTTTTATAACATATATTCCAAAGGGTAACACACAAAACAAATACCTTTTAAAATTGGCGTCCTATCTCGCTTCTTTATTCTTCTTACAAAATTTGAGCAGCAGCAATTACAAATCGAATTTAAAACATAAAATTATCTTTGAAAAATCAGGCCCAAAGGGTTGTGTAAAAGATAGATATATAGGGGAGATAACCAGGTTAGTTTACGACATAATGGAATATACTAAAACCTTAAAAAAAATTCAATTGTGATCCAATAATTATTATTAACCACATATTATAATGACATCAAACAAGAGTGTTGGTAAAGTGATTTCCATCAGGATCCTTTAAAATTGAAAAAGGTTGTCGCCAAGCCAATCCGTTGGCGCCATATCTATTCATCCCCTCAGCATTCTCATTGGAAATAACGCTTACATAAAAGGAATAGACACTTGAAATAGAGAAAGTTTACTTTCACAATTCACAGATGATACGTAATAAATAAAAGAAGGATCAGAAAAATGCGTTGTGCCGTTTTACAAATTCTGCAATTTTTGCACGATTTTTCTGGTTTAAAGGTTAGGAAAACTAGACTATTATTTCGTTTCAAAGACTCAAACTTTGTCAAATTGGAATTTTGATTGGTAACAAACCGATTTCAAACTATTTGGGAATAAATTTCAACATTGATCAAACTTTGAAAAAAATTATAATTGAATGAATATTTAGCAATAAAACGTTCACATTATGGAAGAAACACAGTTCTAAAATTACTTCTTCTGCCCAAGTAAAATCTCCTTTTCTCCGCCCTACCCTGCCCAACAGATCTATTATCGAAAAATTCCATAATTATATTTTAGATTCATATGGAAAAATAAAACGAGATACTGTTATTCTTAACGAGGAACATACAGACGTTAAAGTTCTATTTATTTAAGATGTTTTATATTATATCTCAAAGTATATTGAACAATGATAGCATAAAGGTTTAAAATAAGTATTTTATAAAGATAAAAATATCTAACTCTTGTGAATGATTTATTTGAAGAAAATAGCACATTCTATTCCAAAGAGGATTTGTGTACTGTATATCAACTTATATCTTAATGTTAACTTTCTTCATTACGAGGGTGTAAAATGTGCCATCCTATATTATGTATGTAGTAGGTGTAACTATAACCGATTGTAAACTGTGCAATCCTATATATTATTGCACTATGAAATCTACAAACACTATTTTGGGTCATCAAAGTTTTATATGTAACTTACCATACATGTTATTTGAAGAACGAATGATTTTTGTGATTCCTTCAGGATTGTATGACAGTGTTGAAATTCCAATGTCATCTATCTCCATGTTCGATGTTGTAACGCCCTCTGTTGAAAGTATATACTTGTATTCCAATAACTTTTCATCGCCTATTCACAAACTTGATTACCACTAGTTTCTAGAATATGCTTTGATGACTATGGACAAAACAAAAGCCGCTTAACCATTCAGAGGTTGCAACACTCGAGATACACGACACAAAGCAGCATTGTAATATCTCCGCAGGTTCGATTGATTCAAGTGTAATGGACGAATCCAATAACTAAAACGTTTTTCATGATACTTTTTTGAATTTGTTGCAAAGTAAAAAAGTGCTGGCAGTGATTTGCCCTACAGTAACTGAAATCTGGAGAGAAGAGATGTAATACCTTGTTGATAAAACATCGAGGCAACTTTGGCAACTGTTATTCAGACAATAGATGATCAGCTCGAGGAAATTAAAACTTTAGGGGACCGGCTTGACCGTTGTGACCGCTATTTGCGATGCAACAACCTGAGGATTTTGGGAATCCTTGAAGAAGAAGGGAAAGATACCGACACAATCATCATTGAAGTCGCAAAATCTATAGGTCTCTCATCACAGGCCACGATATCGACGTCAGTCACAGTGTGCCACCGTGCCCGACAACACCCCAGGAGAGATCCCGACCAATACTTGTGGCTTCGTCAGTAACGCAACACAAAGATTATGTCTCAAGTTAAGAACAAAATTAAAATATGTACATCACGACCCTTAACTCAGAACGTTTCATAAACGAGGACCTTACTCGATCAAGTGCAGAAATAGCCCGTCAGGCACGTGAGTAAGTTTATAATGGTAGGATTGAGTCCACATGGGTCACCCGCGTAGTTATCCTTATTAAAGGGGCAGTAGCACGTTTTTTGATAATTTTATTTTTTTAAATTTTCACTGATAATTGTACGTTTATGCTAAATGTATTACTTTGATAGTGTCAATAATCTCATTACACAGTCAATTAGCCAGAGTCAGAGGATAAAGCAAGAAGATTCACACAAAATCCATTGGCGGCCATTTTTTTGTGAACACCTTTAATTCACTTTCTGTATGAAAAAGGAATCGCAAGACTGAATTTTACATTATATATTTGAATTGTAACTGCTCCATTTAGTTAAAATACATTGTCTTTCAATTGGAACCATTAATTTTCACTTTCCTAACATCACCTTATTTCCCCCCTAAAAAAACGTGCTACTGTCCCTTTAAAGTTAAGGATTGGAGCGTAGAGAAAGTGCAAATAACACTCATCTCGAGGAGGTCATCGAAGCTGCAGGACTTAAAATGACCAAGTCAGCAACAAAAGAAATATTAAGTGTTTGTCCATACAGATTCAATTCTTTATTTACGGTTGATATTTAGGCCAACGGCCTATGACAACATAGAATACATACAAAATGGATACTCATAATGCACATGCGTTCACATTGTAGAAGAAACATAGTTTGGAAAGATGGTTATGTTATAAGTGTGCTTCGTAGTTTCATAGCATGGTATAGATACATGGCAACATTCATTAAACACTCTTTATTCTTAACAGACATTAATTTAACAAAATGGTATTTTGATGCTGTGACAACAGGGAGTGTTCCACAACGGAAATTTGCCAAATTGCTTCTAAATTTATTTATTTGAATTGAGTTAATATACTCTGCAGTTTCAAATCTGAGTTTAAAGGTTTTATAATTTTGAAGTTTAGATATTTGATCTATCGAACTAAACCAATCTGATATAAACACATCTTTAATTCTTTGTTTGAATTCTCCTAGGAATAGATTAGTGTTTTGTACTCTCTGATTTGTCCAGACATACATAAACCCATTAGAACATAAAATGTTTCTTACTTTAGTTACCCAGTTTACTTTACCATTTGTATCATAGAGAAGTGACATCTTGTATGATTTCTTAACGTATCTATGGTCAGGCATTCTAATTATCTTGAGCCAATATTTGACAACTCTCACAGTGTTATTTACAAATAATGGAAAACGACCACATACACCGAGGACAGCGTTTTAATAGCTAGTTTAAGATACATTTTGCATGCTGTTCTTTTGATTCTTTCAAGTTCATGTATCCCCACAGTTCACAGCCATACGTTAGGATTGGTAATATTTTGCTATCAAATATTTTGAAGAACATCTGATTATTCATATTTAAGGTCTTTAGTATACCATTCAAAGCTCGCTTACCTTCCATAGCTCTTTTATTAATAGCATATTTCCATGATAACTGCGGGGTTAAATACATGCCTACATGTAAGTACTTGTAATTATTTACAATTTTCAATTATTCACCATCAAAGGTCCATGACTCATTTGTACTTAGCACACTCCGTTTCTGAACACCATTATATTTGATTTCGCCATGTTAACCTTAAGTCAGTATTCCATAGAAAAAGAAGAGAGGATATTCAACTGTCATTTGCAAATCTCTGCATACATTATAAAACAACACAATGTCATCAGCAAACAGAAGTAAATATATGTGTACAATATCAGGCATAAGTTGTAATCCATAACAATCCGAACATTCAATACTCATTGCTAATTCATTGATATATAGTGAAAATATAAGTTTGTCCATACAGTAATAATATGACTTTAAGATTCTATTGATATTTTCTTAACAAACACTATATTATAAATATATGTGTCATTTAGAGTGAAATGAAATCAATTAAGCCTGGGACGAACTCTCTATCCTGTCAGAATATGTCACACTAATTTCATATTCTCGATAAGGTGTGCATAGTCATGTTCTATAAAATGAATGACACTTGTGCATCATTTTGACATCTACGGTGGGTCTAGATTTTGCCAAATTATCCACTCACGTCTCCAGCTTTGGTGAAACGAATTGAACCGAGATAGATTATTAGATTTATTTGTTATGGCCCAGAGTGTAATTGCGGGTATCATACTGAAGATGCTCTTCATTTCTTCCTTTCTCCCCGAATTTTAGTGACAAAAAAGCCAATGCGTATGTTTTAAAAAGAGGTTTTAACTTGTTCTCAATTTTTATTTGGCCACCATGGGTCATCACAACATTTAAATGTAGAACTTCTGAAGTCAGTACATAATTATGTCATACAATCTAGGACATTTTCAGATTTCACTTGAAATGATTAAGTATTTAGATTTCGACTTCCTGAAATACGTTAGTATTAAGTTTATATCATCTTATTAAAATATGAGTCTTGGCCTCAAATTGTTATGTTGAATATTTTAAAAATCATTATTTTTATATGTTCATGTGTTCATAGTATAATAAAACATGTTTAAACCACATTTTGCGAAACACCATTGCTATGATAAATGGGAACAAGTCATTGGTTTGCACTACACTGATTTAGATAGGGAATGTTTCAACATTATTGCACACAAATGTAATTCCAGTACTGACTTCAGATGGTCGAATACTGCCAATACTACCCCCTCTCCCCTTTTTTCTCTGAAATAAATGCTACATGTCTGAAAACATTTATCTCATTAACCCGATGATATGTGACATTTGTATAGGAGTAATCAACCATTCACAGTCATCAACAAAAGAATTTGAAGTTTTAAAGGTATAAATAATAGATTTGAATAACTAGATGTCGAGGTGTTATGTATTAATTCCCTTTATGTAGCAGGCTATTAACACAATTATTATATTAACATGGAAAGCAAGGCATCGTCATATTTGATACAATTGGGGTCAATTGTCCTATTTCCGATTTCAAATCAGAACAAAGTTTTTACCTGTCAGGTCTACTAGACTATTACATGTAACCACATCATAACCTTTGTAAACGAAGTATTATGAAGTAATTTGAAAATGCACCACTTTCAAAAACTGTCATGACTGTGAAAAAAACTAATTGTAACATACCACAGACACAAACAAAACCAACAAATTTAAATCTGTTTGTGACAGATGTATGGGCTCAAAATGAAATGTTAAATGTTAGTAAATCAACCGTCTTCGGTAACACACATAAAGAAACCCTTGCGGCTCACATAAAGATCAGTCTTGCAATGATAACTGATCCAATCAAACAACATTAAACTGTCAGCACGAAATCGATGTTTCTATACAAGAACAGAAGAATAAGAAGAAAACTATTTTCTTACAGTGCCACAAGCTGTACATACAAGAAGTTAAAACAAAATAGATAAACAATTAAAAACAACAGGTGGCCTACGCGACACTTGTTTCCTTAAAATTACACATTGAATGTGAGAAGATAACATTATTGTTACGTTTTATAATCCTACATGGACATACTTACTTACATACATACTTACATCCAAACACTTATTCGATTATATACATTTACATGATACAAACATGCATATTCATACAAAAACTAATACACACAGTCTTAATGTTAACTGATCCCACCCAACACAAAGACACTACAGGCGCACAATCAAGGTCTCTATACAGCCGAGTCTTAATGATATCTGATCCCACCCAAATTCATAAAACTGCAGACGGACAATCAAGGACTGGTGTCTATAAACCCCGGTCTTAATGATAACTGATCCCACCAAAACCCACGAAACTGCAGACGCACAATCAAGGTGTCTATACAACCCAGTCTTAATGATAACTGATCCCACCCAAACCCACGAAACTGCAGACGCACAATCAAGGTGTCTATACAACCCAGTCCTAATGATAACTGATCCAAACCAAACCCATGACACTTCAGACGCACAATCACGTTGTCTTTACAACCCAATCTTAATGATTACTGAAACCACCCAAACCCACAACACTGCAGACGCACAATCAAGGTGTCTATACAACTCAGTCCTAATGATAACTGATCCAAACCAAACCCACGAAACTGCAGACGCACAATCAAGTTGTCTATACAACACAATCTTAAAGATAACTGATGCAACCCAAACCCACCACACTGCAAACGCAGAATCAAGGTGTCTTAACAACCAAGTCTTGATGGTCATGTTCTGTATGTCTACTTCATACTCAAAACTTACCCTCAGCAATTCCTAGATGAATCGAGATATTTCAGAAACAACCAAAGTAGTGACCTGTAATGGCAATGCTGTTTGTTTCAATGTTGTCATTAATCTTAGAGTCTCAAATTAGTGTGAACAATTTATGATTGCTGTCGAATGTTGTCTCAAAGTTGTTAAAGTACCTTTTAGGCCAACCTCACAACAGGTATGATGGACTACCATCATTCGCTGTCTGAAAGTGTTAGAAAGTGTAGTCATTGAGTTGTTATTGTGTTGTTGTTGAAGTTTATCTGGTGGTTCATATGATTTATATTAGATTTATTCAATTCATATCAAAAGTAACTTTAGAATTATGCATTATTCTGACACGTATCGTGATGCCATTTGGTAACGAACCTGATTGGTTTGTGTTGAATGAGTTGTTGTGTTCTGATCGAGTTAACCTCGGGTTTCCTCGTAGAAACATATTTATATATCGCACATTGATTTTATTCTTAATTGTAAAGCCCTGACTATGAGAGCGGAAAACGGTCTTTTCGTAGGAGGATCCTGTTCGCAGCAGGGCATTTTCCTATGAAAAGACCGAAAATCACTCATACGAACGGGATCCTCCAACGAAAAGACCACCACCCATGACAGCAGCCATTATTGTTATCAATAATATTATCGTAGTTCAATGTTTGTATCGTGAGTTTGGCTTTACACTGACAAACATCATAATTTGAGGATAGAAGATCAAAGCGTTAACTGCAACTTCTGCCATTTTTGTGGTGACTTTGGTTTATGGTGATCTTATCAATTTACTGTTGAGATGTGTGACCTGTAAGGTTGGTAGCATACAGTTTCATGCTTTTGATTCTTTTCTTGAAAAGCCCTCCCAGAATAAGATTATTTGATCAAAGTGTCACAGAGTTTTTAGTGTAAGGCAATAAGAATACCGTTATGATTCATGTTTTACATAAAGGATATATGATTAAGAATAAGACTTGAGGCATAGAATTCTTTTGTCACTTAAAATTTACATAACACAACACAATGAGATATAATTATCTCTGTATACGTCAATCTCGTTCAACCTTGTGTTTGATTTATCCTTTAGGCTTATCCTTGATGTTTATACATTGTTGCAGGCAGATAATATGGAGTGAACATGGAAGTGATAGGAAGATAGGCTCTGCTGACTATGACGGTTCCAACATCAGGAGGATTGTCAATATCTCAGGACATTGTTTTGGACTAGCCCTGGATGAGCAGGGTGAGTGAACATGATCAGTGAGAGTTGATTTCAAATGTTCTTTATATTTCAAAATACAAATTTACATCTAAAATGATTTAATCCAATGTTTATTTCGAAAAGAATATATGAATATGAAGAATTTTGTTTGATAAAACATTTTCCTATTCAAAATATGGGGTATTTGTTTAATGTCGTGAGAAAAATCATATGACTGCTACTTTTTGCAAAGGTGATAGTTTTACTCCTTGGGTGGACATAACTTTATACAATGCTTTATAATGTGAATGTGGCATATAAGAAGATAGCAATTTTCTTCACCAAATAGGTTTGAATAAAAGAACATGCATGGTCTTATTTGTCTTCTCATGTTTGCATATCTACTTGTATATCTATATGTGTATTTGTTGATCCAGTTCTTTCTAACAATATCTAAAATCTGTTTTGCATTTAAACAAGACAAAATTTGATGAATCAAGATCATATTGATAGTAGTCCACAAATGCACATACATTTATCTTACAAAATAAATTTTAAATGAAATTTATTAAACGAACATTATATATATTTGGTAACTGGAAAGACGGCATAAGATTCAACAAGAACTGGAAACAAGGTCACGATTTTCAAGCAAGGTTGGATATCAAATGTAGAGACGTTGAAATAATTTATAATGTGAAACATAATAGTAAGACTTAATTACCATAGTGAAAGCTAGGAGCTATTTAAGCATTGGAAACAAAACAGGGGGTGAAGGTAAAGAATGAAAGCATACACGTAAAACTACTATCACTACTTAATAACATTCATTATAAATTAACTATCAATAATATGGCACTAAAACAATCTATACAGCCTATAATGTTATTAATCTTGTTTTTCCGTATTGGTCCAGTTACAGGACCGTTGACCTGTAACTGGGCGAATATGGAAAAACTTGATTAATGACATTTTTATTAATTAAGTTCTTTGTGATTTACTTGTACAATATTAGAGAGTTCATTTTCATCGAAATCAAAATTATAAAAAAAGTTTGTGAACTGTAATATATGTTGAAAGTTTTTAAGCGATAGCTTCGGATTTGTGCCATTTTTGTTTATGCGCATGCTCAGAGTTGTATTGGCCCAGTCTGCTCGTATTGGCCCAGTTTGTCCTGTATTGGCCCAGCTTACCTGTATTGGCCCAGTTGCTGAATCGTATAGTGTGTGCCGTTTAGATTGTATTAGTGCCATATCAATAATAGTTAATCAATATTATAGCTAAAATGGATGGAATTATCATGAAAACGCCCTCTTGTTATCAGGAATGAGCGGGCCGCTGCAAATGAAAATGGCCCGCTCAAACCTGACGATGGTCCATTATCAGTACCGTTGTTAAGTGACGTCATACGGGGTGCCGAGCGAGTTCTTTGATGCACCGAACGCTGACAAAGGAAAATGGCGTCCGATTGTGTTGGTGCAGCTGAATCGCTCCGAGAGATTGAACAAGCGCTTCACGAACCTACTGATTCACTTTTTGTAGAAAAGGCCGAAATTGATGATATTGATAGTGATTTAGATGAAGATGAACTTGATAAGTTACAAATGGAAGGGAAATCTGCAAATACTCTGAAGCAAACATCCTGGGGAATCAAGGCGTTTACCGGTAAATATTGTAAACTTTTACCTCTATAAAATCGACCTATTAAATCGAAATGCAATTGAAACAAATTGATATTTTTCTCTAAAATCGATTTCTTTTTTCTTTCCTTTTTTATAGAATGGGCTTTTCGGCGTAATATTGACGTGGAATTCGAAACAATAACCGCACAAGACCTTGCCATAATTCTAAGAAAATTCTTTGCTGAGTATCGGATCAAAAAGGCTGAACTTCCGACGCCAAGTACATTGAGATCGCTAAGAGCAGTAATTCACAGGACCCTAAAAGATCCCCCGTATTCGCGGAATATTAACATCATCCTTCGTCGGGCAGTTAATTGAAGACCACAGGCTTCTGCAAATGATAATGCCCTGAAAAAAAGCGTTACCCCTATAATAGACTATACGATTTGCATACGAGATACACGAGACAGGAATTTTAAGATATATGACAGTTCACATTTTTATGTATAATTTGATTCTATGAAAAAGAACTAGATAATGTTGTGCAAGTTTATCACATATAAGTTAATTATCAAAATTACATTAACTCATTTTTTCCATATGAGACCAGTCTGGTGAAAACCTCAGTCTGCTGTATTGGCCCTTGGGCAGACCTCGGACCTGTAACTGGACCAATACACTTAAGTTTGATTTTAAAACATTATATGATAGTAATGCTTACAGATCTTAAAGAGGTTTTGGTAGGTTTTGTCCTGCAATTTGGATATTTGCATTACCATTCCAGTTTGGTTTACATTCAAGTATGGTTCCCTATTCTTTGTAGCATTCAACTTGTTCAAAGACAGACATTAGTGTGATTAGAGTTCAATACGAGAGTTTATTAAGATCAAGTTTGCATCCCTGTGATTAAAACAAGCGTTCTAGTCGACACAATATTTGGTGTATTAAAAAACAATACAGTGAAGTCTGCCTTGAGCAGCATCAGACTTTAACAGTATTCTATTGATTGATAAACTGACGCCTGTTTCACCTTAGGAATAAATGATCATTGTCATTCTATGTACAATGACAACTGTCTGTAACAATTAGAAGCACAAGATAATACAATAAGCTAATGAGCTCTGTGGATAACGATATGTTTAATTGTTCTGTGGATAACGGTATGTTTAATTGTTTTGTGGATAACGGTAGTTTTAATTGTTACTCTTTGATCATTTACTGTTCGATAAACATCAGTGACTGAAAGCCAGTGTTAAGGCAAGTGAACATATAATAAATGCAGATGGCAGAAAATCGAGACTGATTTGACAATGATATTGTATTAAAGATATGCAAACTGTTCGAAAATGTCCACAAATTATCTTAAAACAGAAGAATTGAGCTGATAAGGGCCATATCCTGTTTAGACCTGGAAAACCGCTATTTTGTATAAGCTAAAACGTACTCAAAATCTCATGGATACTGGTTGAATATAAATTGTGGACCTGAAATAAAACAAAATCAGATTTGTTTTTGTATTATGACCGAGAAAGTGTTTTCCTAGAAAATGCATTCATCGGAAAATAAACCTTTAACAGGCGAAATTGATATTTTATGATGCTTCATTTTTCAAATGAATGGAATCAAATAGGACGGAAATGATGTAGAAATGAGGGATATTTCATAATAAATGTTCACGATCTCTGACCTAAAAGACTAGTATATATATAGTAAAGATTCTTAGAAAAATTGTACTAACATGCCCAAAAAGGGTTTTCCTTTGGGGACTATAATATAGAAAAAAAGGGCATGTTATTTTTTTCGGAGAACGATGCTTAAATGCTTAAACTGAATATTTGAAAAATTAACCCTCAACAGGTGGAATTAATATTTTAAGACGCTTCATTCTTCAAATGTATTGAATCAAATAGGACAGAAATGATGTTTAAAATAGTCCCATTTGTACACGATTTGCGGACTACAAAATTAATATATATATACTTAAAATTCTTAGAAAAACTGTTATTATGCACAGGAGAGGGTTGCCCTTTGGGGACTATGATATAGAAAAAAAGGGCATGGTAGTGTTTGATGGGGAAATATACTTAAACTGAACATTTGAAAAATTAACTCTCAACAGGCTTAATTAATATTTCATGACGCTTCATTCTTCAAAGGTATGGAATCAAATAGGAACGAAATGATGTAGAAATGAGGGATTTTTCATGATAAATGAACACGATCTCCGGCCTAAAAGACGAATATATAGATAGTAAAGATTCTTAGAAAAACTGTTATTATTATTATTATTATCTAATATTGCTTTCTCAATAAATGCGTTAAATTCATACACTGTTTTTGCAATTTGGTCTTAAAAATCAGCGGGAAATTGTTTATGCTGCTGACATTTTAAAATTGTTCAGCATGCAACTCTGCTTTTTCAGGTTTGGTAACAGCTTCTCCATTTGTGCCAAGGACTGGAATAGGGTTTTTGTTCAAGTTTCCACTTATACTTTTCACCTTGGACCAGACAGTTGATAAGGGGGTAAACTGAACACATTGTGACGGAAACTTCTCACTTCGACCATTAAGTAAATTGACCGCAACAGTCTGTTTTTCACCCATTAAACCCAACTGTGAGGACACGTCTTCATATTTTTGTACAACGATCCTCTTTGTATCATTTTTTAAGACAACAGGAACTGTGCGCAATGACACAAAATATGTCATGTGATATTGTGTAGATGACATTGTGACCTTCGAATATTGACCTTGAGATTGATCAAAATGTTGCTGTTCATTGCAAGGACTACTTGTCGACTTTACAGGACGACCTTTATCATGGTTTGCACTATTAAGCATGCTTGAATGAAGCAGCTGATTGTGTTGAGATGTACAATTATCAATACCACACAATGTTTTCCTACTGCATATCTTGCTGTAATGGTTTTACCCCAGACACCTGAAGCAAAGACTCAACAGTTTTGCAGTTTCTCATCTTTTTGGGACTCGCATAGACTTGAATTTAACACAACTTGTAATGCTGCCTTGACTCGAGCTATCCCGTGGGTGGTTCTGCCTCCACTATGTTAATCGTTGTTATTTATACATGTACATATTAGGCATCTAACAACAATAGATCTTGAAATAACTTATCTCTCTGACAACTTATCAGCCTGTAGATTTACAAAAGCTCATTGTAGTTGTGGTTTAGATTTGCACCGAAGTACAATATCGCCCCTTTCAAGTTTTTTAAGGTTGTCAATGTTACCAACATTCTTCTGTATGTCTCTGGTAAAGGCTATAGCATAGGTATTCTTAAGGGTGGTACAGGGATCAACAGGTGAGAGAACGACAATAAACTTAATTTCAGGTTCTGAAATATCAGATTGATAATTATCTTCTAACTTTCTTTTTTTGGCGTTTGGAAAGCATTATATGAAAGTTATTTGAGTATTAAGACTCTGTTGAGTGCTCCACAATTTCATGTCCTATGCCCCTATTTCACTACGAGAGGAATTCTTACGAATCGCCCCGAATAGGTGTAAATTTGTGAATATTCTTGAATATTTGGCAACATTCGTGAACTGCAATTTCACTTGTACGAAACGTTTACGGAAATTCGTAGCTTTTCATGGTAAAACACTGCGAAAGCAATACGAATTGCTTACGAATTGCTTACGAATATGATACGATATCACAAATGATGTAGGAATAGATTACGATAATTCGTGACTGTTTCGTAGATGATTCGTAAATAATTCGGGGAGAGACCATCAAAAATATTAACCACGAATTTCCAAGAACTCGTTACAAATTTGTTACGAATGACCCGAATTAATTACAAATAGTTTAAGAGACAACTACGATAACAAAATTCGTAGTTGATTCGGGAAAATCTTTTGACAAACAAAAAATTGTTCACGAATGCCACGAATTGTAAGAATATTGCCGAATCAATCACGAATCACAGGAATATTCGTGAGAATTCCCCTCGTAGTGAAATAGGGGCATTACTCAACTTGCAGTTCATATGATGCTAATATGGCTAATCAATTACTCTGCGAGTTATCTACTCAGCATCTTCTCAACGGAAGAGGCCTGATTATTGAAGGACAAACTATTTAACATCATGATAGACTTCTTTGTAGTCGACTATTACATCGAGTGTCCCTTTTGGTTCGTCTGGTTGGTGTGTGTACGTCTTCATAATCATAGCAGTCCATCTCAGTTGTAACTTGGCAAATCTTGAAACAATATTGAGTTCCAAATGAATTATCCCAATGAATGTCAATGTTTTGTACATCTAAAATTAGAATTCATTAGAATTTCTTATGATTATGATTATCTCCTGAATTAATACAAATGATGAACCTGGCTTCTCTTTCTATGTTTGCCATGGTGTTTCTGTTTATTTTTTGCATAATCGTTACCTCTACTTGTTATCCTTGTGAGGCATAAGCCATATTTCTAAAATCAAAGTATGCACTTGTAGTTTTTTAGCTGAGTAATAAACAGTAAATGAATTAGTCTGTCACACTGTGCTCTCTCATAGCTTAGTTACCTTTCAATGAGTAAAAGGCCTGTTCAGCTCATAGTTTCTAACTTAATCATCTAATTAAAATCTCATTTGATAAGAAATGAAATTTAAATGTATCAGAATGAAACAATATTGAGAATAATTACTAAACGTTGTAGCTATTTGTCCTTAATTTCACACCCTATTCAAGCACATTTTCAAGGCATTTCTGTCTCAAAACACTTACAATTAGAGGCTGATATTAATAAAAGTTGATAGGAAGAGAATGATTAAAGGATGACAATATTTAATTTTTATTTAAATTTAAGTTTGAAAATATTTTTTAGGAAATTTAAGTCAGTTTTATTGCTCATAAGATTAAACATAAGTAGTGATATATTTTCAATATGAGCTCACATGCACATATCCTTTTGCCCAGAAGCGATTGTTTGAGCGCGAGTTCCTGTATATGTTCACCTGTGACGTCATAAAACCCTTGTTCCTGACGTTAATATGGCCGGCTGAAATGTTTCTGGATATTTCTAGGGGACTTAAATGGAATAGGAAAAGTTATAAAGAAATTAGTACCTTTGGTTGTGTGCAATATAGATCTTATGAAACTCATGCAAATTTATATATAACCATTGCTCTTGCTTGTGCAATGAACTAATTTACACTCTTTTCGTACAAGTCGTATGACACATTTCTCGGATAATAATCTCGAACTGAAATAGTTGTTTTCAGTTTGCTATTGATCAATTTCATCACAGAGACCCAGAAGTACATGGAGGTTGTTTATTAGAAACTTCTTTTCTTGTCAGTAACTCTTCTGATCAAGACGTCTCTCACTTATACATTGTTTTCTTTTACCTTGATATTCCTCAATAAGAAATAGTAAATCAGTTAAAGATTAGTAAAGTTGTATAACAATGCTTTCATATAATTCTTTCTGTGAATAAAAGAGTTTCTACATTCTAAAAAAGTATTAAAATAAACAAATGTCAAGCTTGAAATTATAGATGTATCCCAAAATAACACACATACATGAACAATGAACAAACTTACTGCAATCCTAACTCTGACGATCGATACAAACTACTCACAGAGAATGAAAGACCTGAGGAAAATGTAATAACGATCATCATTTATTAAAGCATGTTCGCTGATAGTTTAATAAAACTGAACTATGTCTTTTGTTACGAATGTTAATGATATAAACAATTGATGGGTTCATCTATTTGTCATCGTTTTCTCGACCGTGTTATCTAAGTATTAATCGGCGAGTAATAGAAAAATTACTTAACTTGGTCTTTTCTGAGAACATTTTTATGAATATGGTTACATAGTTAACCACATAAGCTTCATAAAAAATGTTATGAAACGGGACGTCGTTGGGTAAACATATGTATTACAGGTGTGTTGTTCTATCTGCAGGTGACATCCTGTATTGGAGTGAATATGGCACAGGATTGATCCAGTCAGTCTCTCTAGATGGGTCCAACAGAAGAGTTATCTACACCCATACAACAAATCGTCTCTATGATTTGTTCCTGCTGGACACAACTCTTTACTTCACAGCATTGAACGACTAGTGAGTGATCTGTTAACAGTCTATACCTTCATTCTAACCGGGTTCTAGTCCAGTTGTTGAAGTCACGTTATAGAACTGTCTGATAACAAATTGTGTTATGTTAGAGATCTCTCAGGTTTATCAACATCATTTCGAAATGTTGCATTAACCACTTAGCATGAATGTTTTTCCAAATCTTTATCACATACAATTGTAATCAATCTGTTGTCAACTACTTGGTGTCTTACATGAATCTATGTCCTCAAATAAGCTATGTGTAGGTTATGTGTAAGTTTTGAATACAGTTAAGTTTTTGTTTTGGTTCTAATGACATTGCGCTGACAAATCTAACATGCAAGTTTCACTGCTGAACATTAATAGCATCCATGCGTCCTTGATGATAGTGTTGAGGTCATCTAAATCGCCCGGTGTTTTCCTACAAATAAGTAATTTTTGTAAGGTATTGATAGTATCCAACAAATTGTTCTTACTATACCTCGCTGACAAGAGAAAAAATCAAAGTCTCTCTATGACCTTGACATGATCACTATTAGATACAAGACATATCTACCCTGTCCTATTGTCCTGTTGTCCTATTGGTCCCAGTTTTATATTGCGTGGTAGGGGCAGGCAGGAGCTAACTTCAATATGCATGTTGATTGGTCTGTTTTGTCTGTCTGTCAATCCCACTATCTGAAATGAAGTAGAGCACATGTATGTTTCATCCTGTTATCATTCTAACTTTGTACTCTATATGCAACCTTATACAGTCCCTTACCCGTATCCCTTTTTTGATTCTCCTAGGTAAGTTTCATAAGAAAGATTTTACTTAAATAGTTTACATTAATATACACACAGCAGGGTTACTCATACACCTTTTCATCAAACATATTTGGAACAGTTAATCAGAGCATCAAAATGCTCAAGCTGTGAAGTTGAAGTGAAGTTGTGAATATTTTCCAAAAGGTTTGATGTGATCACATTTTATGACACTGCTGATAAGATCTGCTCAATTTTAATTCCAGTGTGTATCGTATATCAGTGGCTGGAGGAGGAGCAGAGGCCATCTCAGATTCCAGGTTTTCACAACCCTTCGGACTGTATGTTCTGTCAGACAAAGCTAGAGGTGAGTGCTATCTCAGATACCAGCTTTATCTATTTAAACGGACTATATGTTCTGTCAGATAAAGCTAGAGGTAAGTGCTATCTCAGATACCAGGTTTATACAACCTTTCGGACTATTTGTTCTGTCAGACAATGCTAGAGGTGAATGTTTTCTCAGATACCAGGTTTATCTATCCCTACGGACTATATGTTATGTCAGACAATGCTAGAGGTGCGTGCCATCTCAAATACCAAGTTTATACAACCCTACGGACTACATGTTCTATCAGTCAAATCTAGAGGTGAATGCTATCTCAGATACCAGGTTTGTACAACCCTTCGGACTATATGTTCTGTCAGACAATGCCAGAGGTGAGTGCTATCTCAGATACCAGCTTTATCTATTTAAACGGACTATATGTTCTGTCAGACAATGCTAGAGGTGAGTGCTATCTCAGACACCAGCTTTATCTATCCCTATGGAATATTTTTTCTGTCAGACAATGTTAGAGGTGAGTGCTATCTCAGATACAAAGTTTATACAACCCTACGGACTATATGTTCTTGTCAGACAATGCTACGGACTATATATTCTGTCAGACAATGCTAGAGGTGAGTGATTGTAGAGGGAATCAATATATATAGTGAAAGAAACTACCAATTATGATTTAACTGTAGTCAGCTTTTCAGGTTGGGTGAGTAAAGGGTGTATTCACTATTAGAATCACCGAGGCACCTTTTTAAAATCTAATTAATGATATATGCATTATGTAAGAACCTAGTTATTCAGCAGAGTTCCCTGAGGACAAAATGTTTTTATCCATTGTAGTCATTTCAATGATGAATATTCGTTATTGTGACACGTTATTGAGTACTAAACGACGTCCCGTTTAATAACATTTTAATGAAAGCAGTGAATGGTTAGGTATGAAAGGAAATTCACGAAATTTATAAAAAAATTATTAGACCGTACAAAGTTTGGTTTTTTAGTTGTTAATTGCCGAAAAACATCGTCAGAAATATAAAGAAATTCACTATATTAAACTATTTTCTGAACTAAGTGATGATAAATATTCATATACAATATATTTTATATCAAAAGATTTATAAATGTTTGTAATGAAAAAATTATTGAATGTGATCTTGAATTATGCAGGTCGAACTGGATCTTAGTGTGTAAGTAAACCATTCATGTTGTAAATCTGAATATGAAGGTCAGCAAATCAGGAGGTATATTCTATGTAATATTGAATCAAAATTGGTTGTTACTGTGGGTAACTGTGTTGTGCAGATTCAATGTTTCCTTAAAATAAAGCCCACACTCTGGCAGGAAATAATTCTT
Organism: Steromphala cineraria; assembly: GCA_916613615.1. NCBI lineage: Eukaryota > Metazoa > Mollusca > Gastropoda > Trochida > Trochidae > Steromphala > Steromphala cineraria. Next base: position 66,111,120 of record OU744728.1, on the reverse strand, counting down.
TCGGTCGAATCCTTTAAAACCACCAACATTTGGACCGTATGAAAATGGCTCCTCACACTAAGTAGCACTAAACATGTTCACGTATACTGATATAAATGCTTTCATATGTTTGTTAGAGTGTCCTGCTGGTACATTTGGATCTGACTGCACGTCCTGCAGTACACGTCACTGTCAGGGAGAGTCGGACTGTCCTGCAGATGGAACCTGTTCTCAGGGATGTCGGAATGGATATAGGGGTCAAACATGTACACAAGGTAACTCCGTTTGCAGTGAGTAATTAGTTTTATGGGTCACAATGCTTGAAGACAATTTGCTGTTAGTTCTGCCGTGTTTTCAGATTTTAGCTCGATCCATATGTGAGAGTTCTTGAGCTGTATTATTGTAAGGAATCTGATGTTTCAATCAATCTAATTATCGTTTAAGAAATGCATCTTTCATTGCACATTAAACCAAATAGTGTATTGTTCAAAAATGATATGTGAATCTATTGGATAGATTACTTTATGCATTCAAAATTGTTTCTAAATGAAAATCAACTAAATTCGATATTTTGAAAACGTAACTCGACTAGTAACTCAAATATCATGCTCAATACTAAAACTTATTCAACCAAATGTTTTATTCAAGTCTGATACAATTAGTCGCCTGATATGAATATAATCGATAATTTCATCTGTTCATTGCTCTCTGCTGTATGTATTTGTAAGCAGATATAATCTACACTTTGTTTATATGTTCACTATCATATTCATAGTCTGCAGCTCTTTGAGATTTATAGTTATTCTTAAAGTGTCAATTGAAGCCACATTGTGATTTCGATTTTGTTTTACAACACCAAGTCTTCTGAGGAACCAGGTTAACTAATGGTATAGTTGGAGCTTCTTCTGATACTCTATAGGACACGTGTCATATCCAATGGTTCTCATAGTTATGGTCGTTAAACACCCAATTCAACGTTGTGCATATGGTCTCTGTGGTACTTCAATCGTTTCAAGAATCGAACTGTGGAATGTAAAGGTCTAAAGGTTGGTCGTGGGTTGTCTTAACAGTATTCCTGATTTGAGTTCTGAAGTGATCATCGATATTATATATTTCGAAGAGGAATGGAAATAAATGATTGGATGATATGTGTGACCCCTGCACCTGTCCTTTTGCTATATCTGCAAACACTGCCAACTATTTTCCTTCACTTGTTTTGTCTGTTTACTATTAGGTTTAACAGTTATGACAATATTTCATCACAAAATCAAGACTAGTTTAAATCTTCATCATGATCATTATTGCCAATTTATATGAGCTTGTGAACTTTTTATTGGAATATTTTCTATTTTTGTTTTACCCAGATTGTGAGTCAGGCTTCTATGGATCTGGCTGCAGCTTGTCCTGTAACAACAGGAGCTGTGGTGATGATCCATCTGACTGTGAGCACGTGACTGGTCAGTGTATTGAGGGATGCAAGCCTGGCTTCCAGGAAACGGACTGTTCACAAAGTAAGTATCAGCAAAATAGTTAATACTGTAGGAGCTACAATAAATCGAAGACAAAACTGTTAAGAGTAAACAAAACGCTTAAATGAATTAAATGTAAGTAATATAGATATCGATCTAGTCTATTCTGAACAATGAGTGAGTGTGCTTTATAACAAGGATGGAGATCAGCTATCTCTTGCCTGATTGTTTTCTCTTCATTCATGGAATCGATGTTGACACAATAATTAGCAGATGCATATCCTTATTCAATCATTTATTGGTATATAATAGTACGATTTGAATGTCAAATTCAAGTAAAATCATGTTTACTGATACACTGACATATTTCCTTCTAAGGAACGGTTGGTACACAATTTACCGTATTCGAAGTAATAAGCACCCTGCTCCAATAGGCGCCCCCAGCTGGTTTTGTAATTATAGGTCTATAATCGCCCATGGACCAGCAGTACTAAAGTAATACATTCAGCGTATTTACTTTGTTTCATGAGGAATAAAACGATACATTAGCGGCAATATGTGTTATTTTCTACTCAATAATGTGTAAGTATTTTGTGAGTGCCTGTATCAGTTATTAACGACAACCTAAACACAGTTCCACTTCAGAAGTTTTATTTTACGATCGTCACTCATACCAATTTAACAAGCGCCCTAACATGTCAAATACTTTATTTGATCCAATACGGCTACTTGCAATCGTAGGTCTGTCCATCTTCCTACGCAGAGCCTAAAAGGCCAGTTTTCAAACTGTCAGTTTTATGTCTTGCTGCATAGCCTTGAGTTTTCTGTGCTTGCTCTCTAGTCTGTAGGGGCACTATAGCACCACAGAAAAGTAAAGTCTCTGCAGCAAGGCATAAAATGACAGTTTGGAAACTGGCCTTTTAGGCTCTGCGTAGGAAGATGAGGTCTGTCATGTTTTTGATTATGTATACAACTTTAACTCGTTTTAGAAAAGCATTTCTGGTAGACAGATGGACAAAATAGAGAACAGTATGAGTCATGTCCACATATTACCATCAGTATTTAGAATGTTTAAATCTTAACTTGATTGTATAAAGTAAGCAACTTTTGTCTGTGAATGTGTAGGTTCACCTAAACATAGACTTTTACACCACATGGAGGAATGATTTGCTCTATTTTATTTCCAATAGAATGTGACTCGAGTTTATACGGACCTGGCTGCAGCTTGGCCTGCACTGACCGGAGATGCCTCGACTCTACATCTGGCTGTGATCACGTGACTGGTCTGTGTGTAGGCGGATGTCAACCTGGGTATAACGGGACAGATTGTGTCAAACGTGAGTATTTAAATATTATAGTAATTATAGTTATTTTTATTTTCTTTCTTGTGTATGGTGATAGGCAATCTACATTTTAAGCATATATGTTTCTTTGAATCATTAAATTCAACACTTAAAGAACATTTGCATGTGTCATTTCTCCTCTGTCTATTTGATGTAATGTATTATTTTCCATCATGATATTAAAGTATCAGTTACAGGACCAACATAAAATACTTACTTTGCAAAGGAATTTGCATTTTAGTTTCTAGATGTCAAGTACATATAGTTATGTGTTGAACCTAGCAATGATCTTACATTTCCAAACAAATATGTTCACAGAATGTCCTCCTGGTGTCACCTACGGAGTCAACTGTGAGAAGTCCTGCAATGCTCGTCACTGTGTGAGGTCATCTACTGAGTGTGACCCTCAGACTGGACAGTGTCCTGACGGGTGTGAGCTGACCTGGAGAGGAGAGGACTGTACTACTCGTGAGTCTCACGCTTCAGTCTGAAGTCTGTAGAATATATAAACTATTAAGTATCACGTCTGTAGAATATATAAACTATAAGTATGAGGTCTTTGAAACTTACAATCATGTGCTTATTTCGTAGGTGCGCATGGTGAATGGAGACATTTCTAAGAATAAGAAGCTTAAGTTCATGCTGTATACAATTACATGTCATTTATAATAGGGTCATTATCAGTTTTTGAAATATGTTTTATTTCATAAAGGGGTTAAAATCCTTCAATAATTCTGTACACATCGTAGCCCGTAGAAACGCCCACACTTCAAGAAACATGAAAATCATCTTCTACACAGGTTCCCCAAGGATAGCTACCTGAAACATCTAGAGGCTTATTCATGCTGTACAACTGTTTTGGCAATCTTTTTTCAGGCATGTTTAACAGATGGCACAAATATTGTTTTACTTAATACCTTTCACAATACATGAAGATGAAGGTCATATTGTCACTGTTAAACCATTGTGAACAGTCTAGAAATAATACTTCATGAAATGATTTTTCATAGAGATAGAAACGTCTCCATCAATCTATCAACATTTTATGTATGACTTGCAGTGCACGAGCAAACATGTCTTTCATAACGTACGTGTATGAACTACTTGTTGCTACAACAGGGGAAGTAACTCTAACTGCAACTTTGAAAAACTGCATTGTCATGTTGTAACGCCAGTTTGGTTATCGTAAAAGAAGACTATTTGCAAAAGTGGGATTGTTACGTTTTTTACTACGATACTTGATGAAGTCTACCATCACTAGAATATGATTAGTTTCTGATAACAAGTGAGTCACTGACATACTGTTTCACTAAGCAGTCTATCATGTCATTTACGAAAATCTAAACACAATCACTCACATGACATGCATGGAGGTTTTAGAAAATAGAAATACCCACTTTATTGCATCGATAACACCCTCAATAATAAGAAAAATATAAATAACAAACCGTTCACTTAAAACATATCCTTGGCGAGTACCAATATTGCATGTAAAACACTTGGATTATCCTTCAAAAGTCCTTTCACATGCTGCCAAGTTATTGTACATGGAGAAAACTATATCAAAAAGTTTACCAGATATCAGATAGGGATTCCAGAGGAAACATTATGTATTATTGTGTTAACAGCATTTGAAAAATCAATAAACAATAAAAGTTAGTTTGTAAAAATATACAAGTTTTAGAAGAATATAAACTTATGGCAAGAGAAACGCTGGTTGCATGTACATTGACGAAATTTCCATCGAACCCACAAATCATGATTAGATAACTTGTATAAACATTTCACGAACAGTAAAGACATTTCGTAGGGGTCATGGCGAATCTGCATCCTGAATATTCCTGTTACGTATTTCCCCCTGTTCTGTATAAATGCGTCTGTGACAGAATTAACTATTGTATCTTTTAATTTTTTACAAAAATATCACGTTTGACGACTGAACAGCGAGAGAGCGATTGGAATGCTTTAGGCTTGTGAAACTAAGGCCCGAGCCGAGGAAATCATCAATTGCCACAAATCCATCGAGTGATATATATATAAAACATATTATCACAGTGACGTCATCAGCAAGACCACCATGGTGGTGGCAGTGTCATTACTTGGGGTGGTATTTGTGGTGACACCAAGACCAATCTTGTAGTAGCAAATGGTACCCTCAACGCAAACAAGTATATTATTAACCATGTCCAGCCCCAGTGGTTCTTCCATTCCCGCAGAACAATCCAAGAACGCCGCTCCACATATTGCATGTGTAACACGAGACTTTTTCAATGCCAACAATATGCATGTTCTTCCTTGGCCAGTCCTATCATTTGACCTAAATCCTATTGAACACCTCTGGAGCGATCTTGGGAGAAAAATTTTGCAACGCCAGCCACCATAAGGAGACTGGTTACTTCTGTACGAAGTTGTGTCAGGGAGTGCATATATATATATGTGCAAGACGTAGGCACACGTACTCGATATTGAAAATTAAATGTGACTACGAACTTGATAAAATTTCGACAATCGTACAACAATAAAAAAATGCTTCTGAATTGTTTCTAGTTTCAGAATTTACCATCATGTATTTATCTGAGTTGTGTTAATTGTTGCACCTCCAAAATTTAATCACACTTTATCACATATTGTTTTATATGTTTCAATTAAATGGGAAAATTCCACGCCAGTGTTACTCGTGCCAGTAAGTTCAAATTGTAAATGTCATTTATGCAGATTGAAAAAAATGTGTGTGACTTTAGCATAATCAAGCCATGTCTTTGGGGTATCCTAAACCCTAGAGCTGACAGTTGAATTCGGAAATGTACTTTATTTAAATTGACTTCAAATTGTTGGGTACTGTGTTGTAATATATTTGTTTAGATTCATCAGAATGTAGGTCATTTTTCGTTGCAATAAAATACACAGCATCGGAGGAAATTATTCTTACTCACTCTTGTATATATCTTTATCTACACTGATCAGTCATTTGGCTGGAAACATATCTGGTGATATCATAATCAATTTATTAATTTAAATGTTTTAATATCCAGAGTGTCCTGCTGATACATTTGGATCTGACTGCACGTCCTGCAGTACACGTCACTGTCAGGGAGAGTCGGACTGTCCTGCAGATGGAACCTGTTCTCAGGGATGTCGCCAAGGATACAGAGGACAAACTTGCACACAAAGTAATCTGATTTTTACAGTATTGTGTTAGATCAGTGGGTGAGAGTGTTTCAGAGAGGTGATTGTCAAGTCTATCATACTCCATCTTCCCCGTGAGGCGAAGCTAGCGCACGTAAGAGACGAACTGGATAGGTTTGTGATAACCTTGACGTTGACTAACTAGGCCTTGCAGGGAAGATGATCATACTCTCAATCATTACAAACTAGTTTTAAAATACATTTTTCTGGTAGAAAGATTCACTTAATAGTAACAGTAATGATATACAAGTCACATCCTCCTCGAATAAAATATATTATGTCTGGCTTGTAATCGAATAATTACTAGTAATTCTTCAACTTAACCTTTACTTGGTTTTTAATTAGCCCCCAGCTATGACGAAAATGGGTGTTATATATCGTTTATTTTATCTGTCCATCCTTTCCTGTAGTCATAACATTGTGGTTGTAGTTGTTTTGTTTTGACACTATTCACTTTTATAATCGAATTGTATATCTCATACTTACATGTATGGTCCTTGAAATTCAGTTCAACTTTCGGCATATTATTCACTGCCACTCCAATGTGCGTTCCCAGATACATAGTGTGTAAATTACTGCGGATTTGGTTGGGTAGGCCTTGGTTGAAATTCGAAACCAGTATCCTTATATCCATATAATATATTTCACTGAAGTTGGAAATATGTGATCCTACATATCTGATTATTTAACTTGTTTATCTATAGAAAAAGGTTCTTGGTGGGACATTCAAAGTGATAGCTGCAAGCAGCAATTGTCGAATAAACATCTCTAATCATTCCAGGCCAGGAAAGTAAAATTTTGAGCATTCTTGAAAATCAGGATTTTCCATATTTTCTGTAACAGCTCTGTAACAAGAAAGTAAAGATCCGTAATGATTATTGCACGATTTTACTACAAATCGTAGCAATGTATTTTGTCAAAACACATAGGGACTAAATGAATTGAATACAAAACAGGTAAGGATAAATACTTGGAGGAATCAAGTACATGTACAATTCATATAAGTGTGGGAATTATCTATTCTGAACAATGAGTGGAGTGAATTATGACGAAGATGGGGATCAGCTATCCCATGATAGTTTTCTCTTCATGCTAGGAGTCGGTGTTGTCACAATCATCAGAATATTCACATCATATCTCGATCATTTATTTGTAAGACAGTATGGTTTGAATGTCAAATTCAAATAAAATCATGTTTACTGATTTACTGACCTAATTCCTTTGAAGAAAACGAATGGTACACACAGTACTTGCAATCGTAGCTCATTCTGGGTTGTTTTATGAAACTAATAAACAATTTTTGTAACTAATCAAAAAAAGTTGTTTATACATTATTCCAATCTACTACTGGTAGTGGTAGGTTTTGAGATTGACCAATAATTTCATAAAATTTAGTCATATAGCTAAAGAGAAAGGAATCATTCTTTCAATAAAAGGTTTTCCTTTTCGTGTTTTCTTTTAAGTCTATTATGTACATGCTACAGGACGTATGATGTTGCCAAGTTATTTGCTTTCAAATGTTTAAATCTTAACTCGATTTAGGAGATAAACCTACTGTGTTTTTTAATTTTCGTAGAATCGATACCTGTTGATGTCATTCGGAGCCGAACACGTTTTTTAGCGTTTTAAATGTCATTTCTTTTCTACCGCGTAACGCCAGTTGTGCTTCGGCCATCACTGTGACGTCACAATGTCTTGCGCTAATGACATCAAAGGTTGACGTCACTGTTGACATCACTGAACCAAAACCGGTTGCGGTAGCTCCATGATCTACATTCAGCCTTTCGCTTGAAAATACACTTTTTCCTGGACATAAACCAGCGTGATATCGATGCGAATCAAACTCTATTTCTATAGAAGTACGGGTAGTACAGCCATAGAAGACTTTTAGTTAATATTGAGACGAAGCAACATCCGAAACGTACGCTGACGGTATGCATGTCGACTCGTGTCATAAAGTTGGTTTCTATGGCAATGTGTATCAAACCGCGGTGAATCGGCCGTCATAAAAATCATGTTCGAACGTAGGTTCGACAATAGAAATAAACCAATGAAATTTCAGGATTTTGAAATGTCATGGTAGAATGTATCATCTCTGCTTGAGAATGACACAAGAATCTGTGTCGAAACGTCGCATACAATGAACAAAGAAGTTGTTATCCATATATTCCTCAGCATTATTGTCATTCCAACTTCTAAAATGCCTCTCAAAGATGTTGATTGTATCAAGTCAACAACATTTGTCTTTGAATATTTAGACACACCTCAACAAAATATACTTTAACTTGAATAATTTGTTGTATATTATTTCATTCTTGGTTATGCTGATAGACAATCTACATTTTAATCACATATGTTTCTTTAAATCATTCATTTCAACACTTAAACATACTTACATGTGTCATTTATCCTCTGTTTAGAAGAAGACCAACAGGAAATACTAACTTTGCAATGGAAATTACATTTTGTTGTCAAGAACATGGTTATGATCAATGTCTTAAGCGACTCAATTCAATAACATAAATCAACAAAGTGTTGAACCCTGCAATGAAACAAATATGTTTGCATTTTAGTTCTATATGTCAAGTACATAGTTATGATCATGGTAATTGAGACACTCCATTCAATGACATAGATCGAAACGTGTTGAACCCTGCAAACAAATATGTTGACAGAATGTTCTCTTGGTGTCACCTACGGAGTCAACTGTGAGAAGTCCTGCAATGCTCGTCACTGTGTGAGGTCATCTACAGAGTGTGACCCTCAGACTGGACAGTGTCCTGACGGGTGTGAGCTGACCTGGAGAGGAGAGGACTGTAGTACTCGTGAGTCTCACGCTTCAGTCTGATGTTGTTAGAATATATAAATCATCAGTCTGATGTCTGTGAAATGTAGGAATCTTCAGTCAGAAATCTGTAGAATATATAAAACATCAGTCGGAAGTCGGAAGTGAAATGCAGGAAGCTTCATTTATTGTTACATGGTAGGTCTCTGGTTTGTCCACATAAATGTAAATGAAACTTTGATCCTTAGGACTGCGATAAAGTAATGCTGTATATAATATTATCACAGAAACCCAATAAACAATTTATTTTCGAAACATTAATATTAGCTATGTTTAATAACAGAGTGTCCTGATGGAACATTTGGAACTTTCTGCACGTCCTGCGGTACACGTCACTGTCAGGGAGAGTCGGACTGTCCTGCAGATGGAACCTGTTCTCAGGGATGTCAGGACGGTTATATTGGAGACTCTTGCACACGAAGTAATTATTCCAACTCTTTCTTTACTGTCAAAACATACGTATGCATAAAACAAAATTTAACTATTTTTATGTTTTTAGAAACGTACAACATTAAATGTTTTGATATTGTTCAATATCTGCTTTTCTTTTTCATAGTCAACTTTTGCTCTTTTTCCAGCTGAAATCAAAACTTCTAGTGTTGTTCTGCTCGTCGGGGCTATTGCTGGTGCTGTTGTTGGAACTCTACTGATTGTTGCTGTGGTTTTATTTTGTCTGTATAGACATGGCAGGTGAGTGAAGTGTTTATGTGTTATATTAGACAGGGTAGTGAGTGAAGTGTCCATGTGTTATATTAGACAGGGTATTAAGTGAAGTGTTTATGTGTTATACTAGACAGTGAATTGAGTGAAGTGTTTATGTGTTATATTAGATAGGGTAGTGAGTGAAGTGTCCATATGTTATATTAGACAGGGTATTAAGTGAAGTGTTTATGTGTTATACTAGACGATGTATTGAGTGAAGTGTTTATGTGTTATTTTAGACAGGGTAGGTGGTTTAAGTGTTTATGTGTTATATAAGACAGGGTAGGTTAGTGAAGTGTTTATGAGTTATATTATATATGGCATAAGAATAGAATAATTACATCCTTAATAGACAGTGCAGAGTGACAGAAGCTCTTTGAGATAGTTAAGGCAGTACCAACACCTATGTACAGATACCTCAAACCAGTTTAAGCCAATGTACTGTTCCCTTGCCCATAGAAAACTGACAAACAGTAGCTATTAATTCGATAAGGACACACATACTTTTCAGTACATTGACGGTGTTGCAACTCATATTCATAGTGCGTGTTGTATGTACACATTAGTCCTCCATAATTAAGCTTAATTAACTTTTTCATGCAGGGTGAGCCAATTGTATTACAAAACGCATCGAGGAAAACATACTCCACTGAAGTTGAATAGTTCAGTAACTAACTATTATGCTGCCTATAGGTTTACCATGTAATGTTTATCGTAATGGAATAAACTTGTGTTGCCTTCTTTATCGTGTTAATGTAAGTAATCTGTATGTTGGCAAACACTTAAAACTTCTTAATCTATTGTTTACCTTTTTGGTGATTAGTACATGACTAATATTTATCGAATATCTTTTGAAATCAAACTGATTGAACATGTTGGAAGTTTACAGAAGAGCTAAGCCAACTATAACTTTGCAGACTGCAGTGTCTGAATCCCGCTCCAGCCTCAGTGGACAACATCCAGATGGACAACATGGATGAACAACAACCAGCCAATGATGCTCAAGAAGCAGTCGATGTTTCTAGACAAGCTGACACATCCAGCAACATCTATGATGTCCTTGACTCTGAGACTAAGGCTAGCGCTAAAGACTATGAGGCCATTGAATCAAGACCTTACCAGAACGTTTAGACAAATAATGCAGAATATTGTTCTTCAAGATGCATACTCAGTTTGTAAAAAGTGAAATAACAACTTAACATCCGCATCAGTTTATTGATATAGATAAACTCACGAGCCAAAGAAACATCCTCAAAATCAATGATCTCATAACATATAGTCTAAAAGTGAATATGAGATGAGAATATCCATTAGACGCCCAGTAAGCGGGTGTAGTTTGTTAATGATGAAATTGATTTTATCCATCACAAATTTTTTCAAATGTGTAAAATAACCTGCATGGTATTTATATTCAACACGCACATTACTGTTCATTGTCATTATATACACCCGTTTAGCATTGATAAAATGCCCAAAATAACATTTGTTCTTTGCAAAATGAACAGAAGATATGTTCTAAATTGAAAATACCAGGTCGATGATTAAAGAATATTGTGTCCTCCAAAAGAACGAATGACAATTGGTCACAAGCTGAAGACATACCGGCTCGACTGAAGATGGTCCTATAAAGCATCTTACATGGATTCATTGCCGATACATATACGATGCGTTTACAGGTGTTTCATTCGTCAAGTCTGCCTATCACTGGGCCCATGATGTCATCAGTACTGTTAATGTTTTGGTACCATATACACATTTTGACATTATTTCAAGCATATATTGTTAAGCTGATATCGGCACCTACCTTTTTGTTTTGAGGCATGCCGTTAACATTTGAAAATCTTTGCTGGGCTCGGTCTTAAATAATTGTATAACATCAGTGAACATTATCGTTATTTACAAGTTGATCTTGTGTCAGCAAATGACGTGTTGAACAGACATTAATATAAGATGTTGCTTTAGGAAGTGAAGCTTTATGGACAAGTAGTCTGATCTCTACCAATCCTGTTTAAATAGTACTGGAATTTCAATCAACAATGAGACATGTGACATTATTTTGACAAGGAACACGCATTTTCCAATGCTTTCCTGTAGCAACTAAACATTTGACAATCATGGCAGCACCTGAAGTTATAAGTTACAAATAATTTCAAGTAGGGTTACTTTTCGGAGCACAACTCTGAAAGTTCTTGATCAATATTCACCAAATTTGGTATACATACTCATATCATGTAAATGTGCTTTTTAATCTTTGTCATTCTGATGGTTTTCATTAGATTCATAGATAGAACCAAAACTTACAGTATGTTGTTATATAGAAAGAATATGGGTTTTTTTTAGTTGACAAAATATAAGGAATTTAAAAAAAAAACTTCAACTGAAATGGTTATTTGGGGAGACATCTGATTTTACGAGTAAAAGCGCTTTCTAAAATAAAGTATGTTCCTTTTAAAACCGCAAATAGAGCCCGATATACCCAAACTGTCCTCGGTTCCTCCCGGCTCCACTGCGGTACGCCCCCCCCCCCCCCCCCCCCCCCCCCCCCCCCCACACACGCTTCATACATGTGTTAAGCAATACACCTCGATAAGTGTTAGTTTAACTAATACATATTTTCCTTGGCATATCCCTGACCATGGGCCAAAGCTACAGCATTTGTTTTCTCTTATCAGAAACGAATAAATGGCATCAAACGAATATGAAATAGTGTATGTACAAATTGAACTACTAACAGAAAATTTAATACTGTCTCTTTTGTTCTGGAGTAGAAATACCGATAACCAACCAAATAGATGAAATGTCATTGAAATGTATGATAATCCTTTTAGTTAATACCTTGGTCTCCTCGCTCAAGTGTATATAATAGATATTTTTCTTGACTTTGCTTTGTACATATTATGTTATATGAACATGTTGTAATTATGTTATATATTCCATTTGATTCAAGATTCATAGTTGTATGTAAATGTATAAAATGTGCTTGTAATGAAAATATTCTAACGTAAGGTCTGAAAGTAGCATTTATGATCCATTTGAATGTTATAAATATGCTTAAGAAAAAGAAATGTATTTCACCCTCTCATGACAGGGTTGCTTTTCCATTTCTTTTCCCTTATCTAATCATAATTAGAGTTTATTGTTGATTGTGCATTGGAACCTTTCCTTTAGATCCTTGTCTTTAATAAGCTGTTTAAATAACAATGTGTCATTTATTTGGTGTGAAAAGATAAAACTGTAGGAATTCGAAGCTGAAATTAACATTTGTGTTTTTTAAGAACTTTCATTAAGTAAAAAGGCTTATTTTCAAATGGTAACATTTCTTTTTCTTTTCAGGACGTTCTAAGAAATACTACAATGTTTTTCAATCTTTGGAATGTTGCGTTGTTCCATAAGTATATTCATACATTGCATGTACCCGTGCATTGGGTGATTCATCATGAATTATGAGCTATTTCAACTTATAAAGGCGTAACATAGAGGGTCTTGAAAATCACCAATTGTATCCTTGAGTTTACGATTGTCTCTTTAAGTTGACGTTTTATTGTGTATAGATATTTATTGATTTCATGTTAATTGGTCTTAGAAATGTTTCATTGTTTATTGAAAATTAGAAAATGAAGCCAAAGAAATAAAGAATCTACATAGAAAGAGTGTCTTGTCATCTTGAGTGTGATACAAGGAACGAAGACTTTATTGTACTGTTAACATGGGGTGTATAACTCGTAATACATATTTATATGTCACTTTGTCTTATTTCTAAAAAAGAATTTGTATTCATAATTTTGGTTGCAGTTTTATTGAATGAATACTATTAATTCTATGTACTATAAATGATGTGTGTATTTTCAATATGATTGATAACGACTACCACGTCCTTGAATCAGCAAGTTATACTTCCCAATAGAAACACAAAATTTACCATCTGCCTCAGAATCGCCTTTGTGACATTGATCAAAAGATGTTGAATTAAAAAGACATTGAACATCATAGATGATTCAAACGTATCTAAGTAATTCAAGAAAAAGGATTAGACAAAAGTTGTCGAACTGAGTAAAGGCCCTCTCTATGTATAGGTATGTACAGGAGTCATCCTACAAGTGACGGACATGGAGATTATTATCCGAGTGTGTTTCCGTATCATTGATATCATATATTTCGGATACAATTTGTATTATGTGAGCGCTTGGATTAACATCTATAGGTGCTCTGTTAACAATAGTTTCTAAGGCTTTTGTTTCCATTGCATAAACTTGACAAACCCTAGATAGTTCGGATGACATTTCTTTAATCTTCTTATGTTACGCCACATGTGTTAGGAAGAGGTTTAACTAGGCCGATGCGTTTGCGCTAACAGCTTGATTTATAAATAGTTACCGTAACAGCTTTAACAACTTTATGTCTTTGAATAAATTACAAATGACATTCTAGGAAGTAATGAAACTACAGTTAGACAAACATGACCAAACTGACAGCCTGCATCGTTTCTAAGTTAATTCTAAACTGATGATAACTAAGTGTGCAAATCTTCTATCTTAATCATTTGTAGAAATAATGTTATTTTTGCATACATAACAAAAGCAGGTGTACGTTTTATTTCCCCATCAATGATGAGACAGAATCACTGTGTCTAATGCTGTGATTTATAATTTGATTGATGTTGGAAAAAATAAATGTTGAATGCTTCAGTCGTGTGCATGGCTTGCTACAATTTGCATCTCCCCCTCCCCCAACCCCCACTCCAAACCCCTCTATGAAAATCATGTCTTCGGTGCTCTTTCAAATTTTGCGTTATGCGATATAACAATAGCATTGAATCTGCTTTGGCATATAAATAGAGGATACTAAACGACCTTCCATTTAATACTATTTTTATTAAACGAGTTAATGATTTTGTATAAAACGAGCGAAAGCGAGTTTGATACCAAATCATTCACGAGTTTAATAAAAATAGTATTAAATGGAAGGTAGTTTAGTATTCTGTTTATTACTTGCCCTAAAAATCAAACATAATTGCCGATAAGTTGCCGAAACTAACATTTTCGCGACTAGGCACCCATTGTGACGGCGCGCTTACACTGTGACGTCACAACAAAACAGTTCTATGGCGTCATCCTTGCATTGTGTTATTACACTAGTTTAATATTACCATATAAATATTACACTGCGATATCTTACACGGGCGAGTAATAACATAGTATAATGGCATAGTAAAATGGAGACACTAAAAGCAGGTATTATTGTACGAACAGATCAAACATATATCATATGTTTGGGTCAATACTTACAGGGATATACTATATCACCAAAATATATGTCTAAAGATATATAGAGAATACTAAACGATGTCCCGTTTCATAACATATTTATGAAACGAGTGAAAGGGATGGTATTTAACGAGCGAAAGCGAGGTAAATATCTATACCATTCACGAGTTTCATAAATATGTTATGAAACGGGACCGAGTTTAGTATTTTATTTATTACTTGCTTAATAACATCGTAAAAAAACAAAGAAAGTCGCCAACATGACTGTCGCGGCCGGCCCGCTGACATTATGACGTCATACTTAACAATTGTGACGTCATCATTACGTCACGTCATTCGGTCAGCGCGCGATGTTATTACACAATGTGTAATAACATTATAGATTTATTAAACAGCGATATCTTCAACGGGAGAGTAATAAAATGCATTATTTTCCTAGGACAGGTTTTCATATAAATGAATTAAGCATACAATCAGGTGAATAAACCTTCTGAATCAGGATATTATTCTTTTGTTTGAATAACCATTGAGCGATTTGAAAAGTCACTGGAGCGTTGCTAGCTCTGCCCACGCATGTGTGTAATGAAACAGAGAAGAGTTTTAGAAGGTTGACCTTTTTTTCTCTAATATGCATACACATTATGAATATCACAGTAAAGTGTATAAGCCCATACATACCAATGAAAACGTCAGAATATCAGAAAATATATACTATGTATCGGGACCTCAGTTATGTTTCTGTTTCAGTGTTCAGATAGCTTGGTTGAATCTGACTTTATATACATTGATTGTACATAAGGTTGTATATAAGAAAGAGTAAACATCGGATGGTTCGGACTAGATCAATCTTCTTTAATACGATGAATCCATTTTGGCCATTATGTGGGTCTTCTCAAGTATAGTTACAGATGGAAGGTTGTACATATTTATACAGGAATATTTTTTTCATAAAATCAACATTGTTGTGTGCTTAAATTGACAAACTGGACACCGATATTCGTTTTAAACGTTTCATCTAAATTAGCATCGGGAACAATCACAAAGAATAAAAGCCTTGTTCCAAACGATAATAAACGAAGACCAAAAGGTTTTTATGTCAGGACGATATAAAGGTAACTAACTATATGCGTATGAATTATGACATCATTGACTATGCCAAATGTATGGAAATATCCGGTTTACTACTTTTAATAGACTTGGGAAAAAACATTCGATTCAGTAGATTGGATTTTTAAAAAAAATTATTTTGGCTTTGGTCCATATATCAAAATACTTGGCCTGTTTTGTCCACTTGTCTAACATTGTACTGCTTGCAATCAATAAACATGAAAAGGATGGGTGATGCTTATATTCTGACTTGGTGTTTATACTGTAACCGATAATATGTGAGTCTTTTTTGTCAAAACATATGCCACTTAAAATTATAAAATAAGTTTTCTACATATCTTTGGTTTATTATTTACAAGCATAAACATATCGTAATGATATTTTACCAGGAAACTCTCAATCTAAGTTTTTGTTTGAATAATACATGGAATCACACTTTTGGCTTCTGTCATACATGTATGTTAATTAATCACTCGTGTTGATTAATAATTTGATATCAGATATTGCGTATAAAAAATCTTTGTCATCGAATGTTTTCTGCATTTGTGCACAGACTATGTTGTGTTGTGTTCATTATATTCTGTGTTTGTGAATATGGTATGTGTCTGGGGTGTTATTAAGGTGCTGTAATGTGTAGTTGGTGTCGGGGTAGGTATGGGACGGGTGGGTGATTAATTTTGATTTTGTGTTGTAAATAAACCATTTAAAAAGCACTTGGGTTGTTTTTTCCTCTGATACGTGACATCTGCACTCAGGGACAAAAGAAACAATACCATGTAAATGCAAAAAAGGGCCAAGATTGATAATAACGACGGTTTAGTCAGGTCTTCAGCAGCAACTTACACTATATCAATATCTGGTCAAGTTTTTGAAAAATACGCCTTTCAAATTTGTTAAATATCCTTTACTAGACAAGATAGAATATTGAAATCCTGTGTGTTTGTTTTCTAGGGTCAAACTGTTAATATGTGGAATCAAAATTTATTTCAATGAAAAAGATATATAATGATAACATCTTATATTTTTAAAAAATAAATGTAAACTCAAAGTCAAAGTCAAAGAGTATGCATGTATATTGTTCTTTAGGCCGCTTGCCCATATAAAGTTTTAAGTATATTCATGTTAAGTTTATACAATATTATAAAGTTAGATTGCATCATGAGTACAGCGATAATCGGCTTCATATCCAGAATCACTTGGCTGTACACAAGATTCAGGCAAATACATACAATTTCATTTTATAAAGTTTCATAAAGTAAAGTGCATGTTAATTTAATCTGGCATGTAAGGCCCTATTCGCTTATGGCATGGCATTGTGTTTGGCGTCCGTCCGACCGTCCAGCCATCCGACCATCCGTCCGCAGACTTTGTGCATTTTCGACTTCTCCTCCAGGACTACAAGCGCCTAACAAGGGCCACACCCTAAAACCCTATGTACATCTTCTTCTCAGGAACCAAAAGGCCGAGAAAGCTGAACTTTTGTGTACAGACTCCTTTACTAGTGTAGATTAGAACATTTATAGCTTCCATGGCCCTGTGACGCCTTATTAGGGCATAGCGGGCAACGCCCCTAAAAACTTGTTTCATCTCCTTCTCCAAATTAAAGAATCCGATTTGTTCAAAATTGATCAATGTGACATATCTTAAGCTCACCGTTGAGGATATGAATTGTTCCCAAGATGGAGAAACTGTGTAAGAGTGCCCAAGCAATGGTCCACATAATTCAAAGATTCCTATTCTTTCACTATTGGTCAAAATGACTTCTTACCCTCACGACATGTATGAAGAAAGAGGATATGAATTGTTCACAAGATGGACAGACTGGAAGAGAGCCCAAGCAATGCCCATAATGCAAATAATCTTATCCATCCCAAATTGGTCAAAATGACCTCTGATGCTCACCACATGAAAAAAGAGGATATGAATTATTCCCAAGATGGACGAACTGCTAGAGTACTCTATCAAGAGTCAACGTCCTATTGATGCCTCCAGCCCCGAGTCATAGAAATACGGAGATGACACTAATATATGGAATGTAAGGTGAATATGTTCGTGTAATGTGTTGTTTGCCTTTCGCTATGCCTAGCCTAAACGAATATATATTTCTGAAAGAACCAATTTATAAAAAAAATAATGGTGTAATTTCGAATATACATCACCTCTTTCATCAAACAGTTAACCACCACCCTCATGTCACGATTTTAATCTAAAACTGCTGACGTATTGAGCATTCACTATATGCATATCGTTCCTTGAAGGAAGATAACTCGTGTGAGCCTGTGACGCCCCACCTGTGAGAGGTGCTTGATATAGAAGGCTACTAAGAAACAAGCCCTAATAACCAAGTTCGAGAGTATGTTACGTATCTACAGTCATATCAAAAGTATTTGCGGATTTACACGATATCTTAATCTAACATAAATAATTTCCATGAAATGAGTTATGCATGGAACATTATAAAAACTTTCAGATTGTATTCTAAATCTCGATCTCTAAGCAACTAATTCAATGAAATGTTTGGTTTTAGTATTTAAACTCATGTTCAAAAGTTTCCACTACTATGTTCACATTCTTGTCGATTGTTAGTTAATCAATAGAAACACTATAACACTATGCGGCATATTATAGTCAATCCACAAATACTTTGATACGCTGCTGCTGTATATGCACGATTTCTTGATTTAGCGTCCTGTTGTCATTAAGCATTCAACTGTAAAGGAGTTTCTCCTATATGAGACGACCTTAGATTTAGATATGTTTCTTGAAGTGTTTTTATATACCAATGTAAGTTCGTCTTTATTGTAAAAAATATAGATTTACTATTTTGTATACAAGTTTATATCTTTCCAAAGGATTTATTTACACAATGGTTTTCAAGCTCTTTGTCTCAGCAAAGTGAATGACGATGAGTGTGTTAAAGTCACGTCATCAATGTTATTGTGATGTTACAATTCAACATGAATACGTTTTTACACACATCTGAGCAGAATAAATCTAAAAATTCCAATGTGTACTCCGAGCTGCTTTCTCGTTGAACGATATCGCAGGAGTGAGCTTAATAAACAAACCTACAGTTAGTGACAACTATCCTCCGACTCGTGACTGTTTCGATTAACAAAAGGAGTTGGGGACCCGATATTGTCTCTATCTCTCTCTCTCTCATATTATGCACGGATAAGTCTAAATCCCCTACAACCTCTATACTGTCACTTATCTCTCTTTCGCCTCGTAATCTATACACAGAATCTCCCAGACACCGCTTCTTAGGTATACATTT
Source organism: Steromphala cineraria (assembly GCA_916613615.1). NCBI lineage: Eukaryota > Metazoa > Mollusca > Gastropoda > Trochida > Trochidae > Steromphala > Steromphala cineraria. The sequence continues at coordinate 66,091,948 of OU744728.1, read as the reverse complement.
ACTAATTATAATAATAAACCCTATTTTGTCAGCATAACGTATACACAAAGAACTTAGTTAAGCACCACCAATGTTTTCAGAAAATAAGCTTCTGCTAATAAACCATACAAGGTTCCAGAAAAACAATTAGGGTTTTTCGATAGAACGATCATTTAGCAGTGTAGAAATGAAAACTTCACTCAATTTACGATTCACTGTCTCTGGATAACTTATTTCCCCCAACTTGGTATTTTTGAAAATTCAAGTTTACTTATAACTGAAAATGAAAGTAAATATTTTTTGCTGCAATATGGTAATGATAATTCTCTTGACTGAATTGATGATTTTAAGTAAGGACCTCTTAGGAAATGTTAGTTGTTAGAGCAGTATGAGCCTTCAAAATCACAAAATTATCAAATATCAAATTTGAAAAAAGCTTCCCTAAGAAAAAACTGGCGACTCTTTAAGATTATGGCTTATTTAAAGGGAGAAGAAGTGTTTGACCCACAAGTCCAACTCAAAGAATCTCAAATTCACTCACAGATTTGAAAAATTTCGAAATTTTCTCAATTATGGTTGAAAAAAGTACTGAAAATTCAATGTCCTGCTAGGCTTTTATCGTGAATGATAAAAAAGGTTTCTCTAATTGAATGTCAACTAGGGATCAAAAATGTTATTTTTGATTAAAAAAATCCAAAGTTTCATGCGTGGTTTCTCACCAAAGACAATAGTTATATTTTGCCAAATTTCAGTGGTCTCACATTTTTCCTCATATTTTCAATTATTTCGTGTTATAAGGATTTTTACGTCAATTAAATAATAAATAAAACGGCAATTGTTATATCTAGAGTGGTCAATACATCAAACATATCACAATATTCAAAGAGCTCCCAATTTCATTTTACAAAATGGGCGGTGCTTAATTAAGTTCTTTGTGTATATTTCCTCGAATACATATCTGGAAGATGTCTTCCTTTAGAATCGTCTTTGCAATCCGTGTGTTGGACGACATTCTCGCGTCACTGTCAGTGAAACGCGATACTCAGTATCTCGACCGAGTCTTCCCCTCGGGAGTAGCCACAGGACAGGTGCAAGAGACTGTAGGAGCGTGAGTATCGGGTTACACCCCTCGGGGTAACAACCCATCGTTACTTTTTTTTTTGAAAATATGTTGTCAGTTACTCGAATTATTCCCAACAATGAACATAAAGTTGGTATCATTTAGTTTTTTTATTAGAACAGTTTCCTTCATACCCTGGAAAAATTGTGTTATTTTGTGCGACAAAAATTTATCATCAATATAATAAGTAAAACCTATACATGTTGTTCAATTTGCTGGGGATATAGCTCGACAATATCAGCTGCTTTTTTATTTTCAACTTCTTTTGATAATTTTTGGCGGGTTTCAATTGAATTTGGTACATATTATTTTGAAAAATGACTGTATTATTTTAACATGATATGAAGATAGATATTAATGGGACTGTTGGGGTATGTCATCTACTATTGCTATGATAAATAAGTGGAAGGTTTTATTTCACATTAGATATACTTGTGTAGAAAACACTTATTACCAATATTTGTTTTGTAATAAATGGAATTTTCATCACAGAAAACTGGCATTGCTAAGAATTCATATTCCTGGTTTATATTTTCAAAATATTCCAAATAGTGAGGCACATAGATGGCTTTCCCTGCTTCTTTAAGTGTTAAATTTATATACTATTCTGTAAATTTAAATGTTTAACTCAGCATCTTTCTCTCTTTTATTCAGCTTTAATAGTACTTGCACTGTTAGTATCTTGGATAATGCTAATGGTTTTGATATAAATAGTAGACAAGACAGCAAGACAAGTAGCAAGACAATATATCCTAGTTTGATATATACCACTTAAATGGGACTAGACAATATCATGAAAGTATTAAAAAAAGGCACCAGCTAGACAGTTGAATGTATCAATATGAATTATTGTGATACAATACTATATTCTTGATACTGTCTGATTTTTCAAAAATGCACACATGTGATAAATGTTTCAAATTTGTTTTTTGTTAAAGAACAAACAGTCAATGGTCCTTTCAAGTTTCAAAAGCTTACAATATCAAACTGTTTAACAGAAGATGTAAAAGAAATTTCTTTATTATACTGATTACAGAAAATAAACCTTTTTTCAAGGACAAAAATTTTACTTGTTACAATTATAAAGGTTCTATATTTTATATCTGACAACCCTCTTTCAGCTGTTGGTTATCATATCGTAATATTGAATGTTTTAAAACAATGTAAAAAAAACTATAAATACTTCTCAGAAGTTAGATACATATAAGTCACATCATTTTAGGAATATGATATTACATGGGTTGGAAATAACTTATCTAAAAGAGCAGTGGAGTTTGAAGTAGTAAAAGTACTGCCGTTTCTGGCACACTTTTTTTGTAGATGTTTTTAACCAGACTTTCCGAGCCTCTTTGGAGTTGGGAGGCTCGTATTTATATGTATTTATAAATTATCTATAACCACGAGGAATCCCCATCTATTTATAGTAACCGATGTCATCTGCCTAAGACAAGTCTGGACATGTTGAATTCATGTGATTGGTTTTTGTTTTTGAGGCTGTTGAGTACTTTGACTGGTTATAACATTTTCTTTCATATATATATATGATCAACAACAAGATTAAACAATTTCTATTTACATTTTATTACCCCCGTACATACAAGTGCACAAAGGGCGGGGGACCATCCTCGTGCACCTTTAATAAACATTTATTTACAGTTTCTGGACATTAGAAGCTTTGACCCAAGAATTGAATTTCTTAGGCCAATGAAGCCATTTAACTTAATGTTGTTTATACGGTCCCCTTCCTCTGTCTTCAGTATTGTCTCTACTTTCCATACATCATCGTCTCGTACGTCTACCTTTTGAAGTTCGGATTGGTAGAAGGTACCCTGGATCTCATCCCCATCATAGTCTTTGATTCTATACAGGGGTAGTCCACCTCGTAAGATCCTTTGAGATATGGTGAATGTTTCTCCTGTCCATTTCTCATCGTATTCTCTACTGAAGATATTCCGGAGATGAGTGAGTCAAACTTTGTCTCCTACTTGAAATCGGAAAGGCTTTTTCATGATTTTCTTGGTGTTGGATTTCTTAGGCCAATACATACGCCACCAGATATTAGTTTCCTTACCTTTGGTCACTTTTGAAGGTCTCATACCAATTGTTCTATGATAGGTTTCATTATTACCGTTCGCAAATCTCTCGAGATGGTTCACATATTTATATGACTGTTTATAAGTGAAATATCGGTAAAGTTGAGTTTTGATGGTTTTCAAAACACGTTCAGCCACTGCTGCTTTGGTTTCATTATTAGTCAAGAGATGTTTAATAGCTCTGTTCTTAAGGAGTGACTGGACTTCTCTAGCACGAAACTCTTGACCTCGGTTGTCTCCCTTCCTCAAAGATGGTATCAAGAGCTTTGGCAACAGTCCGACCTTTCTTGTCATACAATGGTCTCAGCCGGAGATATTTAGAGAACACATCAATGACTATCAGAACATAATAATGATAATAATAATGGATTGCATTTATATAGCGCAAATCTCCGAGTGGACTCATAGACCACTCCACCGTTGTACTTGACCATATCCATGAGATCTGCTGACCACTGATCATTTATCCTAATAACCACAATCTTATTTCTAGTTTTCTAGTTTCTACACGTTGACGTTTTGACGTTCTGAACTTAAATGATGCCACCCTTGATATTCTCAACCTTTATAGTTGATCGATTCTCCAATGTCCATAGGCCAAACTGGTGATCCCATCACCCAAGAGGTATCGCTTGTCATCAAAGGGGCTTAGTCCTAACTTGTTGAGTTGGATATTGTACAACTCGTGTCCATAGCTCCTGATCTGGGTCATTTGTGACATACGAGTCTGTTTCTCCAATAAACACTGTTTATAATGGTCATGTTTTGTATCCATCTTGATCACTGACTTTTTGATGCCTTTGGCTATTTTCTTCTCCACCAATGATATTTTACCTGTCTCTGTATCCTTCACTTCGTGGACGAGAGAATACATTTTCGACTTTAGACCCACAAATTTGTAGATTGGCAGACCACAAGTCTCGTCCTTCATTTTCCCCAAAACCTTCTTGTTCTCCAAGCTGTACAGATCATGGTTAGAAGGGTAATCCGATGTATCGAAGAGATCTTGATCCTTTGCCATATCATCATAGATGTTCTCTGTTTGGATACAGTAACACAGAGAGTTTGTGTCGGTGAATAACAGGCAGGCTTCGGCACAATAGGTTGACTTGATGTGGTTGTAATGGAAATTGTACATCAAAATCTTAGAAATGTTTAAAATAGAGAATCCAACATAGATTGGCCTGTTGAGGTAGAGGCGTTGCTTCAGCATGTGGATGGCGACCAGATCCTCATTTAAGATGCGGAAGGCATGGAAGCTGGGCTTGGCAACTAGTTTTTGAGCCTTTTCTCACCCTGAACTAACTTGACATCCACTCTTTTTCTCAAATTCTCCATCGTCTTGCCAAACACAGAATTATTCATGAGTTTGAAAAAATCCTTCTCAAACTCATTCTTGGCCTGTTTCCTCATCTTAGTGTTAAAATGAATGTATGGCTTCAACCATGGTTGTTGTTTAAATGTCAGCACTCGGTGCACCTTGGTAACGTGCATACCTAAAGAGAGGTAAAACTGTAAATTTCTGTAGTGAACCACATATTTCTGTTTTGATTGTAGGTTCGGAACAAGTTTCTCTGTGCTGGTTCCTTTGAGTTTGAGCTCTTCTAAGAGTTGAGTTGAGTAAGGAGAGAGCATGTCCTCCTTAACCATCAACTTCTCAGGGGCTGGGGGATATTCGTTATGGCTATCATGGAGCTCATGTGGATAGTCCAAATCCACCTCAAATATATATCTCTCTGGGGCATCATCTGGTATTTGGTTGAGGTTAGGTATTTCATCTATCCATTTGAAACCAGAGATTGGGAGAGCTTGAGACATAGCCCATCCGTAGAGATTGTTGGCATCTAAATACATGATGTGCTTGTTAGGCAAGTTAGGATCGTAATCAGGAACTCCAGGATGATTAGCTTTAGCATAACGGTGGGTGATCATAGAGATACCTCCTCGTAGACCTTGCTCGATGAACAGATGCATATCAATATCGGTAAGGAGCTCAAGTCGAATACCAGTCATTTTGAGAGCAGCCTGCCAGGCCAGTCCTGGACTGGTGTAAAAATGGGCTGGGTCCAATTGATATGCTTCCAAACAGATATTTCAAACAAATCAGCAAGAGCCAACACATCAGTAAGAACGTACATGACGTGATATTGACCTAAATTCTGTATTCCAAAGGCTTCCCATATGAGTTGAGCATGCAGATAGTTTTCAACAGAGATGATTTCCCCGGACAGAGTGTTGTAGAAGGCTTCTATTGAAGGTAGGGTAGTTTTTGTGAACCTTGCCATCGAGTCAAAATACTCATAGGTGTACACCTGCTTCCTCAACAGGAGGGAGAGTCTGTCAACTCCAAACTGTTGCTCCATGTGATGAAATTTGGAAGAGCCCTCCTTTGCAAGATTGATGACGAGCTTTTCAAGGGAGGAAGGCATAAACTGAAATGAATTGACAAAGTCCATGCACCCTAAAGAGAAGGAAATGTATTTCTCCATATTGTTAGGGATGCAGTTTATGTTCTTGTTCTGAACTTTACCTATGGCTTGCATGATGAGATGCGAATCATAATTTTTCAAGTTTCGCATTATGACTGGTAATCTACCAGTGAACTTGTAGTTGATATTGCATTCATTGTGAGTTGCTCCTCTAAAATCACCGGTCACGTGACAATGGTCCCGAACTCGATCCTGGCCTAAGTGTTGAGAACAAATATGGCAGTGTGTCGCTGTCTTGAAAGTTTGCCAATTGCGTCCAGTCATGATTAATGGTTTGATTTCTTTGAATTTCTGCTCAATCTCTTCTTGCTCTACCACCATAGCCTCGACAAACTTGTCAACTGCATGTTCTCCACGTTATACCACGGGTTGGTTGCAATTGTCTGGGATGAGACCCACCACCTTGTATGAAAAACCACATGCCATGTGTTTTGTGAGCTTTTCAGTTGAAGAGAAGTTGGGATCCTTGGAACAACCAGAGATAGGGACTTGGAGAGATTCAAAATCTGCGTAGATGACATAAGGGACTTTGAGCTGTTTCCTAACATCTTTATAGTGAAGCCACTTGTTCTCTTCCTTGGGCAGTTCAATCTTTTGGGGGTCGTGGGTTTGACAATATGGCTTATGATCGTTGAGAAGCTCTTCTGTTGTAAATCCATGTAGACAGTAGGGGCAGAAATAATGTCTGTGAGCATTAGTTTTCTGATCAAACAGAAGACAGTTTAAATCTTTTATCCAACAATAATGTGTCTTTTTTGCATCAGAGATCATGAGAAGATTCACATGTTTCTCTAACTGTTGCTTGGTAATGTGTAGACGGTATACTTGTCCTTTCTCATATCCGAACACGTTGATAGAGATTTGATTCATGGACTCAAACTTTGGCACATCAACCAGCTTCATGGGGAAGTTGATACCTCTCAAATCCAATTCCTGCTCATGTTTCTTATACTTGCTGACACGTTCAGCATCTCGTTTTGGAGAATGGAGAGCTGAGAGTACCGACCACATAAAGCATTTCTTATCCCTATTCTGCACATTGATAAGGGCATGTTTTGATCTCAACTTGATTGGAAGTGGGATATAGCTGGAACCTCTGAGTGGTGGATATTTTGCCATGTGGATGGTTACACCTTATCCACTGTCCAGTTACTCCCCTGTCGCTGGTACTCAATGAAGGAAGTGTATATCTTCTTAATAGATTCCCTCATCCCCTCCTCAAGATCCTCAAGTTTTAGGGACACTTGGCATTTCCCCCTAAATACTGGTTCAGCAGTGTTAATAGTGTCGCCTTGGCGGCGGGTCATCTTCACCTTGATAGCTAAGTACCATTTCAGTCCTCTCCTCTCCTTGATATTTGTCTTCAACACAGTCTTCACCTCCTCATAATGATTTTTTAAAATCACCATAGGGTCGAACTTCCCTGCACCTTCTCCTGGTATTGTGTGTACTCGAACTGTACCACTCAAGGCTCTTAAATCGCATCCATCATCCTTTTCTATGGCTTGATCAGTACCGCCCCCTACTTGATTTGGTTCATGGACTTTCTTCATATGGCGTTGCCAATTATCCCTTCTGGTGAATTTGAGATCACAGTGTAGACAGTTGAATTTGTTCTGTAAATGAGTTGTCCTATGTCGATTGAGACTCTGGCTATGAGAAAACGTCTCCCCACATTCGCTACAGGTGAACGACTTGTTGACTCTTTGAGATGTCATGGTTCTACAAATAAATAAAACAAACCTTGGTATACACTGTTGTTGACTTAAGTAATAATTACTAAAATAATGTAAAACATGCTAAGGTTATAACATAATTATTTCATCAACATAGTTAATGGTGATTTAATAAAATATTAATACAATTATTTTAACAAAGGTAAAATATCATTTGTGTAAACAGAAATGACAATAGCATGTTAAATTTGTCTGATAAAATAAACATTTATAATCCATTCATGTTCTCTCTCATATGCAACTACTAAAACATACACAAGAGTAAATAACAAGAAGCATTATCAATAAAAGTCATGAAATGTAAACAAAATAGATTGCTTTAATATGTATGTAAACATGCGTGTAGGGGCGAGATATGAATGTTCAGATGGCGAGTTATGTCCCTTTAATTGACGCTTCGGTTCGTTGTTATTGTAATTTATTAAATAGTTACATAGTATCGAATTTTAACAGTATATCATTTTATAAATAAATAAATGTCATTTGCTATTCGTGTATCTGATTCGCTGAACACTGTAACAGAAATTCAGTTCATACCTGTAAAAACTTAATTTCGTGACGTCACATCACATTTAGCCACGCCAATTCACACTAAGCCACGCCCAAATGACGGAACTATTCGAAAACAAGTAACGTTTTTTATTTTTTATTAGGAATGTCAAGGCCACGTGACAAGACGTTGCGTGATTCCGTTATGAATTTTCATTGGCTGGTGAACTAGTCGTAGGCGGAGCTAAAAACATAATGACGTTTTGTTTGACATTTTATCTTTCTTGTTTTGTTGATAGTTGAATTCGTTCGCGTAAATAGTGCAGTCCTATTTGTTGCGAATGTGATTATTTGGACCAAACAAACGTATTAAAACATCAAATTTGTGTATATTTATTTATAAGAATTGACTTCAAAATGTATCAAGTTCATGAAGGTATAAACTTAAAAACCGCTGTGCAAACTTCGCGTAAATCCGCTGCTACGCGGATTTACACAGTTTGCCCAGCGGTTTTTAAGTTTATACCTCCATGAACTACGCGGATTTACACAGTTTGCCCAGCGGTTTTTAAGTTTATACCTCCATGAACTTAATAAATTTTGAAGTCAATTCTAAGTGAACATTTATTTTAACTACAATCAACATGAATCTTGTTTCTGAATCTGCATACCCTAACACTCAGAACGTGGTTAAATGAATACTACGCCGGAGGTGTTCTAAAAATAGACATGTAAACAGACGATCGATACTTCGACCAAGGGAGGTAACCCTTTCCATGAGATATATTTTTCCTGTTATTATCGTCACTGCAAAGTTATTTTTTGATAAAACACAAGTATAAATTTTTCACAATATAAAGATTAGTAATATAAAAGCTTTTAAAAGTATAATTCATGTTTTGAAAGTATGAATTGTTCATTCATTGATATATCCTAGTCATTTCACACTCGTGATCATTGAAAGACCTTTCTCCTTAGTATATAAACTAGTTAAAATCAGTGAATGAGTGAGGAGCTTGTTTTCGATTCACGCAAACAAAAAGTGGCTCCCGACAGGTTACACTTAAAAACGTGTGAACTAGGAAGCTGAAAGAAAATTGAAGTAAAATCTATAACCTACTCACCAAATAAACTCGAACATTTCTCAAGAAATCTCCTTCATAAAGATTCTTCAGAGTGATGTGTGTAGGTCCAGGTGCAGCTGAGATATGAGATATAGTTTAAAAAACCTGGCTTATTTATAGTGATGATAATGCTTCGCGGAAAAGACCAACATGTTTTGACATGTCCCAATTTAATGGTAATAACATACGTCTCAAATACTTCGCTGCTTTAGTTTCAGCCAATCACATGGAAGAGATCTCAACATGTCCAGACTTGTCTTAGGTAGATGACATCGGTTACTATAAATAGATGGGGATTCCCCGTGGTTATAGATAATTTATTAATACATATAAATACGAGCCTCCAAACTCCAAAGAGGCTCGGAAAGTCTAGTTAAAAACATCTAAAAAAAGTGCGCCAGAAACGGCAGTTCTCTTACTACTGTTTGAGGGAAAACAAAATGATTGCGTAATAACCATAACAGATAGAAATGATATTATTGGTGTTTCAACCTAAATCGGTTCGTAGTTTGAATCCGCCAGAGGCTCGGCAAATTTGTCTGCATTAGAGAACTGTTTTACACACCGTTATGTATGGGTGCATATTCTACACAGAATTTCAGCGTGAATGGTTCCATAGTTCCGGCCGATGCTCTCCGGTTTCACAGGAATGCATATCCACAATAGTGATGCTGGCTTTCTCCCTCCATATAAGTCAAATAAATTATTGAAAGAGAGCGGCATTTTTCCCAGATACCTAGCCTTAATTCATGCATTACAAACAATAGAATTATTAAAGGCTTAGCAAAACTTTTCATACCACACTAACTGCATGGTTCACAGGCAATTTCATGGTAATCATGGATATCATTTGCTAATATCATGATGCAATAATTCAATGATATATGGTTGTAAGAGTCACTTTAGAGGCGTTTACATAAAAATGGGCACATGAAGTACGTTCTCTATGCATGACTCGTTTATCTACAAATATTGAAACCTTTGTTGGCTTCAACACAATGTAACAAAACTTGACACAGACTTTATTGCCTAATTCTTATCACCAACACTGTACATGCTAGCTTCATGTTAACCATGATCCTGTTATGTATTACACCTCAAGCTGTATTTATCTTTTACACAGACGTCTATACTTAATGAATTTTCTTCTCCACATCCAAAATGACATGAAAGATGAAATCTGTGTGCAAATATGTGGACCAGTGTAGATGATTAATTGTTAAATTGGCTACAACTTTCACCCTTGACTTTTATAGGACAGAAATTATATCTCTAGCTCACCGAGAGCCTTTGTGTATTACAGATTATGGGGTATGTGAGTTTTCTTCAATGGCAAATATGAAGCTCAAACTGAAATATAAAACACAAAAACCTATAGTGCGAGTTGAAATAAATTTTTGTAATGTTCTGTTCGAACTTAGAATGTAAACTATGCTACTGAAAAACAGATAATTTGTAAAATCATGAATAGATTCATCTTGACCTTTCCCACTTTTACAGTTGTGACAGGTTGTATTGGACTTAAAGAAAATTAAATTGAAATCAGTATTGATGTAGTTTTACTAACTGTAAAAAGAGTTCATGATTAGATATACTATTAGCATAGCCAAAACACTTTCAGATATTTTGATATATATTTGAATGTAATGTTTGATATGTGAAACAGGGAACAAGTGTAATTTGCCATTTTGAATTTTCAACTGATGCTGATTTAATGAAGTCGAGATTGCTATGCGTTTTTGTGCATTCTCTCTGATTGTTATACTAAATAAAAGTGTTCATTCATTATGTGACTTTGAATGGCAAAGGTTAAGGTCATGATTTATAAGTTATTGTTATGTAGACCAAATTTAGTATATCTTTAGGGGCGGAATAGTGCGGTGGTTAGCGCGTCCAGCTACGGATCAAGAGGTCCATGGTTCGCCAGGGGCTCGGCAACTTTGTCTGCAGTAGAGCACTGTTCTACACGCAGTCAGGTTTGGGTGCATTGCTACACTGAATTTCAGCGCGGTACCACCCATAGTTCGCTAGTTCCAGCCGGTGCTCTCAGGTTTCACTGCAATGTATAGCCAATGGTGTCGCGGGCTTTCTCCCAGCAAAAATATTAGCAGCCGCGATATAAGTGAAATACTCTTGAAAGCGGCGACAAACCCCATATCATCTCAACTCACCTAGTATAGTTTTATCCCATCGGCAGATGGGCGAGGAAAAACAACATAAATCTGGAACAGTTTTCTCTTCCATCAATTGAAAATTGTTCTCTCAAAAGAAGATGATTTCATTCTAAGAGGTAATAGCATTGTCTTACACATCAACCATAGTCTAAACTCGCCAAATGTAGTCTATTTTTACCTATATCAACCCTACCTGAAGCCTAACCTTTTATAAGGAGTTCTGAATTTTGTATGAAAACTTTCTTTGAGGCTCCTCTCCTAAGTTAAATATTATAATTATGTTAAGAATTGTAAGTGTAATTCCACAACAACAATACACATAGTTCAGATATACATGTATCTTCCCTTGGTCCGGTTTCTGTGCCTAAATAGGTAAAGAAAAATTCTTTTCATTTTACATTGTTCAATATTATTTAAAGGACCCTGTTTTAAGGCTTAAATCCCCTTTCAATCATAAACTAGCGCAACGTGTCCGAGGCTAAAGTGCGCAAGATCTCCCTCGTATTAAAATTGTTCCCTCTCTCAGCTCACTGATAACAGGCGGGCCTTCTGTTTACTTATGATAAACTGTGACTTGAGAATTTCAAAGAGGTCGAAAAGATTAACTTACTTTATAAAACATTCTTGACGATGGCAAACATGAACGGGGACCCGTGAAAACAGGGTGAATTGTATACATGCCATGCAATGCCTGTGCATAAAAAGGGGAACTTGTGCTAGTTTTAGACTGATTGGAAAGAAGAGAGCTAATCTAGTTTATGTAAGCTCAGCACGGAAGTCTATAGATTTTCTAAGGAAAGCACACAAACGTCATATAGACTCCCACATAAGCTTTCATTCTTCAATGTTTGCCTTTATACGATTGAAAGTGTTGAATAATGTTATAATGTTTGAATTCATTTTTGGTAATTAGTCAAATTCTCTTCATAACATATTGATGATTATTACATGTAAATGTGTTTTAAAAGGTTTGTAAGTATACGAAAGAGATTAAGTTGAAAATTTCTTGATGATTGAACACTGATCATTACCCTTATATTTCAACATTGTTTCATGATTTTTTAATTTTTGGATCCTAAAATGTGGCATTTATATAAAACTTGAGAGCTTGTATAATTCTAAAAAAGAAAAGCAATTGTGAAATTTCAAAAAGATGGCCATAACAATATCAAAACAAAGTCTTTGTTCAAGACTCATCTGTTATAGTAAACCCCTGCTCAAAAGAAAGTATACCAAGAAAAAAATTTAATAATTTTTTTAATACCTAGATTTTATATATGAAATGATTCTTAAACACGTCGCAGGAACACAACACACTGTTTTCATTGACAATAAGTGGAGAATAGTGAGAACTTTCATGCAACACGTGATTCTACCAATGATGACGTTGAGTCGCATCCCATGTAATGCATGTGCAAAATCACTGTATAAAAACACATGATACAGTACATCAAGACAGTAGCAACAAAAAACACATGAAAGAAATGCCGAGGTTAACGGCAATACAGAGAGAGAGCCATTGGTGTAGCCCAGCATGGTGCCACACACGTCGCCATTGCCAGAACGTTTGGATGCACGCGTGTTTGCATTTCCCGATTAATGCAACGCCTTCGTCAGACAGGTCAGACGGTAGACAGGCCTAGAAGTTGTAGACCACGGGTCACCACGCCCGTGGAAGACCGTCATATCCGGGTTAATCACTTAAGAAACCGGTTCGTCACTGCGACAGAAACAGCAGCGACGGCATTGGGACATCCGGTCAGTAGACACACGGTGTACCGCAGATTACGTCAGGCTGGTATTCGAGCACGTCGACCCTACCGTGGCGTGATGCTGACGCGCCAACATCGACGCAACAGATTGATATGGGCCCGACGAGTTCAACGCTGGCAAGTACGAGATTGGAGACGTGTTCTGTTCTCGGATGAGAGTAGGTTTGCCTTGTTCCGGTGTGATGGTCGGCAGCGAGTCTACAGAAGGCAAGGGGAACGTTTAGCGCCAAACCGTATCCAGCAAGTTGTGCCATTTGGAGGTGGTGGTGTGATGATCTGGGGAGGTATATGCGGTGATCTCAAGACGAGGCTGGTTGTTATTCGTGGTAATCTTAATGCGCAGAGGTATCGTGATGAGATCTTGCGACCAGTCGTGCAGCCTTTCATTCAACAACAGCCACGCGGGATTATCTTTCAGCAGGACAATGCTCGCCCGCATACTGCTAGGCTAACACAAGACTTTCTAAACACCGCCAACATTCAGGTCTTGCCCTGGCCCGCGTGCTCACCAGACATGAATCCTATAGAACACCTGTGGGACCACCTTGACCGTCAAGTCAGGAGTCAGCACAACCGGACAATCTTCAAGCCTTAGAACAGTGTCTAAATGATGAATGGCAGCGACTGACCCCCAACGTCATCCGGCGTTTGACGTCATCGATGCAGCGGCGAGCTCAGGCATGCAGTGATGCCCATGGTGGACATACTCGGTATTGAACACGTGTTGAAGGACTATTCCTTTACTTACGATCTCATTTTCAGCATATACAGCTTAACCGTCATATTGATAATTGTTAATTTTTGACCCCCATGTGTCTTTGTACCTCTGTTGGGCATTCAGTTTTTGTTTTATTGACATGAACGTTTGCATTAGTTATGTTAAAATACCACTCTACTGATATGTAAAAAAATGATTCCATATCTTCATCTGTTTTTCTTCCATTCTTCTTCAAATCCTTGGTATACTTTCTTTTGAGCAGGGGTTTAGTTTGATATCAGTCGTAATTGACTCCCAGAAATCTCTCATAATAATCGCGCAAATTCAAGTGCTATTGTGACAACGTAAGTAAAGGTCAGCGGTCGTTTTCCCTCCGACCCTATCGTTATCATGAGCAGCCGTGCAACTTTCCTCAGCAAATATCAATGACAGAGATTTTTAATCTTAACACAAACACTTCTTTTGTTAATAGCGAGGCAAAGAGCTCGGAAGGGGCTATTGGGTTAGCAGCCCTGTGTCGAACAGCTCAATTCTGTTTGAATACACAGTCCGATGGTTTAGCCATCTCGATATGTGTGGGACATTTGAATGGCGAAAACATGCCGTGAATTCCTCCGTCCCTCGTGTCAACAATAAAGGCGAAATGATGTGAATAGAATGCTGTCCGGAAGTTGGGATCCCCCGCCCCCCTTGGTAACAATCCCATCACAACATCAAGAAGTACATGGGTTGAAACGTTTGATCATTCGGAACCAAAAGAAGGGAATTTCAATAAGTACTTTGCTATAAAAATTTTTTATTTTGAACTACAAATATTCCTTGGTAACAATCCCATCACAACACCAAGAAGTACATGGGTTAAAACATTTAATAGTTCATTTTTTTTTATATTGCGCATGAATCCATGAATAGTTCATGCTCTAAGCGCACAAGTCAGAAATTGATTCACTCATCACAGAAGGCTTGCCGATACAGGTGTGTTTTCAACTTGGATTTAAACAGGTTTAAAGTGTCACAAGATTTAACGTCTATTGGCAATCGATTCCACTCTGTTGCAGCTACGTGGGAAAAGGACTTCTGTCCATATGTAACTGTTCTTGTAAGAGGCACAGTCAGAAGGGACTGGGACTCTGATCTCAAAGATCGAGCCGGAACATATGGAGCAACACAGTCACAGAGATATTGCGGAGCATCCCCTGAGAGACACTGATAGACTAAGCACAGGATCTTGTAGTGTGTCCTTTGTCGTACAGGAAGCCAGTGGAGGGTACGAAGGATTGGGGTGATATGATCGTACTTCCTGCAGCGTGTCACTATCCTGGCAGCGGTGTTTTGAATACGCTGAAGTTTGTTCAAGATTACATTTGGCGCATTGGCAAGCAGCCCATTGCAGTAATCTATTCTTGTGATTACAAGAGAAAGAACTAGGGTAGCAGCCGAGTCTTGGGTTAGGAATTTTCGTATATTACATTCCATTCCATAAACATTTGATTGTTAATCTGAACCCAAACAGGGGTTCAGGAGTAATTTATCTCAATCATACCATAACTGATAAGTCCCATCGCTCAACTTCTCAAAAGAAGTCATTGAGCCTACTTCTCAAATTTGTCATAGCTTCTTAGAACTTTATGCTTTGATGTTATTGGTATCTTACCCTGTTGTTATTGTTATCTCTAGATTGAAACCTTAGCAAAAGAGCATTATGTAGGTTTTGGGTTCCGGGGCAATTGTAATTATATGTACTCAATCTCCTAATAACGATCGTCAAATTTACTCTTTTTAAAATAAGATCATATACAAATACACATCGATTCGATAAGATAAGAAATAAAATCATAACAATTTACAATATCGAGAATAAATACCATCTCTTCTTGTAACTACACAAAATTTATTGGTTTCTGGTCTGACTGCCACCATTTGTTTAACTGGCGTATTTCAGTATGTGTTAAATGCCTCTCTTGTTTTTCATTTGTTGCTGTTGTCACCTCTCATTGTATCTTTGCCAAAATGGTCAGTATTTGTATGTTTATTGATGATTGTACCACACAAAAATTAATAAAAAAAGATAAAAAATAGTTCACACCCGTTTAAGAAAGATATGTTTATCATCGAATAAGTAAATGTTAGGTCTAGATCGAGTCTACTTCTGTACCTTGGTAAAGTGTAATATACCCACTTACATTTATACAAGGCAAACGGGTTATTATTTTACTTACATTCCCGCGGAAGACTCCTGCAATGGTTTCAACTTAATTTATGTATATACAAGTAA
This sequence comes from Steromphala cineraria, assembly GCA_916613615.1. Taxonomy (NCBI): domain Eukaryota; kingdom Metazoa; phylum Mollusca; class Gastropoda; order Trochida; family Trochidae; genus Steromphala; species Steromphala cineraria. The sequence continues at coordinate 66,075,979 of OU744728.1, read as the reverse complement.
TATAAAAACGTTTTACTGATATCGTTCGCGGGAGAAATATTAAAAATACATGTACCCCCAGATTAGGGTTTTAGAAAAAAACGCTTGATTTCTTACAATAAAAGCTATTTTATTACCGTGTTTCAACTAAATTGGTTTACATTCAAATAATTGAAAAACGTTTTAGTGATCCATTTTGGGGTTTTGATTTGTCTTGATAAGAATACTATTTTAGACGACTTACGATACCCCCTGCATAGGGTTTTAAAACTAAAAACTTGATTCATTACATTAAAAACCATTTTATGCATTATTAATATATATTCATAGGGGGAAATAAAAAACCAAACATGACACACCAAAAATTACATCAAGTGGCATGGGTCCTCGGTAGCTCAACAGGTAAGAGCGCTGCTTGGTAAAATAAAGGTCCCTGGTTCAATCCCACTTTCGTTGTTCATAAATCTTAGCTTTCTTGTTTGATTAAAAATCCAAATTTTACAAGTCCAATTGTTTGCTATTTTTTACAATCTTATAACCGAGCAAGGTGGTTATGAGATAACAACCTACGTGGATGGAGCTCATGGCATAGAACATTCAACTAAAATAAAGACAATAACTTCCCAAGGGGTGTAAAGGGTTAACACATATAAGAAGGTAGTTATGAGTTAAAATCAATTGAAAAAAAGGGATATAACCGCCCAAGGGGTGTAAGGGTAAATATTGTATTTTTCTATAACACAAAATGTGTAAGAACCACTTTTCAATGTCGCTACAACAGGGGAAGTAACTCTAACTGCATTTTGAAAAGCTGCTTGTCATTGTTGTGACGCCAGTTCAGTTACGGTATCCTAAGACTAAACGCGGACTTTTTGCGAAGGTGAGGTTGTTGCGTTTGTTACTCCGCTACTAGATAATCTACACCAACACTAGAATATGATTTGTTTTTGCTGATAAGTTAATAACCGACACGGTCAAAGCAATCTAGGCAGATGTTATTCACGAAAATTGAAGCACATATTTTTTCGATAGCCAATATTGTTAGCTGCTTATCGTCATAGCCTATTTTTAAACGCACTATGAAAACAACTTGAACTACTTCGATAACCAAGCTATAATTTCTAAAATACGAATGCGTGATAAGTTTACCCTGACGGATTTTGTTTACGATATCTTATTTTGATGAAAAAAACACTAAACCTGAAAAGTCCCGATGACGTTATCAATGGTTAGCGACCGGTTTAGGACTCGCATGAAATGCATGGAGTTTTGAGAAATAGTTCGGGTTTTGACCTAGATCTTTATCAGATTTTGAGCAAATCGGATACCAAGTTTATCCGATAGCTTTAGTGCATAGATAACAGCCTCCATTATATGAAAAAGATATGTTTAACATTGAATGAGCATATATTCGGCACAGGTCGCGTGTACTTCTTTACCTAAGTAACGTGTAATATACGCACGTACATTTATTTACAGAGCTATAACATAGCATCAAGGTGCTAGTTTCCAGTTTCATATTAAAAGTGTTAAGTTGGCTGCCAGTACCCTAGTCAAAGTGTGAAGTCTATTCAGCTTTAACGTCGCTCACATCCGTTTTGATAAAGATATGTTTAACATTAGATGAGCATATATTCGGCATAGGTCGAGTGTACTTCTTTACCTAAGTAACTTGTAATATACGCACGTACATTTATTTACAGAGCTATAACATAGCATCAAGGTGCTAGCTGCCAGTTCCCTGTTCAAAGTGTAAAGTTGTCTGTCAGTTCCCTATTTAACTTAAACCTAGCTCACACCCGTTGTAAGAAAGATATGTTAATCATTGAATAAGTATATGTTAGGTCTAGATAGAGTCTACTTCTGTACCTAGGTTAAATGTAATATACCCAGGTACATTTATGCACAGAGCTATTTGTTTCCTGCAAGGTGCTAGCTGCCAGTTCCCTATTCAAAGTGTGAAGTTTGCCACCATTTCCCTATTACACTTTAGACCTCGCTTACACCCGTTTTAAGATAGATATGTTGAATAAGCATATATTAGGCATAGGCAAATCTACTTCTTCATCTTAGTAAAGTGGAATATACCCAGGTACATTTATGCGCAGAGCTATTAGTTTCCTTCAAGGTGCTAGCTACCAGTTCCCTATTCAAAGTGTGAAGCTGGCTGCCAGTTCCCTATTCAAAGTGTGAAGTTGGCTGCCAGTTCCCTATACAAAGTCGAATTAGCATATTCTAAGTCTAGATCAAGTCAACTTCTGTACCTTATCAAAGTGATATATACGCACATACATTTGTGCACAGGGCTATTTAAAGTGTTTTGAATCTTATGCTCAGCCTCTGTTTCAGCTTCCTATTTGGTGTGTCAGTTCCATACTCAACTTTGGTAATCACTGCTGTACTAGACTTATTATCAGTTCCTTAAATCATTTCTGTTTATAATATTCTCATGTTATTGAAAAAGACCCTTTGATGAATTATTGCTTCAGAAGTTCAATGCAGATCTGGATTTTCTTTTATGTTATGGAAAATATTTTGAACTACAGTCTGAACGTTACATAACTGATACTCGTTTACACATAGTGAATGAGAAAATAACAAGTGTAGAAGTGGAAAATTGATAAACAGCGGTTTGTGTTGTATGTGAGTTGTATGATAGCGGAGTATACAGTTTTAAAGATAAGTCACTGTGTAAATCAATTTTTTTTTTACATCTACATCAGGCTAAATCTAAGAATAATGGTGGATCTTTGTTTCAAGATTGATGAAGCTAACATGAAGATTCTAGATGTGCTCAGAACAAAATTACTTTTGTTGAGTGACCTAAGTCATCTAAGAATCATGATTGACATGTTTCCATGAAAACCGCACAAAAATAGAATCACTGACTCTGGAACTCATCAGGCTTCAAATTCAATTTTGAATCTATCTTAAAACGGGAGTGAGCGAGACTTAAGCTGAATAGGGAACTGAAAGCTAGCTTCACAATTTTAATGAAGAACTGGCAGCTAGCATCTTGCAGCTATGTAATGGCTCTGTACCTAAATGTACTTGCGTAAATTACACTTTGATTACGTACAGAAGTAGACTCGACCTGTTGCAAATATATGCTCATTCAATGGTAAACATTCTTTCTTAAAACGGGTGTGAGCGAAATTAAAGTTGAAAAGGGAACTGCATGGTAGCCAACTACACACTTTGAATACGGAACTGGCAGCTAGCATCTTTCAGTCATGTAATAACCCTGTGCATAAATCTACGTGCGTAAATTACACTTTAACTAGATACAGAAGTAAACTCGACCTTTACCTAATATATACTTATTCAATGATAAACATATTGTTCTTAAACGGGTGTGAGCGAGGTTGAAGCCGAATAGGAAACTGACAGCCAGCTTCACACTTTGAATAGGGAAGTGTCAGCTAAACACCATGAAGCGATGTAATAGCTTTGTGCATACATGTACTTGCGTATATTACACTTTGATTACGTACAGAAAGACTCGACCTGTACCTAATATATGATTATTCAATGATAAACATATCTTTCTTAAAACGGGTGTGAGCGAAGTCTAACAATGAATGTCTAAGTGGCAGCTATTTTCATAGCGAAAGCGAGGCTGGTGCTGCGACCCAGTATTATAATCAAAAACGCTATAAATAGCCCTGTGTACCAAGCGTCCGAGCGTATATTGCAATTTGATTAGGGCATAGAAGTAGACTCGAGTTCAACCTAACAAATACTGATTCAATGATAAACAAATCTTTCTAAAAACGGGTGTGAGCGAGGTCTAAAGCTGAATAGGGAACTGGCAGCTAGCAATTTGCAGAAATGTAATAGCTCTCTGCATACATGTACGAGCGTATATAACACTTTACTTAGGTACAGAAGTAGAGTCGATCTAGACCTCACATATACTTATTCGATGATAAACATGTCTTCCAAACAACGGATGTGAGCGAGCTTCAAGTTGAATATGAAACATACAGCCAACTTTCAACACTTTAAATAGGGAACTGGCAACTAGCAATTTTCACCAATGCATTCGCTCTGTGCAAATATGTACGTGCATATATTGTACTTTGATTATGTATAGACGTAGATTCGACCTAGAGCTAATATATGCTTATTCAATGATAGACCTATCTTTCGTAAAACTGTTATCAGCGAGGTCTAACGCTGCACATTGATCTGGCAGAAATTTGAATAGGGAAGTGGGAACTGGGAACATGGCAGCCAACTTCACAATTTGAATAGTGAACTGGGAACTGGGAACTGGGAACTGACAGCAGACTTTACAATTTGAATAAGGAACTGGGAACTGGGAAGTGGGAACTGGCAGCCAACTTCACAATTTGAATGAGGAACTGGAAACGCGAAACTGGCAGCTAAATTCACAATTTGAATAGTGAACTGGGAACTGGCAGCAAACTTTACAATTTGAATAAGGAACTGGGAACTGGGAACTGGGAACTGGCAGCCAACTTCACAATTTGAATGAGGAACTGGAAACTGAAAACTGGCAAGTAACATCACAATTTGAATGAGGAACTGGGAACTCGGAACTGGGAACTGGCAGCCAACTTCACAGATCCTTTCTTAACTTGAATCTATAAACACTACCTCCATTCAAAGTATATAACTTATAGAATGTGACGTTTTTGAAGACACATTGCATAGCATATTCTATGCACATCGATTGCCTTTCAATTGCTTTTCAGCTAGAACGGACCTACCTTTAAGATAAACTTCATGACTTAAAAATGTTCATCAATATGTAAAAACATGCATAGATAGTAAAGAATAGGCCCCGTCTAAAAAGATATTTGTAACCATAAGTGGTTTTCAAAACAATATTTTTTTTACATAAGATGGCAAAAGGTTTGAAACTATATCTTGCAAGAGGTCGTTTTAACAGACCATACCGAAATGAGAAGCTATAAACAGATTATATAATAAATAATAAATCAGTGTAAATCAAAAGCAAAGTCGTCATCTGCTTATTCAAATAGTGACAGGTTGGAGGACATTGAGTGGCAGTGAAATCTTCTTCAGAACTCAGTTCAAGAACAGGTGCTACAATATGTCTTGTAACAAGAAGATGTCCGACTGAAAGTCTAGGGAGATATAAAGTAAGGGTATTACAAGGGGTCGTGTGGCTAGAAGATATCTAAATGAGAGACTAGGAAGATATAAAGTACAGGTGCTACAACAGGTCGTGTGACTAGAAGTTATCTGACTGAGAGACTAGGGAGATAAAGAGTAAGGGTGCTACAAGAGATCGTGTGACTATAACATATCAGACTGAGAGACTAGGGAGATATTAAGTTAGTGTGCTACAAGAGATCGTGTGACTAGAAGATACATGCCTTAGAGACTAGGGAGATATAAAATAAGGGTGCTACTAGAGGTCGTGTGACTAGAAGATATCTGACTGAGAGACTAGGGAGATATAGAGTAAGGGTGCTACAAGAGGTCGTATGACTAGTAAATACCTGCCCGAGAGACTAGTGAGATATAAAGTACAGGTGCTACAACAGGTCGTGTGACTAGAAGTTACCTGCCTCAGAGACTAGGAAGATATAGAGTAAGGGTGCTACAAGATGTCATGTGACTAGAAGATACCTGCCTAAGAGACTAGGGAAATATAAAGTAAAGGTACTAGAAGAGATCGTGTGACTAGAACATATCCGACTGAAAAACAAGGGAGATATAGAATAAGGGTGTTACAATAGGTCGTGTGACTGGAAGATACCTGACTGATAGACAAGGGAGATATAAAATCGCGGTGCTACAAGAGGACGTTTGACTAGAAGATACCCGACTGATAGACAAGGGAGATATGGAGATATAAAATCAGGGTGCTACAAGAGGTCGTGTGACTAGAAGATACCTGCCTAAAAGACAAGGGAGATATAGAGTAAGGGTGCTACAAGAGATCGTGTGACTATAACATATCAGACTGAGAGACTAGAGAGATAAAGAGTAAGTGAGGTACAAGAGGTCGTGTGACTAGAAGATACTTGACTGAGAGATTAGAGAGATAAAGAGTAAGTGAGGTACAAGAGCTCGTGTGACTAGAAGATACTTGACTGAGAGACTAGAGAGATAAAGAGTAAGTGAGGTACAAAAGGTCGTGTGACTAGAAGATACCTGACTGAGAGGCTAGGAAGATATTGAGAAAGAGTGCTATAAGAGGTCATGTGACTAGAAAATACCTGCCTGATACATCAAATACAAATACATCAAATTGTTGAAGAGAATTGTTGATCACTCTAACGCTTATTTCATACTGATTCAAAATTAGCACATTTTAAGTTGATTCCTCAGTGGAAGATAGTGGTCTAAGCAGAGGTTTCCGTTGTCCTCCTACTGTTATTGGTTCGCATAATGATCAATGTACATATTATATATCATCAGCGACCTTCTGCTCCCGTTTCTTTGCTCTGGTCATTGGACCCCGAGTATGTGAACCTTTGGCATAAAGTTTTCTTAGAGAGAGTATCCATCTCCCGGTTAACTGAAGTGGTTGTTTTAAATAAACCGAAAACCTATGAGGTTATTTTCTGGAAAGTAATCTGTCTTATCCGTGCTTGTTCAGTCTTCTTCTATTTTTTCTTCGATTTCTTCTCCAATAATTCATACTTAATTACACATCACTGGAATCCATTAACAAAATGGAAAGGAAAGTGCTACTCATTCATATAAGAAACATTCGAACAGAGTGTGTATTACTCATCGCTAAAAATATGGCATTGTTGTCATAGTTTTGGTCAGTGTAGAATTACTCAGAGCTTATTTCTTCCTCGTTCGTTTCCTCGTTGTCGTCTCTGTCTTCTCCTTCTTCTTCTTCTTCTTCCTCTTCTTCATCTTCATCATCATCAATCTAAAACCAGACCAATAATTCACTTTTCTTCTTTTCTAATGCTGTTTTGATTGCCTTTTTAAAACATGTTCCGTTGTCAATAAAATTGTGAATGTATTCAACGACATCATTGTGTGAAGATCCATGTTCCAACCAAAACTAATGCTTTAACAATTGAGCACAGGTATTTATTAAAGCTCTAAGGTCCCCATCTCTGAGTTTCCTTTTTTTCTTTTTCCTTTTTCTGACAAGCCTTCATGTATATACTTGTCATATTTCACCACACAAGCTTTTTCTGTCAACATCATGACATACTTTACTTCATTGTTATCAGTTTCCAAGATGTCATTGTAATGTTTCGTTTTGTCACTTTTTACATTTTACAAATTATACTAACCGAGACGCAGAGCACTGGCGCTAAGTGAAAATAGTTAGGGAGAAAGATATTTATATAGTCTTGTCATCATCATCATCATCTTATCATCAGCATCATCCTCATCATCATCATCATCATCATCATCATTATCACCATCGTCTTATCATCCGCATCATCCTCATCATCATCATCATCATCATCATCATCATCATCACCATCGTCTTATCATCCTCATCATCATCAGCATCATCATCATCATCATCATCATCACCATCATCATCATCATCATCATCATCATCATCATCATCATCATCATCCTCATCATCATCATCATCATCATCATCGTCTTATCATCCTCATCAGCATCAGCATCATCATCAAACACCTAACCATACAGGCCCGGCGTCCAGTAAATAGTCTCCCCGCCGCGGGTCTGTTAAGGGTGAATAATGGGTGTGATCCAATTGGTCCAGAGGGGTAGGATTGATTATTGACAGAGTTATATTTTTGCCTCTATTTTGAATCTCATGATACTACTAACATTACAAAAACAAGTTTTGATAGATACATTTTAGACACACATGGATAAAACTAAAAATATTGAAGTATTACAATAGCCGCGAGCAGGGGTAGTCAACAATATCAAGGACAGGTGTCAATCAAAGTCATTCTCTTCTGTGTTTATTTGGGACATTATTACCACATATAAACCTTTTTGTTTTATTCACCGTGTCCTAGTCATTGTGTAGCTGCTTGCTGATCACTGTCCAAATATATAGTGTAATTATTTTTCATGTCATAAATTCAAGGGATTACTTATTATAACCCTCCATCTGATAAATTCAAGAGGTAATTTCTCGAATTCAAAATCATTTTATTCTTATGTTCAGTATTTGTTAAATCTTCATAGTAATATAAAAATAAGTATTGAAAAATGACATTGAAACATGACTTTTTTGACATAATAAAAACATTAAATTACTATTACATAGTAGTTTAACAATTATATAATGTTGATGCATTATTTACATAGTAATAGTTGATGCATTTTCCAATTTGACATACTTGTATAATATTTGCAGCAATCAATTGACTGATATTGATTTTGTTTTCAATTACCCTATGATGATTATTATTGCTATACCACTGTAACAATAATTGTCAACTTGAATTGGTTGATATTGTAGAAATATTGACCCCAGTGGCCATGGCCGAGGATAGAACTATTTTGTGAAAACTATACTGTCTCTGGTGATATTGTCTTCTATATAAGCATATGTTTCTAAGGATACTGAAACAATGACTTGAATCAGTGCAGAATATTTTAAGTGCTGTGTCTGTCTATTGGGTAAGGTCCTATGGCATTATTGGGATATTTGGGGTAGAGGCACATACATGGTCCTAGGGCACTAAAGGGTTAGAAACCCTGCTTCTGACTGTTTATTGCAAGGTGCAGAAAATGTGGCTAATTTAAGACGTCTGATATATAATAAGTCACAACTGGTACATTCGTGCATTATAATGTACATGCATGAACCATGTTCTTGATATCTAATCAAATAATTTTACACCCTGTTTTCTATGATAATCACCGTAAACTCTTAATTCGGTTGTGTCCCAAACTGATTAACATCTATTTCTTTGGAAACTATGCAATAAATATATACATGTCATTGATATCATTGATTGAAAAATATTTCCAAATTTGGTTTTTATGTTTTGTAATTGTTTACAAAATTTCTCTTTTCAGGAAAAAATGAAATCTATTCTTTTGTTTTTCATCCTTATTGTCACCTTCCTAGGATTGGGACATACACAAGGTAAACACGTCATTATAAACACGTCTTTTACATGTAAACTATTGTCACTTGTCTTCCAACAATCCAGTCGTAATACTGTCAATCCATCTGCATCAGATAACTTCCCACTGGGTTGTTTTACAACTAGATTGTTAAAAGATATAATTTTGAATGCTCTTCAATTCGTATGCTATTCTCTTGTTAATGATACTGTAAACAGTTACTATTTCCTTACTGATATAAAGTATATTAACTGTCACATTTCTCTCTGATTACAGGCAACGAGGACAGAGTCACAATATTTGTGATCAACGATGGAGATCTTACGCTGGTGAAACTACTTATCAATGACTCTACAACAGTAGAGCGGACAATAAAGACACCTGGTTCCTCATATGGAGTAGACTACGACCCAGTGGACAGAAACATCTACTGTACTGGGATTTATCCTTCTGCTATAACACGATCTGACATCAACTTTGAGAATGTTACAACCATACTGAGTCCTCCTTCAGGTAAGTGTGGTTTCAATAAAACACAATTAGATTGTACAGCATTGCTTGATAACAACTCGTCCTAGAATTATTTTTCAGAACTTGGAACTTATTGAGAATATGCAAATATATTGCCTGATATTTGGTTAAAAGAATTCTAAAACGTCATAATAACGTATGTTTATTTTTTATATAAAAGATTAGATTTTAACAGAATTACATTTAGATCTTTGTTTTATACAATGCTTATTTTAAAGCATAAAAGATATTTTCTTAAACTTTTATGAAGGAAATTAGGTAAACTTTTGACTTACTCCTGCAAATATTATTGTTACATATTTAAAAAAAATTAAACAAAGGGTTAAGTAAGTGTACTTACTGTAAATAAGCTTTGTTTTACTTTTGAAACAAAACAAAACAACGGGTTAAGGACAATTTGCTGTGATTGAACCAAGTTTCTACATCAAATTATCTGTACCTGTTTAACTCCTACAATGCCCTGATACCAATAACATGAAATACCTAATAAGCCGTAAGTGGTAATGTTTCTATCTGTTCGGATGAAACCCAGCCCTATGCTGGATCAGTGGACGTCATTCTGTAATGGACAGATTTTCTATACAGATAATCAATGTTCATCAATCTTCAAAAAATGCAAAAAAAGTCCTCAGGGTCAAGTATTGTTATATGCTGACCTTCTTCAATATTGTAAGTAGAAAATTGTTCATATTCTGTTCATATAAACAATAACAATTTGACATCTTCAAATAAGGAATTTTCTGTGTGTTTCTTCAGTTGTTAATAATGGGAAATCATTCAAATGTATGTTACTGAACTTCATGTGATCAGCAGGTATATGTTGAAAAATGATAATAAGAAATAATAAAGAGGTATTGAGATGTCACCTTCAGATATATCTTTTTATATAGAAAACCTTGTTGATCCGAAACAGTTAATTACAAAGCCAGTAAAACCAGAGGTTAATCTAGTTTGTTAAACAGTTTAACGAGCTTGATGAAATTCCCATCTTTTGAAAACCGTTTTGCAAAATTCTAAGGAAAATTTACTTTATAATCTTTATCTAAAATAATGCAACAAATAATGCTAGTATTTGGTCTGTACTGGCTGATAGTCATTCAGTACTTGGTTTGTTCGAACTTGCACAAGGATTGATACAAACGAGGTACAGGGTTTTGGGTATTGACAAGTATCAGTTTATAATTAAAACGGTGTCGTTCCATATACTGGCCCTTTTCAGGTTAGCTATCGCCTATATGCTTCAACTTTATTCAATTTTATAGGCTCTTAGCCCCACATACAGTTATACACATATCTCATACAATAATAGTACGTTTTTGATTAAACGTCATTATTTTTACTTACCTTAGACAAGTGACCTTATCCTGTTAGCCATATAACATGTAATCGACTCATTCCCACTGATGTAATGAAACATCATTACCAAGAACAATCAGAGTTATCCGCCCGTCACTAGCCCACTAGGTGGCATGACCTGTCATCCAATTCGATTCATTCACATTACCTAGGAGTCCCAATTAATGACGGATACGTAAGAGGGTAGGCGGGCGAGAGTGACGACGGTTACTTGTCTACGGTAAGTAAAAACAATGACGTTTAATCAAAAACGTACTATTATTTAGTTACTAACCTCCGACAAGTGAGCTTAGCCTGATACCACTGTAGGTGGTGGGTAGCATTCGCCGCGTTCAGCGATAACTCTCAAGATTGATCTGAGGAACGGCGACCCAGTGAGCGACCGTTCTATATGGGCCATTGTCTGACTCCTCGTGGTCGGCGACCCCTAATTAAAACACAACAAAACACTATAAACTGTTAAAATAAATAGAATTTTTTTCACAAGTGTAAGATGTCCACCTCGACGAGTAAGGCGTCATCATCGTGGATGGTTGCGCCACCTACCCGGGGGAGCCCCCGTGGTCCGCTGCTGTGCAAACACCTGCACCCCTAGACGGGCTACGCCCTCCAGGTCCTCGGTGGAGACATCGCGCAGGTAGTGGTTGGCGAACACCAAGCCCGACTTCCAGAAACAGCCGGCCATGATGTCTGCCACTGACAGATTGCTGTGAAGGGCCATAGTCGCCGATATGGCCCTGATCTCGTGTGGGTTGGTCCGCGCCGGCGCCGGCAGCCCGGCCGCCTTGTAGGTGTCCACCACCGTAGACTTGAGGTAGACCCCCAACTGCCTCTTGTCAATCTCCTTTGAGCTCGTCTGGGAGTGGGGCAAAAAGAGCCTGCGCCTCCCCTGTCTCAGTGTCCGCGTCTTCTCCACATAGACGCGTAGAGCGCGCACGGGACAGAGGAGACGTTCCCGCTCGTCCGTCGGTTCGATAGCCCTTCCCTTCGCGAAAGGTCATAAAAGAAGCCCATTGAAAGTCATACAGCTGCGAGGTTGCCACCGCCCTGGATACGAGGTAGAGCCTCCCCCTCCTCGTGTAATCTTGAGCTGAGGTCAAGAACCCTAGGAGGCGTTGCCACTGTCGGAGCGAGAGAGGCCCGTGACACGCCTGCGCTAGGAGTTCCCTGTAGCGCCCCATCCGCTCTTCCGTGACAAAGGCCTTGTCCTGAGTCGTGTCAGGTAAGACGCCTAGGAAGACGAGAGACGTCGTCGGTACTAGGTCCGACTTGTCTAGGTTGACAAGCCAACCCAGGCGCCTGATCAGAGCGATCACAAAGTCCCTTTGCCTTGCCAGAGCTGACGGGGAGCAGTGGCTCCCGAACCCGTCGTCCAGATACATCGCTAACTGGATGTCGTGCCTGTGAAGGAACTGGACGATAGGTTGGGTCACCCGAGTGAACAGCCATGGCGCTGTCGAAATCCCGAACGGCAAGACGTACCACTGAAAGTGGCGACCCGCCAGGACGAATCGGAGGTACTTGCAATCAGCGGGGCAGATTGGGATGTGCAAGTACGCGTCCTGGAGGTCCAACGACACCATGCGGCTGTATGGTTGTAGTAACCTCATGATAGACCACACGGTCAAGAGCCGAAAATATGGCGGCCGCTCGAGGTCTCCCACTGGCCCGTCCTGTACCGACACTACTGCCGGCGGCAGGCGAGGAGGCTCCCAGAAGCCACCGCTTCTTGGGAGTGCCTTCATAGCCTGTGACTTGTTGGGTGTCCTTTTGCGCGAAGGGCCGGCGTTGAAGTCGCTGCGACTCCTGCCTGGCCGGCCCCCCTTCCGAAAGGAAACCCCCCCCAGTCTTAGAGCCGGAGGGGGATTGAGCCGCGCCACCCTTGCGCTTCTTCGGCGTTGTTACCGCCGAGGAGACCCTGCCACCTCCCGCTGCCAGGCGGTTGGTCAGCTCCTGTTGCTGGGTCTCCTGGCGGTGTCGCAGAGCTTCTGCCATCTGTCCGTCGAAGAGCGTTGGCGACGCTCCCCGAGCATTCCTGAGACGGGTGCGCATCTCCGCCGGGAGATTGGTGCGCGAGAGGAACCCGTCTCGTCTCAGGTTGTTGACTCCCGCCGAAATGCGGGAGGCACTCAGCATAATTTGGGCTAGGTTCCCTGCCACGGAACCGAACCCTCTGTACAGTGCCTTCGCACCTTTCTTCATCCTCGCCTCCTTGGAGAAGGCGGCCATGGCCTGGCAGGAGTGGGCGACTGAGTTTGCCATGCCCAGGATACTCCTAGCCTCCAGGTGGGACAAGTGGCCGTCGGAGATCGAGTGCCCGACTCCTGAAGGGAGCGGACGCACGAGTGACGAGCTCTCGGTTAGCCCAACGTGCAGCAAAGTTTTTCTTCAATGAATTACTGAATGTAAACTAAGGAAAAGCACATAAGGGGTCTTCTAATCACAACAATCCTCTCAACTGTGAGTATTTGTAACTTTTCAGCAATTTTTGTGAGAACTGTGACTTTGAATCATGAGCACATCAAATGTGAAATCAGGTGTTAACACACGTTCAAGTTTGGAAGATCTTATTCTAAGCATGGAGAAGCGCCTTACAGATAAAATTGAAACGGGAAACGCTAGGCTTAAAAATTTAGAAAGATGTATGGAAGAATTCAAAAACGGAATTAGTCAGCTAACAACAAATTTAAAGTGCTTGACATCCAGATAAATGATGTAATCTCTTACCTTCGGCAAAATGAATTATCCATATAACATTCTGTTTATCCCTATCTCAGTGACGCATAGTTGACAGTATCGATTATCCATGGACACAACACATTTACACAACGCTCGACAAGCACGTGAAGGTATGATACGCACGTGCATACTGACGGTGAAACAACTTGTGCTACCTGTGCAATTGTTTCCCTAATGAGAAAGTTGGGCTGTTTTTTGGGTTTTTTGTTTTGTTTTTGTTTTTGTTTTTTTCTAATTTTTTATTGTTGAATGTTCGTTTTGCCAGTTTCAAAGATAGTAACAATTGTATTAATTTCACTCTTTATTCCCTGTGGGGCATATTATTTCACGTGTGGGCCACGTTATGTGGGAGGGCGTTTCCCTTAAGGTGAGCTTTATAGCTCTTTTCTTTCTTTTAACGGAACTTTCTTTTTTGTTTGAAGCATCACTGCAGGCAGGATGCTCCTACTTGTACAAACTGTACAAATGCTGGCCTTACTTTATTTCTATTGACAATGGAAATGTTTTATTCACTATTCCTTTGAACTATGTGAGGAAGTCTCTAACTCTAAAACAGGTTTTGACATTTGAGTACACTCTTCTTTACAAATATGAATGCCACTATGATTGGGATGAACGTGTATGGTCCTATATGATTTTAAATCGAATAACTAGCACAGATCAACATTTCAAATTAATAGATGAAGGATAATCTCAAAAAAGTTAACCAAAACTGTAGGGGCCTACAAAATATCACTAAACGCATGTCGCGGGTCCTGGCCGCTGAGAAATCGGACTGAGGCGGTGTAGTTTAAAAATGGTTTATTCTGTAAAAACATAAAAGAGACATCAATAAAAGATGATGTGTGGCCGAGGGGTATGACAACTCACCTCGGCCATGGCGTGACATGAAGTGGCCAAAAATGGCGGCAAAATATACTATTAATGAAACTATCGTTACATTACAATAAAAATGGCATTTACGGTAAGAAAATGATATCTTATTGCACTTGCAAGTAAAATATTACTGAAAGTTACCATTAAACAAATCTCACTCACACTTACATACGTGATGGTGCTAGTATTATGAATTAGTAGACTAGTGCAGCGCGATACTTTAGAATATATTTATAATAGATTTATGATACACATTATAAATATTACGATCGCGAACCTTATCAATTACACGATTCTTATGAAAGAAAGGTTACATAGAAAAGGTACATACCTGTAAAAACATAAAAGAGACATCAATAAAAGATGATGTGTGGCCGAGGGGTATGACAACTCACCTCGGCCATGGCGTGACATGAAGTGGCGAATTTGAAAATGCCTACGTCACGGAACAGGTACTGCACGAGATACTATTAGTGTTACGACCATAGTAAGAGTGTGAAAAGAAGAGAGCTCGTAACAAAGCAAAGAGAAATGAAGCAAAATACGAAATGTATCATTAAATACATCCGGCGACATCCTCCCCTCCTTTGTGAAATGTTGTCCTCAACATTTTAATGCTGAAAAAACATTCAAACAAACAGAAATACAAACTGAGAAAACTATTTACACCTGGAGCACAACTGACAACTCATACAAAAACTTCAAAATCTGAGATACCAGCCGCCGCTGGATAATCTACCAACTCAACTTCTTCACACGAAGACGAAAAAACTAAAGGAACTGAAGACGACGGGAAAGCCTGAACACTGAAGTTTGTGACCCAGTCGCCACTTCTTAACCAAGCTGGAGGAACTCTGTTGCGGGTAGGCCTCCCCACAGCAGAATTCGGTAATGGCTCTTGAGCAACTGCGTCGGCAACATCAGTATCAGGAGCAGAAGATGTGTTAATCCCTTGTTCAGGAGAAGCAGATGACTGTTCAACAGGGGTTGATGGAATACTTGCAATGATCGATGTTTGAGGAATTTCCGTGGGAGTTGGAGACAATTCTTCAAAAACTGATCCAACTGTCTCGAGACGAGTATCACTTGTGTCTCTAACCTCCTGGGAATCAATTGCATCGGTACCATTTACTTGGGACACATCCATTAAAGGAGCTCCTGGTAGCATTACCATCACTTCACAAACACTATCTTCATCCGAATCGCTCTGTTCTTTGAATTCTTGTACCCTCAAGGACATAGACTTTTTAGTTCCTGGTTTGCTTTTCATCTGTGGTGCTCTTGGTTCAACTGGAACCGACACTAGAGGAAGAAGCATATTCCGATGCAAAGTCTTCTTTGAACCTTTGCCATCCTCTTGCTGCACAGTAAAAACAGGGATATCCTCGTTTGGCTGATTCACTACAGTGAATACTTCCCGTCCCCACTTGTTAGCTAGCTTGTGTTTTCCAGTGAGACCAACTAATCGAATAAGAACTCGATCACCACTTTGAAGAGTTGAGGCGCGCACTTTGGTATCATACCTTTGCTTGTGACGTCGTCCCGCCTTTTGGGCTTCTCTTGAGGCACTTTCATAAGCAAAGTTCAATCTCTTCCTGAGATTATTCACATAATCTGTCTTGGTGTGATCCTCTTGCCTATTATCTACTCCCAGGAATGCATCTACTGGCAGTCTTGGATGTCGACCAAACATCAGGTAGAAAGGTGAAAACCCTGTGCTGTCGTGTTTCGTAGCATTATAGGCATGCACTAGCGGAGATATATAACTCTTCCAATCAGCTTTCTTGTCATCTTCAAGAGTTCCAAGCATGTTGAGAAGTGTCTGATTGAAGCGTTCACACATTCCATTTCCTTTGGGATGATATGGTGTGGTACGAGTTTTCTGCATTCCAGTGATATGGCAGAGCTCCTTGATAATGTTGCCTACAAAGTTTCTACCTTGATCGCTATGTAGCTTGGCTGGAAATCCATAGTGAACTAGGAAGTTATCAAACAGAACTCTTGCTGTTGTCCTGGCTGATTGGTTTCTTGTGGGTATGGCAATGGCATAACGTGTAAAATGATCAGTGATGACCAAAATATTTCCAAAACCACCTTTAGTTTCCTCCAGTTGCAAGTAGTCCATGCAAACAAGTTCCATTGGGGACGTTGTTTGAATATTCACTAGTTCCGCAGATTTTTTAGATGTTGGCGATTTCCTTCTGATGCAGTTTATACACCTTCTGACATAACTCTCAACATCCTCGTTCATCCCAGGCCAATAAAACCTGTTGCGAATCAAGTCTAAAGTCCTGTCTCTACCTTGATGTCCGGAATCGTCATGAATTGCCTTGAGTACTGTCTCCTTGTGATGACTTGGGAGAATTACTTGACTGAGAACTTGATCCTTGACCTTGACACGTCGATAAAGGATTCCATCCTTAATAGCCAACTTGTTCCATTCAAGAAGAAGCTTTCCAACGTAGGGATTTTCAAGTGATCTCAACCTAGAAGTAAGCTTGTTTCCCTTCTTGAAAAGTTGAACAACTCTCGAGATAGATTGGTCCTTTGATTGTTCCTCTTTCCAACAATTGATGTTAGCTGACAACGATGTCAAAGGTTCTTCAGGAAAGACTGCGCTCTCGTCAAAATATAGACTTTCTGCGTTGTTGCAGGTTGTGGTATGCACTTGACAAATGGCCTTGATACTTGAAATATCAACATCCTTGCAATCCTCCTGATTGCCGGAACGTCGAGATAAACCATCAGCATCTTGGTTTCTTGTCCCCTGACGATAAGTAATCTTGAAGTCATATGCTGATAGAGCTGCCAGCCACCGATGACCTGTAGCATCAAGTTTTGCAGTAGTGAGGACGTATGTTAAAGGATTGTTGTCAGTTTTTACTTCAAATTTATTCCCATAGAGGTACTCATGAAATTTGTCAGTGACTGCCCATTTGAGAGCTAGGAACTCAAGTTTATGCGCAGGATAGTTCTTCTCTCCTTTCCTCAGAGCTCGACTGGCGTAGGCAATGACTCTCAACTTTCCTTCTTGTCTCTGATACAATACGGCCCCCAATCCATCTGCGCTAGCATCTGTATGCACCTCAAATGGTTGACTATAATCTGCATAAGCTAGAATTGGTGGTTCTGTCAAGTGTGAAATTAAAGTGTCAAAGGCATGTTGGTGTTCCTCTAACCAGTTCCACTCGTTCCCACATGAAGTCCGTTTGCGTTTCTTCTTTGGCTGTCCTATCAGTAATTCATTCAGTGGTTTTGCAATCTTTGAAAAATCCTTTACAAATCGTCTGTAATATCCTGTAAAGCCAAGAAATCTTCTTACATCATCAGTGTTCTTGGGAACTGGCCAAGTCTTGAGTGCAGTTATCTTCTCTGGATCAGTTTCAATTCCATCTACAGAAACGATATGCCCCAGATACTTGATCCTTTCTCTGAAGAGTTCACATTTCGATGGTTTTAGCTTGAGTCCATGATCTGTCAGACGTTGAAACACCGCTTCTAACCTCTTAATGTGTTCTTCAAACGTATCCGAGAATATGATGATGTCATCTAAATATATGAGGCATTCCCTTAGATTCAGATCTCCCATGCACTTTTCCATCAATCTCTGAAATGTTGCTGGCGCGTTTGTGAGTCCAAAAGGCATCCTGTTACATTCGTAAAAGCCCAAAGGTCCTACAGAAAATGCAGTTTTTGCCTTGTCCTCCTCTTCGAGCTCTACTTGCCAGTATCCCGCACGAAGATCAAGTTTACTGAACAGTTTAGCACCAGACAAACAATCAAGAGTTTCATCAATCCTTAGAATGGCATACGAATCTCGGATAGTCCGTCCATTAATCGCTCTAAGGTCCAAGCACATGCGCAGAGAGTTGTCGTGTTTCCTTACCAGTACGACATTAGAGGAGTAAGGACTCTGTGACTCTCTGATAGCTCCACAAGCAAGCATCTCGTGTAAATGTTCCCGGACTTCTTCAAATAATCCTGGTGGGATACGGCGATGTGGTTGTTTAATGGGAGTGTCATCAGTCAACTTAATAGAGTGCTTGACAGTGGTACAACATCCTAAGTCTGTGATACTTGAAGACATGATGGAGTCCCAACGCTGTAGCATCGTAGCAACTTGCTGCTTCTGTGTATCGTTAAGTGGACTTTCTGACAAATCAAACTCATAACCATTGCCTGAAGAAGTGTCCTTAGAAGCTTGAGTAGGGTTATCTACAGGTGCATCAATAGGAACTTGGGTAATGACACGAACCTGCTGTAGTTGACATAGCTTTGCCTTAGGTGGAATAGTAATAACTCGGGCAGACAAGTTGCAGCATCTAACTGGAATCCTAGATGTGTTACCATGTTTTCCAACTTCTACCACACGTGGACATATAGAAAGACCTGTTTGTAAATCTGAATCAACTTCAAGGTGTTCTGTAACAGCAGTGTAACTTCCAGGTATATGGCGTACAAGACCAGTGATGGTGATCATCTGATTAGGTTGTATGGTTATAGGCTTATTCCTAGTTGACTTGACTGTACCTAATACTCCATTGTGACAGATGGAATTCAGAGCTGTGGTCCACTCCCTTGGGACGTCCTTTGATGACTCATGGATATCACCCTTAAGGCGCTTGAGGACATTAACTCCGATACAAAGTGGAACTCGTCGGTTATACTCTGTGTCCTTAGTGATCAGCACTGGTATCAGGTATTCAATATCATAAGGAGTAATGTTAATAGAAGCCTCTATATAACCTATATATGGAATCAAGTTGTCTCCAGCTCCAATGACATCGAGTTCAAACTCTGTGATTGACCTACGATCCAAATGAGAAAGTGTTGACTTGTAGTATGCCTCACTTACAGATGTTACCATGGATCCTGAATCAAGTAGTGCAAGACAATCAAATCCAGCAATAGAAACCATAGCTTCATTAGCATCACCTATCATCCTGTCTCTAAGATTGGTTGCGTCATTAGGGCTATCATCTCTCTCGGCTTCTACTTGCCCTACTGTAGATAGCCTCTCTAGTTTAAAGAACCTCCATGCTTACCTCTACCTCGCTTACCACGACCTCTGCCTCTAGCAGGATGAGAAGTGTCAGCTGTGGGAGTGCTCTTCTGTGCCTCTAGTACTGTAAGTCGGTCCAAGATCTGCTTCAATACTTCGTTGTCCACTGGAGGTGGTTGTGGCTTTTGTCGTTGAAGCTCTATCTTGTCCAGTTTCTTGATGATCTCAGATAGCTGTTGACCAATCCCAGATGTCTGTTGCGGATCAGTTACCTGAGGTTGTTGGACCGCTTTTAACTTTGACTTGTGTACAGGCTTGGATCCATGCAGAAGCTCATGCTCTATCTCCCTGACAGTCTGTATAAGGTCTTCATATCCTTGTCCGGAATGAAAAGCAGGTCTAGTGGCATTCTTCAGAGTGTCCTTAGCGAGTCCAGTCCAGAATCTATTCCGTAGGATACTATCCCTGGTGTGGACATCGATTCGACTCCCTCTGTCAATAGCCTTTTGTAGTAGAGTCTCTAAACGTATTCCCCATGATGCGACGGATTCGAAGTCATGTTGACGAGCTGTGTAGAATTCCTGCATCAATGTCTCTGGATTGTCTAACGTTCCATAGAGTCCATCAAGTTTCCGAACTATAGCCTCCACTGTTGCTGTATGTCCAAGTGATAAAAGGATACTTGCAGCATCTCCTTTCAGCGATTTCCTAACAGCCTGACCTACCACCGCAGGAGGATAAGTAACATCCTGAAGAAGACATTCTAATTCCCATTTCCAAGACTCAAATGAAACTTCATTCCTGGGAACAGGAATCTCTCCAGAAAAGGCTGATATCCTTGGAAGCTGAAACTGTTGGAGCTGTGGGTTCAGGAAAGCTTGGTTATAGTAGGGAGTACTGTACATGGGTACCTCAAACGGAGTCTGTTGAGTTCTGAAATGAGTGTCTGATCTTTGGTGCCTTGATTTGGATTCCTCTGACTTTGGGTCAAACTTGCTGTCCTGTGTAGGAGAGGTTAAATAAGGAATAGGTCGAACTTTATATCGTCCTGTTGATGACAAATAGCTAATCATCTTCCTCTCTTCCTCTTCTGATATTACCTGAGATCCCACATCCAAATCCTCACATCCAGTAGCCATAATGATAGCTGAAGTTACACACAAGTTCACACAATCAATATCCTCCTTGAATGAGCACCGTGTAAAATGTGTTGGTTTGCTAACACTAAAGTGTAGTGCACCCTAACGAGAACATGTGTAACTATGTGTGGGGATATTCAGATTAATCAGGAATATAGCCTAACACTACCCAAACAACAAATCAATAAAGTCTGGACCACAAATATACAATCAAAATCCAAACCAGTATAAATCCTCAATGACCTACATAAATATTCGACAAGGCCAAATGGAAAACTATCAAACACCAAACACTAGAGTATATACACTAGAAATATATGCAATATCGCTACCAAGTAAACAAACACAAAATGTAAACAAAGGAAGCGGATGTCACCCGATGTATGTTGAAGATACACAGATGGCAAGCATATATCAAAAAGTGGATAGAAAAGCAAAACTATTACCAATGACGAAGACAATGAAAATGTCAATAGTAATATTAAAGAAAGGCAACAAAGAACCTATCAAGTTTATTGAAGAAACACGAAAGTGAAATACCGGAAGCAATATATACCGGAAATGACACCTTACCGGATGTTTACAAATTACATGTGTAAAACGGAAGTGTAAGTCCGAAATGTAAACACGCGAGAAAATATTACAAGTCGGAGAAAAGTTGCACTAAATTATTATTAGAAACGCGAGTGGAAACACGGGCGCGATTCAAACAACGCGAGAAGTGAATTAGTTTAGTAAAGGTGAATGTGAAACATATCCGCACACACTCTCATTCACTCAATGTAATGATTGTCAAAAAAATAGTGAATAAAACTGTCACACAATTTAAATAGAAACTATTAAATGAGAAACTGACACAAGCCCTAAGAGACAATTAAGTAGAAGACATAAATTGTACCATGTCTTTTTGTCTCTGAAATATAAACAAATGTGTACAGATTATACTATTTATAGGCCTTCTAAATAATAATAACTATCTATGTCTCTGCAGAGATAATGCTATATTCTTACGCACCCATAGTAAACAATCAGTATGTCTACTATGCAGAATTATAAGAATATATCAAAAGCATATACCGGTAACGTGCACGTGAGAGTAAAGATATTTCACATGAGCATGACAAATATCACATGAAATATACCATCAAAACATGTTTCATGTACAAAGCAAAGTATCAAAACATGTTACATGAACAAAGCATAAATATCAATCAGCAAAATGTCAACAAAGATCACAATGATCACAATGATTATAGTACTGAAAGATTCAAAGATATAAATCATGCGAGTCTGAAAAGTCTCATTATCACAATTGTCTCACTTGTTTCATCAGAGTCAATCCGTGCATATCATGAATATCAAACACGAGAATCCATGAAGTCATACCGTAGAAGCTGATATAAGTCACGATTATTATCAAAAGGCATGTCCATTAGAATATCACAGTTATCACATTATTGTCACTTCACATACAAATCACAGCATCTATATTAATGCTTTAAATATGGGCGAATGTCAATCATTGTATACTTATAGATGAACTTGATGTAGTGGTGATTGACGGTGACGGTGATGGTGACGTTGATATCGTGGATGAGATAATGATCACATAGATGATGACATCGATGACGGAGAAGACATCGAAGAAGCAGATATATTGTGATGAATTATCAGATGAGTTGTTGTTGTTGTGGCTCAACCCTCAGTCCCTGTTCGGGCGCCATTTTGTCGCGGGTCCTGGCCGCTGAGAAATCGGACTGAGGCGGTGTAGTTTAAAAATGGTTTATTCTGTAAAAACATAAAAGAGACATCAATAAAAGATGATGTGTGGCCGAGGGGTATGACAACTCACCTCGGCCATGGCGTGACATGAAGTGGCCAAAAATGGCGGCAAAATATACTATTAATGAAACTATCGTTACATTACAATAAAAATGGCATTTACGGTAAGAAAATGATATCTTATTGCACTTGCAAGTAAAATATTACTGAAAGTTACCATTAAACAAATCTCACTCACACTTACATACGTGATGGTGCTAGTATTATGAATTAGTAGACTAGTGCAGCGCGATACTTTAGAATATATTTATAATAGATTTATGATAAACATTATAAATATTACGATCGCGAACATTATCAATTACACGATTCTTATGAAAGAAAGGTTACATAGAAAAGGTACATACCTGTAAAAACATAAAAGAGACATCAATAAAAGATGATGTGTGGCCGAGGGGTATGACAACTCACCTCGGCCATGGCGTGACATGAAGTGGCGAATTTGAAAATGCCTACGTCACGGAACAGGTACTGCACGAGATACTATTAGTGTTACGACCATAGTAAGAGTGTGAAAAGAAGAGAGCTCGTAACAAAGCAAAGAGAAATGAAGCAAAATACGAAATGTATCATTAAATACATCCGGCGACACGCAAAAAGGTATTCCAGCTGCTTCATAAAAAAAGGGCGAATATATATTGTCTAAAAGATGTACATTTCAATTATGAAGATACCCAATTAATCAAACAGCAATGGGGATATAATGAATGTTACTTCAGTTGCTTTAAAGGTAATGCCGGTGGGACAGCTGTTCTCTTTAATAACAATTTTGACTTTAAAATTCTAGAACATAAGCATGATAAAGGTGGTAATTACGTTGCTTTAAAAGTTCTTACAAACGACATAACATACACAATTGTTACTATTTATGCACCAAACTCCGATAGTCCAGCATTTTTCGAACATATTATTGATTTAGTAAAAGATTTCGATAGCGATAAAATATCAATTTGTGGAGACTGGAATTTAGTACAAAATCAAAATTTAGATACTTACAATTACAAGAAAATCAATAATCCAAAAGCTAGAGACAAAGTCTTCGAATTAATTGATATTTTTTATCTTAAAGATCCATGGCGCGAACAAAATTATGACACGAAACGTCATACTTGGCGGCAACCAACACCTTTAAAACAAGCGAGACTGGATTTCTTCCTAATATCACACGATCTGTTACCTTCAGTTAAAACATGCGAAATTAAACCGAGCATAGAATCTGATCATTCGATAATAGAACTAACACTATCCTCTACCGAAATTTCTCGTGGTAAGGGATTCTGGAAGTTTAATAACTCATTGCTACGTGATAAAGAATATGTAGATCTAGTTAAAGAATCAATTAAAACTACACTGAACCAGTATAGAGTTGACAATAAAACGTACTTTATTGATGATCAGCTGCTATGGGAAACACTACTTTTAATGATATGAGGGAAAACAATTTATTACTCATCAACTAACAAAAAGAAAACTATGGCAAAAGAAAAAAACTTTCAAACGAAAGTAACTGAACTTGAAAGTGATTTAGATCAAACCGAAGATCTTTTAGAAAAAGAAAAAAAGGAAATAAATGAAGTTCGAAACAACTTAGATGAAATCTATTACCAGAAGGTACAAGGAATGCTAATTAGATCAAAAGCAAAATTGATGGAGGAGGGAGACAAACCAACAAAATATTTTTTTAATCTAGAGGCCAGACATTTTCTGAACAAAGCAATAATAGAATTAGAACAAAAGGACGGTACAATTATAAAGGACATTGCAGATATTATGGATGAAGCTAAATCTTTCTACCAAAAATTATATTCAAAACAAGATATATCACATGGATGGAGGAGGGAGAAAAACCAACAAAATATTTTTTTAATCTAGAGGCCAGACATTTTCTGAACAAAGCAATAATAGAATTAGAACAAAAGGACGGTACAATTATAAAGGACATTGCAGATATTATGGATGAAGCTAAATCTTTCTACCAAAAATTATATTCAAAACAAGATATATCACAGATTGATCTGCATGAGTATTTTGCAGACATTGACATTGCTAAGCTCTCTTGCGAGGATTCACTTAATCTCGAAGGAGAGTTACCAATCTATGAGTTAACACAAGCATTAAAACAAATGAAAAACAATAAAAGTCCTGGATCAGATGGCTTTACTGCAGAATTCCTTAAATTCTTCTGGAAAGATCTAGGTGCTTTTCTTTGTAATTCATTGAACAGTGGTTACAAAAATGGCATGTTATCCACCTCACAAAAGCAAGGGATGATTACATGTATTCCGAAAGGAAATAAGCCTAAAAAACATCTAAAGAATTTGCGACCAATTTCTCTATTAAATACTGGTTATAAACTAGGTTCATCTGCTATAGCAAATAGAATAAAAAGGATACTACCAAAAATAATTGATGAAGATCAGAAAGGTTTTATTACAGGAAGATATATTGGTGAAGTCACCAGAACGATATATGACATAATGGAATACACAGAAACTTTCCAAATTCCGGGTGTACTCATGCTAATTGATTTCGAAAAGGCTTTCGATTCAATAGATAGAAACTATCTTCTTAATGTTTTAAATTTCTTTGGATTCGGCTCCAGCATCTGTCAATGGATAAGTACGTTATAAAAGACATCGAGACAAGAGTTCTAGTAAACGGTCATATCACATCTCCATTTAAAGTAGAAAGAGGTTGCTGCCAAGGAGATCCTGTCGCTCTTTATCTCTTCTTACTCGCTGTAGAAGTAGCTGTAGAGTATTATGTTGCGAAATGATAAAAACGTAAATGGAATATCAATGGGATCCATAGAGTATCTCAAATCTCAATTCACTGATGATACCACTCTAACACTAGATGGGACTGAAAAAGGCATCTACACAGTTTTGGGTAATCTTAGTTTTTTTGCACGCTTTTCGGGTTTTAAAATAAATGCAGACAAAACAAAATTAATATGGATAGGTTCCAAAAAAGATGTAGATACAAACTATGCAATGATTGGAATTTGGACTGGTCGCAGACAGAATTCGCTTTACTTGGAATAAAGTTTGATGTAGATTTAGAAAATGTTGTGGAGAAAAATTATGGAGAAAATTGTTGTTCAATTTATAAGCTGATGAACATATGGTCCATTCGAATATTAACACCCTATGGAAGAAATACCTTAGTAAAATCTTTATTCATTTCCAAATCGAATCATTTATTCTCTGCATTGCCAAATCCTCCAAAAGATTGCATTGACAAATTCCAAAAAAAATGTTTTCAGTTCATATGGCAAAATAAACCAGACAAAATCAAACGAGATGTTATGATGCTATAACCTGAACATGGAGGTATAAAAGCACCAAATATTAGCGAAATAATAGCATCACAGAAGCTGAAATGGATTAACAGGCTTTATAGTGATAACACTAAATGGGGTTATTTGTTTCTAAACCGAATAAAAAGGATAAAATGCTCTGGCTTTCAGATTCGGGTTATATTAAGAACGAACTAATACCAGCTTTAACCATTTTGGAAAGATGTATTGAAAGCCTTGTCAACATATCTATCTGCCCAAAGCGAAAACATTAATCAAAACTGAAGATGAATTCGGAGCTCAGTCAGTTTGGAATAATGATGATTTGAAAATAGCTAATGAAACTGTCTTTTATAGCACCTGGTACAGAAAAGGGATTACGTTTGTAAATGATTTTATTGGTGAAACTGGTAACATATTGAGCCTTGATGAATTCAACAAGACTTATTCTCTTAATACAAATTTCCTGACTTATGAAGGTATGAGACGAGCTATTATGGCATATGCCCATAGATGTAATATTACACACTTCACAAATATAGATCATCGACCTGAATACCCTTTCAACATAAGGCACATCAACAATTATTTAGGGAGTAAAACGTTGTATTCTACACTTCTTAACTCCACCTTTGTTTACCTACCCTGTTACTTAAAATGGGAAAGAATTTTAAAATGCCAATTTACAGAATCCGAATGGAGAATATTTAACATAATAAGTAACAAATGCACTCCTTGTACAGACCTAAAATGGTTTAAATAAAAGATTATTCATAACATTCTACCAACAGAACAGTTTTTATACAGACTGGGCTACATAGAATCACCTAATTGTTCTTTCTGCAAAATGGAGGTGGAAACTTTAGATGATCTGTTTTGGAAATGTGAAAAACTAGAAAACTGATTTGGAAACATGGATGCATTCCGTACAGATTCCTCTCACTCTAACTATTGAAAAAATAGTCCTTGGAATCAAAGGTAGAAAC
Source organism: Steromphala cineraria (assembly GCA_916613615.1). NCBI lineage: Eukaryota > Metazoa > Mollusca > Gastropoda > Trochida > Trochidae > Steromphala > Steromphala cineraria. The sequence continues at coordinate 66,049,189 of OU744728.1, read as the reverse complement.
AATAACCCCTTGAATGCCATAATCTTATTGACAAAACAAATAATCTACCGGAATAGTAGAAAAGGCTATACCCCATCGATTAACTATATTAAAAAGGAAATATCAAGTATTACAATATCACAAAATGTATATACCTATCTAACCAAAATGAAGAGAAATTCTTTCAATTTTGGTCAACACTTCATCTACATTTTCAAAACTCCTAAATCTGAAGTATTTGCTTTTTCTTGGTACCCTATTACCCGATTTTAAATGAAAATTAAGTGGCTTATTTCTATGTAAACCTTTCTTTATACAACCCATACACGTGACTTGGGTCAATGCATTTTTGTTTGTATACATATACTTTGATGTTGATGTAACTGTTACCTTCATAGTTATCCATGTTTGTGCATGAGTGGAGATGTACTTGATTGTATTGCTGTTATACTTTTCAAATATGTCTTGCCTATATAAAAACATGGGGAAAGAAAAAAAAAACAAAAAACAAAAAACAAAAAACATTACTTAAAACTTTATATGAAAAATATCTTAAGATGATTCTGATAATTTTCTAAAGCTGTAACAGTTGTAGTTTTTGCATACCAAGACCTTTTTTCAGCTTATCTCACGAAATCGGTGAATTTCACGAAAAAATGGCGGACTACGCTAACTTGAATGAAAGATATGATGTATTCACAATCACTGCTTCAATTCCAATAATATTTTGATGGAGGAAACAACAGAATTTGTGCCATATATCATTCGCTTTTTATTGTCTTCAACGTTCAAATTTCACAAACGACAGGGTGTCTAAAGCGAATCAAAATTCGATGCAAAAAAGATCTTGAGCTTAGCAAGTTGATAAAACTTCACAGTGACCAAAGTGTAAACGAGCCAAATAATATTGAACCTATCTTCGAATATGTTCTGTTAAAAAAAAATGATGTTCTACATGCCAAAGAAGTCATTTAGTGACAATATATGATAAATTCGTACCTAGTTTACTGTTGAAATTTCTTGCATTTGATAGCAGTCAAGACCATCATCCCGGATGTGACGTACATGTACAACGGAAGTTATCTCATTGTTACCTCCCTTGGCAAGCCTCAACGAATATTTAAATTATCGTAATAAAAAATCACAATAGGCCTACAAGTCCAAAAACTATTGATTTAAATCATAAAGATGAAATTCAACTAATTCGCAAACAAAAATGCAACGAACACTTCTAAATAGAAAACACGAACGGCAGACGACATTTCTGTATTGGAACATGACCAGCAGGTGCGCGACTATTTACTTCCAATGCTGCAGCAAAATAAAACAACCTCATGGTCTAAAATTATTTGTATTGGTTTAATTCATTCTAGAATAATTTACTGTAAACATTTTCCAAAATTATTAATATTTATCTATAAGCGAATACATCGTTTGACTCACAGCAGTATTTCACTCACAAGATTTTAATATGGATTATATTATCTATATTATGACTTTGGTATTTCTGTTATTGACATATTCACTCAGTAAACAGTTAAAGGAATATTTTTTATTCTGAACCGTTGTATATTTATTTTTATAATAGACCAAAGCATTTGCATATCGATGACAAATTCAATATCTTTATCTTCATGGCGATCCTGCATCAAACATTCTTAGGTATCAATGAATTAATGTTTTCAAATTCAACTTGA